>CM026897.1:76741763-76914771 GCA_015227895.2 Colaptes auratus | reverse complement strand
ACTCAAACTTTGTTGCATTAGGTAAAAACATAAAACAATTTCCCTAGCTGATCAGGGTAGGAGTTTTCCCCCCCAAAATAGAAAATCCTATGGAATATGACAAGATTCTACAAAATCCTGAGTAGTAGAGAAGATGGATAGATGCTAACAATAAGCCATTCTGAGGTATCTGAATTTTAATATGAAAAGAAGCAAGCTGCTGAGGGTTCTTTTTTTTTCAATTGTGGTTCTTCATTCCTGATGTAGGCAGGAGCTCAAACAGGTGAAGAATCGGTGTTTCCACCAGATGATTGACTCCTTCATGTCAACATGTATCTTCAGGCATAGCAGGCAAAACCTTTTGTCCTTAATCTTTCAGAAGTGGTGGATGGCACAGCACAGTACAATGGTACTGTGTGGTCCATAGGGGTATTCCAAAATGTATGGGGTTTGCTACACAGATAACAGCCTCTTGCTTTCAGAATACTCACTTTTTTTGCCATCCAATAATAACTAAGGTATAATTGTGCTATTTTGGTGGGACATACTATGGTAGTGCAGATACTTGTACAGAAATAAAAACAGAAGGCAATTGGTAATCCAGCACATTTAAAGTAACATAGCATCAATAATCAAGTATTCCAACAGACCAATCAATAATAATTAAAAAAGAAATAAAAAAGAGAGAAAGGAGAATACAAGTCTATATTCAAACACACTATTAGTATTAGGTAGACAAAAAGGTACCATTGTTACCTTGCTTTCCCAAATAATAATGCCAGGTAGTACAATTCAACTCCATAGAGAACTAAAACATGGACTTAAATGGCAGTATTAAAAAAAATATATAAATTTAAGAAAAATACAGTGAGTTGGTCAAGGAAGCATATGGAAAATAAACAGAAGCTACTAGCTGCCTATGTCTGCTTGAGCACAAGCATAAATTTAGTATTTTAGCTATTTTTCTCCAAGTGAAAAACATAGACCCTTAAGCAATGACCAACCTCTGCATTCTAAGGTACAATGCAACAGAGGCTCAGTCTCATGCTGGCATACAAAGCGTGTATTTAAGAGGTATATGGTTGGTGTCTCCATCAGCAAGGAAGGAATGAGTTTTAAATACAGCCACATCCTGCTCTGCAAAAGGCTTAAAAAACCCACAGAGGCAATATGAAGATATACTGTTGCTCCACTGTTGGCCAAAAATAGAAGAGGTCAAGCATTATGTGTTCACAATTGCACAAACCATGAACCAGCCAGAAACTTGTTCTCAATAGAAAAAATAAGGAGTACACCAACTATCAATGAGCCTCACCAACCCTAAAATTATCATCTTGAGAGAAGAGGAGAACCCTTTGCTGACTTGCAAAGATTTCTTCTTCACAAAATGTTGTCTCTGGGATCATTGATGAGGGATAGACACACACAATCCAGACACAGCGAACTACAAAAATAAGTAAATGTAAGACACATTCGTTAGAATGAATACTATCTTGGAATAAACTCTATCTTTTCATTTGTGTTGAGACATAACTTCCTGTGCTGCAGTTTATATCCACTACCCCTAGTCCTCTCACAGGGTGCAACTGAGAGGAACTTGTCCCTTCCCTCTTGACACCCACTAAAGTAAATCCCCTCTCAACCTTCTCTTCTCCAGACTAAAAAGATCCAGGTCTCCTAGCCTCTCCGCATAGGTCATGAGCTCCAGTCCCCTAATCATCCTGGTAGCTCTCCATTGGACTCTCTCAAGTAGATCCCCATCCCTCCTGAACTGGGGAGCCCAAAACTACAATATTCCAGGTGTGCTCTCACCACTGCAGAGTAGAGGAGGAGGAGAACCTCCCTCCATCAGCTGGATACACCTTCTCTTAATGCACCCCAGAGTCCCACTGGCCTTCTTGGCCACAAGGGCACATTGCTGTCCCATAGATAACTTGTTATGCACCAGGACTCCCAGGTCCTTGTCCACAGGGCTGCTCTCTAGCAGATCACCTCCTAACCTGTACTCATGCATTTTATTACTCCTTCCCAGGTGCCGGACTCTGCACTTACCCTCATTGAACCTTATTAGATTCCTCTTTGCCCAGCTATGCAGTCTGTCCAAGTCTCGCTGAATGGCTGCACAGCCTTCAGGTGTATCAGCCAAGCCTCCCAGTTTGCTAAGCAGACACTCTGTCCGCTCATCAATGTCATTGATGAAGATGTTGAACAGGACCAGACCCAGCACTGATCCCTGAGGGATTCCACTAGTTACAGCTTGTGACCGGTTTAGGCTGTGCCTTTAAGAAAGAGACAGTTGCTGAACACTCTGGCTGAATATTTTTGATATTTAAATGACAACAAGATAATCTATACTAATTTCATTGGTGGATTGGTGGAACGCAACTTTGGGTTTAAGTTCTGTCAGTTCAGTGGTGTTCAGACTGGGTTCAGGCTGGGTGCAGTCTGTACTTTTCTTCTCTGTCCTGTGGGCTGGTCGGCTTCTCTCTCTCTGAAGCAACAGCTTTGCCAGACAGGAGCATCCTTGAATTAACAGAGCTAACCAGATAAGAAAACTAATTCTTGCATACACTTTGAGCTAACAGAATTTTTCCCTTAATTGCCTTTCTCTCTCTCTCTAACCCTTTTTGGGAAAAAGGGGAGGTAGGGAGGGAGAGAGGGGGGTTCAGGGAACCCCCCTGGCCGGCTGGAGGGAAAAAGGTCTTCTGTATTACATTCATTGCTGTATATTTCTGTATATATATTGTAAATATTGTATGTTTGTGTACATATTCATTGCATTCCATTTATGCCTGTAAATATAGCTTTCATCTGCTTCTCCGGCTGAGTTAGCTGTGGTTTTCTTTGTGTGTGTGTGGGGAACTTTCTCACCCCACCACACAGCTCTTCAGCGGGACTTGGCACCATTGATCACCAACCTATTTTGTAACCAGTTCCTAATCCATCTCACTCTTCTTCTGTCTCATACTTCCTAAGCTTATTCACAAGGATGTTATGGGAAATAGTGTCAAAAGCCTTACTAAGGTCAAGATAGACTACCTCCACTGGTCTCCTGGCATCTACCCATTCAGTTATGACGTCATAGAAGGTTATCAGATTAGTCAAGAATGATTTCCCCTTGGTAAACCCATGCTGACTACTCCAAATCATCTTCTTCTCTTCCAAGTGCCTAGAGATGATCTCCAGAATGAGCTGATCCAGGAATGGAGGTGAGGCTCACTGGTCTGTAGCTTCCTGGAGTTTTTTTCTTGCCCTTTTTGAAGACTGGAGTGATATTGACTTTCCTCCAGTCCTCAGGCACCTCTCCTGTCTGCCACAATTTTGCACAAACTATGGAGAGTGGTAGAACTACAACATCAGCCAGCTCTCTCAGCACTCAACCTGTTCTACCTCTTTGGTGCATCTCATCAAGGCCTGCGGACTTGTGAATATTCAATTTATGTAACTGATCCCTAACCCAGTTGTCAATGGCTAGTGGAAAGTCCTCCCTCCTCGTTTTCTCCTCCCTCCTTCATCCAGAGGCTGGAATTCCTGGAATTCATAGGGGAGTTCAGTCTTAGGAGTGAAGCCTGAAACAAAGAAAGCATTCAGCAACTCTGCCTTCTCTGCATCCTCAGTTAACAGGGCTGCTTTCTCTTTCATCAGTGGGCCCACAACTTCCCTATTCTTTGTTTTCTTACTAATATATTTGAAGAAGCCCTTCTTGTTCTCTTTTACTTCCTTTGCTGGTTTCAGTTACAAGAGTGCTTTGATCTTCCTTGTTGCCTTTCTACATGCCCTAGCAAATACTCTATAATTTTTCCATGTGACAAGTCCCTTCTTCTATGAACTGTAAGTATCTTTATTCCATGAGATTCCCTTCAGAAGCTCCTTGCTCAACCATGCAGGTCTCCTGGCACATCGACCCCATTTTTTACTCAAGGAAACACACCTATCTTGGGCTTGGAGAAAGGTACACTTAAAAATTGACCAACTTTTTCGGATCCATTACCCTCTAGAATCTTAGCCCATGGGATTCTTGCAAGTATATCTAGGAGGAGTACAAGGTTAGCCCTGCAAAAGTTCAGGGTTGTAATCCTGTTCAGAACCCTGCTTCTACCCTGTATAATACTAATGTCCACCATGTCATGATCACTGTCACCAAGCCTGTCCCCAACCTTAATGTCACTAACCAGTACTTCTTTATTAGTTAGCACAAGGTCCAGCAGCGTGCCTCTCCTCGTTGGCTCCTCCTCTACCTGCATCAAGAAGTTATCATTGACACACACCAAGAGCCTTTTGGACTGGATGTGCCTAGATGTGTGGGGTTTCCAACACATATCAAGGTGATTGAAGATAGCCATGAGTACAAGGGAGCGTGTTCTAGGGGCTAGCTCCAGTTGACTGTAGAAGGCCTCATCATCATCTTCTGCTTAGTTTAGTATCTATAGTAGACCCCCACAACAGTTTCACCTCCCTTTCCACATCCCCTAATTCTTACCCACAAGTTTTTGACCTGTTCTACCTCCCCCCCTGGATGGAACTTAACACATTCCAGTTGCTTTCACACAAAGAGCAATACCACCACCTCGCCTTGTTGGTCTATCTTTCTGAACAGTACATAGCCATCCATGACAACACTCCAGTCATGGGAGCTCTCCCACCATGATTCAGTGATTCAAATTATATCATAGTCATGCAGCTTTATGCAGATTTCCAGCTCCTTCTGCTGCTGCTATTCATACCATCCTGCCTCAGCTCAGAAAGTGAAAATGCAGGCTGGAGCAAAGTATTATGGGGCTTGAAGTTCAGGTTGTAACATGGGAGGCTTCTTGTTCCAATTAATGCTTCTGGGTTCTGGGGTTTGTTTGGGTGTCGGATCCTTTCCACTGGTGTGGCGGTGAGAAGAGTGAGGATAGGGTAGCACACTGGTCGTCTTCTATAATTTTTTTTTCTGTATTTCACTGCACCACTTCTGCAAATAGGCTAAGCTAAGGTAATAATGCATTGTATTATTTGATCATTAGCTAAGGTAATTGTTTATTTATGCTATCTCATTTATTCAAAAAAACTCTTATCTCTTTATCTCAGCCCTGAGGTTTTTGTGTGTTACTTTTCCCTCACATCTGTGTTGGGGGGAGCAGGCAGATTAACCCTTGCATTAACCCATTACAATTTAGAAATGAAAAATGGAAGTAAAACATTTTGTCTGTATAGATGTCAGAGTATGTTTGTATCATGAATAGCATCATGTCACAGAAACTCCTGGGCAAGTGTGGCCACCTACATGCCCAGAAACAACTTGTGTAGTCTTTTCAGATCAAAACTGTACCAAGGCTCATGAGCATGGTTCTGTGTTATGTTGGCTGTCCGTCAAACTGGCAGCTAGAGCCCTGTGCTCTGCACTGTGTTTCACAGACACACCTCAAAAAAAGCATCCTCTACCTTGAAGCATCTACAGTTGGAGATATTAAACATGACTTTACACAAGTATCTGCCAATGCTTTCAAAGTGTTATAACCATGCTGAACCTGTAGTACCTTTACTCTACAGTCAATTGATTACAATGACTCATGGCAAATAGTAAACAGATTATGATTGCAAAAATGGGGCATAAGGGCATATGGGCACAATTAACAGCTGTAGCTTAAATATCTTAATTATTTTATTTTACTTCAGCACTTTACAGCGTGATGTTAGTGCATCAGTCTGAATGTGGTGTACAGAAGAGCCAACTCCAGTTTATTACGTACTCAGAAGTGCTGAAACCTATGTACCATGAGAAAAGGTAAACAATAGGGAAAAAATGTAATTCAGTAGAAAGGAAAACATAACTCGTTAATTTAATCCATTCATACAAAGTTCACACAGAGCTCGTATTGATACTAGGTTCTAGAGAAAACGTCTTGTACAAAAGTTTTTAACTGCATTTGCTGACTAAATGTGCAAGATAATGTCAGATAATTTGCCATAATCATTGACTTTTCCTGAATCCCCAAGGATGCATACTAGTCTTCTAAATTATGTATTTAAAATACCACACAAAACTAGAAGTATCAGATTTCTGGGAACAAGAAATAAGCAGAATATTATAAACCTAAGCTTTTGTTTTGTTTTTTGTGTGATAAAGATTTTTGCATCTTTAAAATTCAGACCAAGAAGAAATTTTACATTGCTCTCTATTATATTCCAAAAGCACCATGTTTCAAGGCAAACCTGAAAAAGATTAAAGAACAATTGAAGAGCTTATACTGTCAAATTGAGTATGTACTGGAAGAAAAGAAGTGTCTTCAGCAGCCTGGAACAAGGCATGATCTGCCTGGATGTGGGTAAGGGATGAGTGTTAAAATTCTACAGATTCTGTCTTTATATAATTTCAAAAATACTACTCAGAAAGTTATTTAAATACTCTCCACATTTCACCCATGTTTCTCACCAGACTCCCATAATTTGCTCCATTTTTAGTTTTATTTTTGATCCTTGCAGCTCCTAAAACTCACAAGTCCTTTTCTCTCCTGCATTCCAGTTTTACTTTCAAACATCAGAAGGTTCCAGGTATCACCTCCACAACATTTTATTATGCAACAGCTTCCACCAGTCTCAAAACTGTATGTATTCAATCCCTTTGTAGAGCCTTCCTACTCTCAAGAAGATCAACACTCCCTCTTAGCTTCATGTCATTTGTAGACTTACTAAGGGTGCATTCAAGCCCCTCTTCCAAATCATTGACAAAGATATGAAAGAGAACTGGCCCAACTACTGAGCCCTGGGAATACCACGTGACTGGCTGCCAACTCAATTTCACTTTATCCACCACCACTCTTTGGGACCAGACATCCAGCCAGTTGTTTACCCAGCACAGTGTTCATGCATCTAAGCTAAGTGTCCAGTTTATCCAGGAGGATGCTGTGGGAAACAATGTCAAATGTTTTAATAAAGTCCAGGTAAACAGCTTCTGGAGCCTTTCCCTCATCCATAAGTGGATTACCTTTTTGTGACCCCATAGAGTTCTGTTCTAGCTCAGGTGTCTTGGTATCCAACAAACAACTGGTCTTGCTACTAAACACTGAAGCAAAGAAGGTATTTACTCAGCCTCTTCCTCATCCTTGACCACTATGTTTCCCCCTGCACCCAACAAAGGACAGAGATTCTCCTTAGTCCTTTTGTTGCTAATATATTCATAAAAGTGTTTCTCATTGTCTTTAACAGCTGAAGCCAGATAAATTTCTAGTCAGGCTTTAGCTAATCTGATTTTCTCCCTGAGCAGTCTACCACTTCTACCAATACTTCCAGATGTTATCTTTCCTTTTTCCCCTGAGTTGCAACCAAATCTCTCTGTTCAGCCAGGTTGGCCTTCTTATGTGCCAACTTGTCTTTCAGCTCATGGCAATGGCCTGGTCCTGCCCCTTTATACACTGATATGGACATGACCTTATTTTTCCTCATACAGAGAATAATTTAGGCACGGAACTTTTTTATCTCTTTCCACACCCTGTAAAGTCTCACTTCCTCCTTTTTAGATTTTGAGCAGCAGGCTCAAAACCTTCATGTGCTTTCATATCAAATGTCTAGGACAGTCACCAACTTGTTTTATGGAGTTAACTTCTATTTCCTGGATTCTTGTCTTTTGTGGTAGTGTGTCACTCTTCTATGATAATGTCAGCCTTCATCAGGTTCATGACCATCTGAAGGACTTGAGAGTGTACAAGTTCATGGGACCTGACAGGATACATCCAAAGGTACTGAGGCAAATTGGCATTTGAGGTCACTAAACTGCTCTCTATTATATTCCAAAAGTCAGGGCAGTCCAGTGAAGTCCCCACTGACTGGAAAAGGGGAAACATAACTCCCATTTTCAAAAGGGGAAAGAAGGATGTTCCAGGGAACTATAGACCAGTGATCTAACTGTGCCCAGTAAGATCATAGAGCAGATCCTCCTGGAGGCACTGCTGAAGCAGAAGAACAACAAAGAGGTGATTTGGTGCAATCAACACAACTTCACCAAGGTCAAATCATGCCTGACAAATCTGATGGCCTTCTACAATGAGGTCACAGCATTAATAGACAAAGGGACAGCAACCAATGTCATTTAGCTGGACCTAAGCAACGTCTTTGACACTGTCCCACACAACATCCTGATCTCCAAGCTGGTAAAATACGGGTTTGCTTGATGGACCACTTGATGGATAAAGAACTGGCTTGATGGCTGCACCCAAAGACTGTCTTTCAGTGGGTCCAGGTCCAGGTGGAGGCCAGTGACAACTGGAGTCCCTAAAGGATTAGTACTAGGACCAGTCTGGTTTAACGTCTTCATCAGCAACATGGACAGAGGCATTGAGTTTGCCTTCAGCAAGTTTGCTGATGACACCAAGCTCTATGGTGTGGCAGACATGCTGAAAGGAACCTTGCCAGGCAGGAGGAGTTGGCCCATGCCAACTTCATGAGGTTCAACAACACCAAGTGCAGGGCCCTGCATCTGGGTTGGGGCAATCCCAGGCACCGGTATAGGCTGGACAGTGATCCTGAAAAAAAGGACTTGGGGATTGCTGGTGGATGAGAAGCTTGATATGAGCTGCCAGTGTACACCTGCAGCCCAGAAAGCCAACCATATTTTAGGTTGTATGAAAAAAAGTGTGGCCAGCAGTTTGAGAGAGGTGCTTCTCCTCCTCTACACTGCTCTGGTGAGACCCCACTTTGAGTACTGTGTCCAATTCTGGAAGCCCTCTTACTAGAAAGATATGAAAGTGCTGGAACATGTCCAGAGTAGGGCCACTAGGATGATCAGAGGGCTGAAGCACCTGTGCTATGAGTACAGGCTGAGAGAATTGGTGTTGCTCTTTTTGGAGAAGAGAAGGCTTCAAGGAGACCTTATTGTGGCTTTTCAGCATCTGAAGGGGGCCTACAAAAAAGCTGGTGAAGGACATTTTTATTGCTATATAGGTGTTCTAATCACCCAGAGCAATGCTTGCAAGACAAGATGTAAGCAGGCAAAGACATTTATTACATTATACAGCAAAGTTATACAGTCTATCAGAAGGCACATGTGTCACATCTCAATTGGTCATTTTCTACTGGCATGTGTGTAATTAAGGCATACAATAGGTCAAAATAACAAAACAATATTTTAACACATTGTGGTGGTTTGAGCCTTAACTGGGGTGTGGCAGGGTGAGTGAGTTCTCACATAAAAATATGTGGCAGGGTGAGTGAGTTCTCCCCACACACACAAAGGAACCACAGCTAACTCAGTTAGAGAGGCAAATGAAATAAGCTGTATTTACAATCAGGGATGGAATGCAGATGGATATATACACAAATATACAGTATTTATATATAAAAATATACAGCAATGACTGTAATAAAGAAGACCTACAGCCGGAGGAGGGTGTGCCCCTCTGCCCCTGTACCGCCTCTCCCTCCCCACCTCCCTTTTTTCCCAAAAAGGGTTAGAGAGAGACAGAAAAGCAATTAAGGAGAAAAATTCGGTTAGCTCAAAGTGTACACAAGAATTAGTTTTCTTATCTGGTTAGCTTTGTTAATTCAAGGTCGCTTCCGTCCGTAGCTGTTGCTTCAGAGAGAGAAAAGCAGACAGGCCCACAGGAACAGAGAGGAACAGACTGAACACAGACTGAACTGACTGAACTAAAACTTAAAAGTTGCATTCTACCAATCTACCAATGATATTAGTTTAGAATATCTTGTTTTCGTTATTATCCCCAAAACATTCAGCCATAGTGTCCCAGCAACTGTCCCTTTCTTAAAGGCACAGCCTAAACCGGTCACACTGGGGCTTAAAAGCTCAGATGGGGGCAAGCTTGAGAATCCCTCCCCCATTTCCCCCCCCTCCTCTTCCGCAATAGAGAGAGGATAAAAAAGGGGAGGGAGGCAAATCCACCAAGAAATAATTTGGGTAAATTATTTGGTATATATATATGGGGTAAATAATTGGGTATATATATATTTATGTAACAATGACAGGCAGGGTTCACAAGGGTAAGGAACAAGGATGGATGGGAAAAGGAAAAGAAAAGTATGAGATACAGAACCAGTCCTTTGCAAAGTGTGGAAGCAGCAGGGAGAACCACATGGCAGGGGAGCAGCAAGCCAGCAGCAACTCTTTCAGATTTATTCACTGCTCCACAACCGCTTTTTTTTTTCCCCATCCCTCCAGGGAGCTGCAGCTGACCACTTCCAGCCACAGTCTGAGGCTATACAAATGCACATCGCATGTACATTGCCCCCACACTGGGCATTCGTGTACCGAGGCATGACAGCATCCGGTTACTCAGCCCTCCCCTGGAAGAGGAAGTGGCTGCACCACAACTAACTGAGAAGAGAGGAGGTGGAGCCAGGTGTCAGGTGCTATTTTCGAAACATATCCAAAAAACAGGGAAAAGATTTACTGCTGCTGCTGCCTGAACGCAGCACAGGCACAGGCGGTTCCACCACCACTGCTCAAATGCAGCACAGCACAGCACGGCTCCCACCGTCTCTCTATCGCCACAATGCAGAATCAGTCATCTCCACCCCTTTGGGCACCCAAATGGCTTTTCCAGTCAAAGCCATGAGTGCGTTCCCAAAGCCTTTGAGAACAGCTTTCCAGCTGAAGTCCCCACTCGCCTTCTCAGGTTTTGGGAGCCATCACTTGTCTGCTTGCTGTGAGTGGCCCTTCCATGCAGCGACAGCGGGCCCGACTTCGGTCTGCTTTCTGCTGCCTCTCCTCCACTTCACTCCCTGCTGCTTGCCGCTCCGCAGAGAGCAAGGACGAAAAAAGCAGGTCTCGCATTCTTAAGCTACGCCGAGCAAAAAGTCATAGAAAGAACCACTCCTTGCTGCTTTCAAGCAACAGGAGGGACTTCCATGCCATCGGCCATGCACCAGGTGTCCTCCTGCAGTCCATAGAAGCTCACACATTCGCCCCAGCAAGAAAACTTGAGCCCCAACTTCCAAATCATCAATGCCCCAGATCTGACTTTAAACTCTCCATCTTTTGCAATCCAATCTGCAGTTTGCCACATCAACCAACTCCTGACCTGCCTCCGCCATTCAATGTAGTGGGCTGAGAGACCAATTTTCCCACCACAGGCAAAAGGAAGACTCAGAGAAAATGAATTGCAAAAACTGGTGGAAAGTTTAAATGGAAAAACAATGAAAGTTTTACAGAAAACCACAAGCATCGTGACAAAAGAGAGAGAGATCCCATAACACACCCAAGAACATCCATTCCCCCACCTGGGTGGTACACCCAAAACCCCCCAGGGCTCTTTCACCCCTCCCAGGGCTCTTCCCCCCCCAAATTCTCCATGGGGCTTGGCTTCCTGGGTCTCCAATTAGGCAGCTTCTTCCTACCAGCAGGACTGCAGATACGATGCTAAACTGCTGTAGTTTCAGTGCAGTTTATGAGAAGAACCCTTTGCTGATTCCCAGGTAAACTGAAACACGATGGCACTTCCCAGGTGGAAAAGGCTTCTCTCTGGACTGCAGACAAAGGCAGACACATGCACAACAGCAGAGCACGTGCACAGAGCAAGAGCAGAAGCAGAGCACAAAAGAGCAAAATAGTGTAAAGACTGAAATAGCAAGCTGGTTACAATTTGGTTAATAATTATAATTTTCTCAAGGCTTGGATTTAGCCAATAGCCAGACTTGGTCAGCACCATTAGCCTGTGGCCAAACTATGCCCATGTTTGGAAGAAGCACAAGCACAGTACAAGCATCCCACAAGGTGGGAGCATGCTCTTGTTTACCCCAACAAGGCAGGCTGGATTGTTTACCCCTGTTTGTTGATGCCTGGCCCTTCCTTTTCTCTGAGCATAGAAAAATAACAAGATACTAGAAAACCTCTTGAGACAACTGAAAGCTCATAATTTATACATTTTTTGAGAGATGAGCCACTCTTTTGATTTCCTCATACTCTTCTGCAAGAAATAGTCTTTACAGAATACATTGATTCTCACAGTTCTTCATTCACTCTGGAAAGGTCTCTTCCCCAATCAAAACATGATCCAAGAATTCAGATTTTCTACACCAGAAACAACTGTAGGTACCTCATTTGATCTCTGTAAAAGTGTGCAACTTTACTATCAACATTTAGTCTATTCTGCAGGAAGGTATGGTCTTGCATTGACAATTGTCTTCCAGTTCAGTACAGAAAATTGCTGATTTCCACATTCATAAAGAGATTTCATTTCATAAGTCATTGAATAAATTGTGATAATGGGTATGTATACTAGACCATCAAAGTTGTTCACTTTAGCAGATTGCTTTCTCTCTTAAATTAGATCTACAGATGATAGTACTATTTCTTTTATTCAGCAGTAGAATAGATCATACTTCCCTGTAATATACAGGCAGTATATTTTTTTTCACACAAGAGAGCTCAGTTTCTGCTCCAATTAATAATTAAAAGTGTCTCTGAACAGAAGAGGTAAAGTCCTGTATGCACTTTCCAAATTTCTATGCTATTCATGTGTCACAGAGGCACCCACAAAATAGGCACATTATGCAAATTAAAACAATTGCTCATCAGCAACAGACCAATGTTCAGATGGTTCTCAGGCAGTGCCCCCCTTCCACCACCCACTGCTGCCAACCAGCCTTGTCCCCTAGTTTTATTGCTGAGCATATTGCCACATGGTATAGAATATCCCTTTATTTTGGGGGGAATCAGTTGACTCAGCTCTGACTACTCACAACTTCTTGAGCACCCCCAGTCTTGCCACTGGTGGGGTGGTGTGAGAAGCAGAAAAAGCCTTCACTCTGTATAAGCACTGTCCAGCAAAAATTAAAACTTCCTTTTATCATCAACACTGTTTCCAGAACAAATCCAAAACACAGCACCTGCTACTGTTAAGAAGATTAACTCTATGACAGCCAAAACTAGCACAAAAAGTCGAGGTAGACATACAAAATCCTCATCAACTGTAAAAAAATGCATATATTTTTTTTAAAAGGTAAAAAGGAGGATCCTGGGAAGTACTGATAGATCAGGCCCACTCTGTGCCTGGTAAGATCATGAAACAGATCCTCCTGGATGTTATGTCAAAACATATGGAAGACAGGGAAGTAATTAGAGACAGACACTATGACTTCGCCAAGGACAAATCATACCTTAGTTTTCTAGCACCTTTCTATGATGGAATGACTGTGTCAGTGGACAAGGGAAGAACTAAGCATGTCATCTGGACTTTTGTAAGGCCTTTGTTATGGTCATCTACAATATTCTTGCTGCTAAATTGGAGAATTATTTTTTTGACAGATGGACTGCTAGATGGGTAAGGCTGGATAGTTATGTCCAAGGAGTTGCAATAGTTCAATGTCCACATGGAAACCAGTAATGATGTCTCTCAAGGGTCTGTACTGGAACTAATACTATATAATGTCTTCTTCATTGATATACTGGGACTGAGTACCTCCTCAGCGAGTTTGAAGATGACAACAAGCTGATCAGGAGCAGCTGATTCTTAGAGGGAAAAGATGCCATCCAGGGGGATCTGTATACCCTCGAGGAACAGGCCTGCTTGAACCTCATGAAATTCAACAAGGCTAAGTCCAATGTCCTGTAACCCAGGTTGGGGTAATCCCCAGTATCAATACAGACAGAGGAATGAACTAGTTGAGATCAATTCTCTAGAGGAGCACTTGGGCATACTGATGATGAAAAATGGAACACAAGCCAGCAAATGTACACTTGCAGCCCAGAAAGTTGATTTGATCCTGGGCTGCATCCAAAGAAGCATTACGAGCAGGCTGAGGAAGGTGACTCACCCACTCTACACTACACTAGTGTGACCCCATCTGAAGTACTCCATCGCACTCAGGAGTCCTCAGAACAAGAAAAGCATGGACTTGTTTGAGCATATCCAGAGCAGCACCACAAAAACTGTCAGAAGGCTGGAACACCACTCATGAAAAAAAGGCTGAGTTTGTTTGTCCTGCTTGGAGAAGAGAGGCTCCAGAGAGCCCTTATTTCAACCTTTCACTGCTTAAAGGGGGTAAGAAAGATGTAGAGAGACAGTACCAAGACTTGAATTAACAAGACAAGGGATAATGGTTTTGAACTAAAAGCATGTAGATTTAGATTGGACATGAGGAAGAAGGGTTTTGTGATGAGGGTAGACCAGTTTTTCTAGAGAAGCTGCGGGTGTCCAGTTACTGGAATTGTTCAAAGTCACGCTGTGCAGCTCTTTGGGCATGATCTAGTGAAAGATGTGTCTGTCCTTGGCAGGGGAGGTTGGAACTAGATAATCTTTAAAGGTGCCTTCTAACCAAACCATTCTCTGATTCTATGAGTTTTCTCACTTTTTCTCTTGTGGAGTCCAGTTCAAGACATCACTTCAAAACAAGCAGAGGGAATTCAAGTAAGGAAATTAAACAGCAAGAGACAAAACTTTTCTTGGCTGCCTATACTACATCAAGTGCCTTAATGGCTGGGACATGTAAATTAATACAATCATAATGATGACTGTAATATGTAATGTGTATTCCTTGTGAAGAAAGCTTAATTTCAAGACAGGAGGTCCTCATCAGAATCCTATTAGAGGAACAGTAAATAATTTAAAAGGAGTAACTCTAAACATGCCAATGCCATGTTGCTTCTGGTTTATGTTGTATTGGTCAAGAAGCTTGCCAAAACTGTTTTAAATTGTGCAACCCTGGATGCTGATCAGCTTTAGGAGTCTTACACAGAATGCTGAAAATGTGTGGCTTTGCCCTAAATACGTCTTGCGGCAGAGACATGAGCTACTGTACAGCCATTGTGATCTGGAGAGAATTATCAGGTTTGCATCCTGGTGTTTGAAACTGATTTGTCCCTCCTTGTTTTAAATGTTACTGATAACTCAGATTAATATAATATTGCCATAGAAGGGGATAAAATAGCCATACTTTTTATGTCTTTGTAAAAATAGGATCCAATTAGGATTTCTCTAGAATCGTAAGAGAAATGGTTGAATTTTGAAGCTTTCTTTCAGGCAGGAAGTGTATACTGATTGTAGGTGCATACTTGGTTTGTATCTTCTAACCTGATTTTAGTTTTCAAAGAAAGAAAATCCCAGAGGAAGAAACTTTCCTGCTTTGGTTTAGCAAGACTTCCTCACTTAATTGAAGTCTGGTTTAATTCGACAGTCTTGATACTACATACAAAAATAATTGATGTCATCAAAAACATTGCATTTCTAAGAAAATCTCTTGCCTTTACGGGTGGGGAGTGGCTGACTTCACTTGTTAAATAAACTATTTGTTAATCTTTAAGTCTTCTGAATCAGCACCTTTAAGAGAAATTCTTCCTGAAATATGAAGTTAAAAATTACACTTCTGCAATGCAAATGGGAGTTTATTTCCCCCTAATATTGATGACAGTTTACTTCAAGGAGACATGGTGTAGCATAAAATTTAGTTCACAGTTTACAAAAATATCTCAAGTATTTACCCTCAGATCTAGGGAAAACAATGCTGAATTTTAGTCTGCCTATATCCTTTGAGCATTTGATAGTTTTTGCTTCACTACCCTAAACTAATTTCTAAAAAACATTTTCAGCTTTACAGATATGGCTAGCTGCTTATGCTGGGCAAATAAAATTAAGCTTCTGGCATACGATGAAAACTTTTTTCCACTTAAATTGAGCATCTAGGGAGCGTAGATTGAATAATCATTCATGCAACTCATATAAATTTTGATTTTCAAAGGTTTTCTGACTAACACTCACTCAAATGGAGAAAGAAACTTCTTTCATTTTTTTAATATATATATATATATATATATATATATATATATATACATGCACACTTCTAAAAGAAATGTTAAAATATGATCCTGATCCCTCTAGAAGGTTTCAATTAAAATTTCTGTGTCCTGTATTGATAGATGTAATTATTATCAAAATACCCTGGCACACTTTCACTTTTGATTCATATAATTGCCTCTTATTTCCCTGGGCTTTTCTGTACATTGTGTACATTCACTAAGACACTGTGCTCTTCAGGAGCTTTACTATGACTCTGATCAAACTAGCATGACGTTTTTTTCCTTTAGAATGTGCACCTGGAAGATACAGCTTTTTCACCATCAAAATGTCAGCCAGAGAAAGGAGTGGATAAAAATTACTGGAAGCTTTATACCTTGACCTTGCTCCATTTGAGTGTATTCTTCTATGAATTCTTCATCTTAACAATATTGCAAAAGCATGAGATAGGTACCTTATTAATTTTTCACTATTATGTATCAATAAAGCCCTGGACTCTATCTTGACTTTTGGGTTAGAATAAAGGAAAAAAAATGTGTAAAGTAAAAAGTCACTTTCTTTTTTTTTTTTTAATCCTAGAAAATCTCATTTTGAGGAAACTCACAAGCCTCTAGGCAAAGGATTTTAAATTAAGGGGCTGTATGTGAATAAAGTTCACAAACAGATTTTCACACCATACAGCTTGGTCACAGACCCATTACTAAGAACTCACATGGTTATCCACACTTGCTTCCTTAAACTCCACATTAAAAAAAAAAGAAAATACAATCTCTTATAGCGCTAAAATCAGATTTGACCATGTCTTTTTGAAGTTTACACTAGCGTTCTTCTTTCAAAATGTTTTATTCTACCTTCTGCTGCCTTTTAAGTCAGCACACTTACAGCTTGAAACACAGCACACTATATAGCTTGAAAAACCTCCCACACTTTCTTCCTACAAAATATTCAATTTAGATTTTGCCTATTACTTGCAATTTAAAATGAAGACCCCCCATATATGCACAGAAGAATTATTGAACTTTCAAGGCACTGTTTTCAACAAACTGCACAACTACCAGCCAAAGCTGAGAATGTTCTGGCATGGCATTACTTATAACTATATTTCTGTGTATTTATGCGTGTGCGCAGAGAGTGGGGGATTTTTTTGTGTTTCTAGCAGAAAGCTATTCATTATTCCATGAATTTTAGACTGGAACTTGCAGTTCTTTATCAAATGAATGACAAAAATGTGAATCATATGGAACAGAAACATTAATATACAGACTAATCAGTTTCATTTTTAGGAGGACTTCCATTTACAAGGTCTCCCCTTCTTCAATTAGTCCCCATTAATTGATTGTTTAATGCATAACTAACCTTGAACTTGTTCTTCTCTTGCTGATGGGAAAATTAAAGTTAATTTTATTGGAGTCCTGGTGCATATGTTGCACATTTATCAAACGGTGATATTTTCAAAATCCATATGGCAGCTGTTTTGTTGCTTTTCAGCAGTACATGGAAGTCAATTTTACATACAGACCTCTACAATGTTTCCTGCAAATTAAAAAAAAAAAAAAAAAAGAAAAGAAATTGTCTCATACAGATTTTGTTTCTGTATAATGGTAGGAATTATGTTCCCACAGTAGGAATTATGTTCCCATGTCCTGCATTACAATACATTAAAATGTAGTATTGCTTAGGTTAAAAATCCAAAAAGAGATCAGAAGTCAACAATAAAAGATTATTTCTTTATAAAAGTGCCCATGTTTTTGCCATCTGTAATATATACTTAAACATCAGGTCCACACACCACTTGAACAGCCCCAGGGATGGTGACTCTACCACTGCCCTGGCCAGATAATTCCAACATTTGACGATGCTTTCAGTGAAGATTTCCTACTATCCAGCCTAAAATTCCTCTGGTGCAGCTTGTATCCTTTTCTTCTATTTCTGTTGCTTGCCAGCAAGGAGAAGACTACCTCCCTTCAGGTAGTCATAGAGAGTGATACAGTCTTTGTTCAGCCTCCTCTACTCCAGACTTCCAGCTCCCCTCAGGCACTCCTCATAGATCATGTGCTCCAGGCCTGTCATGAGTCTTGAGCTTCATTGCCCTTCTCTGGACACTCTCCAGTATCTCAATATCCTTCTTGTAGTGAGGGGTGCAGAACCAAACAGAATACTTAAGGTGTGGCCTTACCAGTGCTGAGTACAAGGGGATGATCACCTCCTGTTCCTGCCAGCTCCAGTGTTTGTAATACAAGCAAAGATGTCATGGGGTTTCTTGGACACCTGGGCACACTTATATTCAGTCAACTATCAGCCAATACATAACCAAATAAAGAAACACCTGTGCTGCTTAATTACTTGAAATTAATCTAGCTTTTAGTCCTTTTGGGAGAATAAAGACAAATTCACCCTTTGTTAGTGCCCTCTTTTAAGCTTTACATTTTTTGAAGGGAATTTTTCTTTATAAAACACTGCTGAGAACTATATTGTCATTTGGAATACAGTCACAGCTTTGGTATTTATCTTTCACTGATTTTCAACAAATCTTTTATAAAAGTATTATCTAACAGAAAAATCCCATTAAGTGTCATGGAGTTGTAAAGAAAAGTGAATGGGTAAATATGAAAATAACAATATAAACCATATAAAATCCTTACTACCAAACCATCTACAGAGGATGCAAATGCTCAACATCACATACATTGAATACAGACCATTTGTTGAGTTATACAAAGCTGTTAAGGCAGAGACTGACAAATAACATAAATTCAGAAATATTGCTCTAATTTTACAGTTTCCCCCCCCAAAATGTCCACTATCCAAATCCCTTCAATCCTGCTAGACACTGTATTTTCTGTATAAACAGATGCCGTGGGTTTGTTTTACTGGATGAAAGTGGAGAAGAATCTGTCTTTCTTGCCTGTGCCAGCCTTGTTTTGTGCTCCAAGAAACATTAGAACACCATATGCCAGCAGAAAAATGGAAGAGATTCAAGCTTACCCACAAAATTATTCAAATGATCTGAATATTGAGCTTTTGAATTCCCAATCCCTATTCTTGACTTTATTTTGGCAAACAGATAATTTCAGCAACTATAATTCTATAATTTCTGTGTGCATTTCCTCTCATTTAAATAGTAGGGGCATGACATGTGTTTTCTACTTTAGTAGGTATTTTTTTCTTAGCAATTATTAATGGGTCATATTAAGTTTAGCTAAAGCCCTTGACATGTGTTCAAGCATCGTAGAAGCCTTGTGAGTTAAAATATCACAAAGAAGCTTTTATCATAATTTGGAAATAGAAAAATAAGCATAGGTATCTAAACATACCTAACTGATTAAATTAAACAGCTTGAAATACACATTATTGAGAACTGGGAGCTAATGTGTGATTTATAAAAATGGTTGAGGAACTGCCTGAAACAGAAATGTCATGGAGTTCTGATGAAAGTACTACTGGGCTGGAGAAAAAAAAACTGAGAAGTTTTTTCAAGTATTTGATTTAGATCTCATGATATATAAATATTTTCATCAATGGCCTTGGCAAACAAAATAGTGTGCTAATGCAATGTGCTAGTGGTGTGTAGACCTGTTCTATCAGGGTGTGATGGGCTACGTCCATCCTGGAAGCAGGGAGGGAGGGCTTGTGAGAGCTTTTCCCTCCCTGGAGGTTGTTTTCCCCGTGGGAAACTAAATTAGTCTGTTCCACTCCCCCTCCCTGCCCAGCAAGGGTATAAGAAGGATACTGCACCATTAGTTCTTGGGCCCTGCCTTTGCTTGGACAAGGGCTGCTGGTGCCTCCCTGCTTCTCTGCCACGTGGTCAGGCCTGATCCTTCTCCCTGCTGCCTCTGCACATCTTCAGAGAGACTGGCTTTGTATTTCTTGTTTTTTTTCCCCTCCCATCCATCCTTATTCCTTGCCTTTGTGAACCTTACCTGTTATTGTTACATATATATATTGTTTAAAGAAAATTCTTTACCTCTCTACTTCCAAGCTGACTCCAAATTATTTCTTGGTGGATTAGCTCCTTCCCTTTTTTTTTAATCCTCTCTATTGGGAAGGAGGAGGGGGGAGCAAGGAAGGAATTTTCAGCCTTGCCCCCCATCTGAGCTCTTAAGTCCTAGTTAAGGTGCAAACCATCACACAGGGCATAGTTGCATTCCACCTACAATATAAAAAGGCAACATGACTTTCTTTCAATGATATGATAAGGTGCTGCTGCCAAAGAAGTCTGGCTTTTGTCCCACTCTGTGCCACCGGTCTTCCCAAGCCCTCTGATGTGTTGAAAGGGAGCAGCAAAAATGTGGTAACTGTTTTGAGGTGGCTGATTGTTGTGGAAAAGGAAGGAGCAAATCCACCAAGAAATAATCTGGAGTCGTCTTGGAAGTAGAGAGCTAAAGAATTTTCTTTAAACACTCCTGGCCAAGCTGTCAGCTTGGACAGGAGCACTCTGCGTTGGGTTAGGAACTGGCTGGAGGGCTGACCCCAGGGAGAGAGGCTGAATGGTGACACATCCAGCTGGCAGCCAATTACTAGTGCTGGGCCCCGTGCTCTTTAATATCTTTATCGATGATCTGGATGAGAGGATAGAGTCCATCATCAGTAAATTTGTGGACAACACCAAGCTGGGAGCAGGAGTTGATCTGCTGGAGGGTAGAGAGGCTTTGCAGAGGGATCTCGACAGGCTGGACAGATGGGCAGAGTCCAAGGGCAGGAGATTGAACACATCCAAGTGCTGGGTTCTGCACATTGGCCACAACAAACCCATGCAGCGCTACAGGCTGGGGTCAGAGTGGCTGGAGAGTGGCCAGGGCAGAGAGGGACCTGGGGGTACCAGTTGATGGTTAGCTGAACATGAGCCTGCAGTGTGTCCAGACAGCCAGGAGGGCCAATGGCATCCTGGCCTGCATCAGGAACAGTGTGGCCAGCAAGAGCCGGGAAATCATTGTGCCCCTGTACTCAGCACTGGTTAGGCTACACCTTGAGTCCTGTGTCCAGTTCTGGGCCCTCAGTTTAGGAAGGATGATGACTTGCTGGAACGTGTCCAGAGAAGGGCAACGAAGTTGGTGAGGGGTTTGGAACACAAGCCCTATGAGGAGAGGTTGAGGGAGCTGGGGTTGCTTAGCCTGGAGAAGAGGAGACTCATAGTATCATAGTATCAGTCAGGGTTGGAAGGGACCACAAGGATCATCTAGTTCCAAACCCCCTGCCATGGGCAAGGACACCCCACACTAGATCAGGCTGGCCAGAGCCTCATCCAGCCTGGTCTTAAACACCTCCAGGGACAGGGCCTCAACCACCTCCCTGGATACCCATTCCAGGGCTTTACCCCTCTCATGGTGAAGAACCTCCTCCTCATGTCCAGACAGAATCTCCCCACCTCCAGCTTCATTCCATTCCCCCTTGTCCTTTCACTACCTTATAGCCTGAGAAGTCCCTCCCCAGCCTTCCTGTAGGCCCCCTTCAGATACTGGAAGGCCACAATTAGGTCACCTTTGAGCCTTCTCTTCTCCAGACTGAACAGCCCCAACTCCCTCAGTCTGTCCTCATAGGAGAGGTGCTCCAGCCCTCTGATCATCCTCGTGGCCCTTCTCTGGACACCTTCTAGCACTTCCATATCCCTCTTGTAATAGGGGCTCCAGAACTGGATGCAGTACTCCCAGGTGGAGTCTCACCAGAGCTGAGTAGAGGGGGAGAATCACCTCCCTTGACCTGCTGGCCACACTTCTCCTGATGCAGCCCAGGATCTGATTGGCATTCCAGGCTGCACATGCACATTGAGAGCTCATGTTGAGCTTCTCGTCCACCAGCACCCCCAAGTCTCTCTCCTCAGGGCTGCTCTCCAGCCAGTCACTGCCCAGCCTGGATTTGTGCCTGGGATTGCCTGGACCCAGATGCAGGACCCTGCACTTGGTCTTGTTGAACCTGATGAGGTTGGCTTGTGCCCACCTCTCCAGCCTGTCAAGGTCCCTCTGGATGGCATCCTTTCCCTCCAGTGTGTCTGCTGCACCACACAGCTTGGTGTCATCAGCAAACTTGCTGAGGGTGCACTCAATGCCACTGTCCGTGTCACCCACATAGATGTTGAACAAGACTGGTCCCAGGACTGATCCCTGAGGGACTCCGCTTGTCACTGGCCTCCACTGGGACATGGACCCGTTGACAGCCACTCTTTTGGGTGCAGCCATCAAGCCAGTTCTTTATCCATCTAGTGGTCCACCCATCAAACCCATGTGTCACCAGCTTGGAGACCAGGATGTGGTGTGGGACAGTGTCGAAGACTTTGCTCAGGTCCAGGTAAATGACATCAGTTGCTCACCCCTCATCTATTAATGTTGTCACCTATTCATAACAGGCCACCAGGTTTGTCAGGCAGGATTTGCCCTTGGCAAAGCCATGCTGACTGTTCCAAATCACCTCCTCACAGTTCTTCTGAGTCTTCAGCCTCAGGGGTGACCTTATTGCTCTCTACAACTACCTGAAGGGAAGTTGTAGACAGGCGGAGATTGGTCTCTTCTCCCAGGCAACCTGCACCAGAACAAGAGGACACAGTCTAAGGCTGCACCAGGAGAGGTTTAGGCTGGACATTAGGAAGAATTTCTACACAGAGAGAGTTATTGCCCATTAGAACCAGCTGCCCGGGGAGGTGGTGGAGTCACTGTCATTGGAGGTGTTCAGGAGGAGACTTGATAGGGTGCTCAGTGCCATGGTTTAGTAGATCAGGTGGGTTGGATTAGTTGCTAGGTTGGACGTGATGATCTTGAAGGTCTCTTCCAACCTGGTCTATTCTATTCTATTCTATTCTATCACTAAAATTGCAGATGACACCAAGTTGAGGGCAGGTGTTGATCTGTTAGAGTGTGGCAGAGCTCTGCAGAGGGACCTTGACAGGCTGGACAGATGGGCAGAGTCCAACGGCATGAGATTTAACACATCCAAGTGCTGAGCTCTACACGTTGGCCACAACAGCCCCATGCAGTGTTACAGGGTGGGGACAGAGTGGCTGGAGAGCAGCCAGGCTGAAAGGGACCTGGGGGTACTGGTCAATAGTAGGCTGAACATGAGCCTGCAGTGTGCCCAGGTAGCCAAGAAGGCCAATGGCATCCTGGCCTGTATCAGGAACAGTATGGCCAGCAGGAGCATGGAAGTCATTGTGCCCCTGTACTCGGCACTGGTTTGGCCACACCTTGTGTACTGTGTCCAGTTCTGGGCCCCTCAGTTTAGGAAAGATATTGAGTTGCTGGAACGTGTCCAGAGAAGGGCAACAAAGCTGGGGAGGGGTTGGGAGCACAGGCCCTATGAGGAGAGGCTGGGGGAGCTGGGGTTGCTTAGCCTGGAGACAAGGAGGCTCAGGGGAGACTTTATTGCTCTCTACAGCTACCTGAAGGGAGGTTGTAGACAGGCGGGGGCTGGTCTCTTCTCCTAGGCAACCAGCACCAGAACAAGAGGACACAGTCTCAGGCTGTGCCAGGGGAGGTTTAGGCTGGATGTTAGGAGGAAATTCTTCATACAGAGAGTGATTGCCCATTGGAATGGGCTACCTGGGGAGGTGGTGGAGACGCCATCACTGGAGGTGTTTAAGAAGAGACTTGATGGGGCACTTGGCACCATGGTTTAGATGATTAGATAGTGTTGGATGATAGTCTGGACACGATGATCTCGATGATCTCGAAGATCTCTTCCAACCTGGTCTATTCTATTCTATTCTATTCTATTCTATTCTATTCTATTCTATTCTATTCTACTCTATTCTATTCTACCAAGTAGTGATAACATGCAGAATGTAAGAACTTAAAATAACTATTCTTCACAGAAGCCAGTGAACACTATTCTATTCTCTCTATATATGTACCAGTAACAGGTAGGGTTCACAAAGGGTAAGGAACAAGGATGGATGGAAGGAAAAATAAGAATAATAAACCAGTCTCTTTGAAGAGGTGTGAAGATAGCAGGGAGAAGGATCAGGCCTGACCACGTGGCAGAGAAGCAGGGAGACACCAGCAGTCCTCATCCAAGCAAAGGCAGGGCTCAAGAGACCTAATGGCTGCAGTATCCTCCTTTTTATAGCCTTGCTGGGCAGGGAGAGGGAGTGGAACAGACTAATTTAGTTTCCCAGGGGGAAAAGCCCCTGAAGGGAGGGCAATGCTCTCACAAGCCCTCCCCACCATGTTTCCAGGATGGGCGTTAACCCATCACACTGGTGAATATTCTGGGAAAGCTGCTGTGTCTTCTGTATAATTTACTTTCCTAAGAGACTCTTGGTGTCCTGATCTTGACATCAATATGTTCAGTTACTTACTTATCCCTCTTCGTATACCAGATACCCACTGAGTCAGCACTAATGCACTTCAGGCCACTTGGGAAGGAATGACATATGGACAGTTTAGAGGAAGACAATCATACCAAGGCAAAGTATAGGGAATTAATCGTATGTTACAGACTTAACACCTTCTGGTGCTGAAAGTTAAATAAATTGAGTTACCTAATAAGTCTTCTGATGAAGCAAAATGTAAATTACTATGGGAGGTTCTCCTGCCTTTCTACGTTACCCTTGTGAGGACACATCTGGAGTTTTCTGTTCAGTTCCGGGCTCCCCAGTTCCAGAGGGACAGGGATATATCAGAGACAGTCCAAAGGAGGGCTATGAGGATGATTAAAAGAACAGAACATGTGTCTTATGAGGAAAGGCTGGGAGACCTGGGGCTGTTTGGTCTGAAGAAGAGAAGGCTTAGAGGGGATCATGTTAATGTTAAGAAATGGCTGAAGGTTGGGTGTAAAGAGGGAGGGACCAGTCTCTTTTCAGTGGTGCCCTGTGATAGGACAAGAGGCAAGAGACACAAACTGGAGCACTGAATGTTCCACCTCAACATGAGTAAAGAGTTCTTTTTTGTGGGGGTGATAGACCACTGGACACATTCTTGTGTGGCCTGCCCTAGGACATGTTGCTTTTGCAGGGTAGCTGGCCTTGAGGATCTCCAGAGGCCACTTCCAACGCCTACCATTCAATGATTCTATGATTCTGTGCTCCTGAAGAATTAATAATGCCCACAGATCAAAATAAGTTATTGACTTTCTGTTGACTTTCATTTTATCGTGAAGTGTATGTGTAGCACAATGTGAAGTTTCTATTATAACAGTTTTTCTTCTGAGTCAATCATCTTTCTGTTTTTATGGTTTCATAAGTTTTTCTTTTTCTTATAAGAGTCTGACAAAGATCAAGAGCAACATATGAGTCTGCCTTCAATAACATGTTCTAATGCTACATACCTTTTATGTGCTTTTCAAGTATTCTAGCCCCACAGAAAGTACTACTGTCGTCTTTGTGTTCAGAGGCTAAATTCTTCATTCTAAATTCAGAGGCTCAGATCTGGATGATCTCTGAGGACCCAAGAAAAATGTACTTGCTTTTTTTTTCAGATTATTGTTTTCAAGTTTACTGCAAATTTAACATGGTGAATAGCCAAAATTTTTTAATTTTGCAAAATGGTTCTGTAGGCAGACAAACCTTTCCTTTCTGCCTCTAGACAACAACAAATCTTATTTCTCTATACTTGGGGGGCATTTTATTTTCTTTATACTGATGGTTCTGAGATAGCAGAATTCATCCCTCTGTTCTGGAAACTATTTTGTGTACTCTTGGAAAAAACAATGGCCACTCGAGTGAGCCTGATGGGCGTGGTATACTTTTCTCAACTTCTCTTAAGCGTCTACTAACAGAATTAGACCATAATATGCTATACAATATATATAAACAAGTCTAATCCTCTACTTCTAAGAAACAGTGTGGCATATCATCGTAACAAACAATAACTTTGTTTTCTATTTATTTGTCATGTGATGTAAATTTTGACATGAATTAGGTAGGAAGCCCCTTTGGGCTTTGATATGATAAATAAAGTATTGTTCTCGCTTTTCAATTTTTTCTTAAGACACATTACTACCTAGATGCCTACAAAAACATTAATAGATGTATTTTGTTAGGTTACAGATCAATCATTGAGGAGTAGTATTGCTTTTTTTGAGTTTAAAAGTACAAACTCAGAAATAATCAGTCATGGATCTAACAAAAATTGAATTGCCCTCTAATAATTTGTTAATATGATTAATCTGCTATCAAGATATCTTATTTTTGAATAGAGGTTTAGATTAATGGTAAACAGAAGAGAGGTACAGAAGCAGGGGAAAAAAAGAAAAGAGAAAAAAAATCCTTCAAATCGGCTGGAATCGGCTGCCTGTAGAGGTGGTGGAGTCACCTTCATTGGAGATGTTGAGGAGGAGACTTGATGGGGTGCTTGGTGCCATGGTTTAGTTGTTTAGGTGGGTTGGATTGGTTGATGGGTTGGATGTGATGATCTTGAAGGTCTCTTTCAACCTGGTATATTGTATTGTATTGTATTGTATTGTATTGTATTGATTAGAATAGAATAGAATAGAATAGAATAGAATAGAATAGAATAGAATAGAATAGAATGACCAGGTTGGAAGAGAACTTCAAGATCATCATGTCCAACCTATCATCCAACACCACCTGATCAACTAAAACCTGCAACCAAGCACCCTATCAAGTCCCCTCCTGAACACCTCCAGTGAGGGTGACACCAGCACCTCCTCGGGCAGCCCATTCCAATGGGCAATCACTCCCTCAGTGTAGAACTTCCTCCTAACCTCCAGACAAAACCTCCCTTGGTGCAGCTTGAGACTGTGTCCTCTTGTTCTGGTACTGGCTGCCTGGGAGAAGAGACCAACCTCTGCCTGGCTACAACCTCCCTTCAGGTAGTTGTAGAGAGCAAGAAGGTCACCCCTCAGTCTCCTCTTCTCCAGGCTAAGCAACCCCAGCTCCCTCAGCCTCTCCTCATAGGGCTTGTGTTCCAAACCCCTCACCAACTTCGTTGCCCTTCTCTGGACACGTTCCAGCAAGTCATCATCCTTCCTAAACTGAGGGCCCAGAACTGGACACAGGACTCAAGGTGTGGCTTAACCAGTGCAGTGTACAGGGGCAGAATGACCTCCCTGCTCCTGCTGGCCACACTGTTCCTGATGCAGGCCAGGATGCCATTGGCCCTCCTGGCTGCCTGGGCACACTGCAGGCTTATGTTCAGCCTACCATCAACCAGTACCCCCAGGTCCCTCTCTGCCTGGCCACTCTCCAGCCATTCTGACCCCAGCCTGTAGCACTGCATGGGTTTGTTGTGGCCAATGTGCAGAACCCAGTACTTGGGTGTGTTGAATCTCATGCCGTTGGATTCTGCCCATCTGTCCAGCCTGTCGAGGTCCCTCTGCAAAGCCTCTCTACCCTCCAGCAGATCAACTCCTGCCCCCAGCTTGGTGTCGTCCGCAAATTTACTGATAATGGACTCAATGCCCTCATCCAGATCATCAATAAAGATGTTAAAGAGCATGGGGCCAGCACTGATCCTTGGGTCATACCACTAGTGACTGGGACCTCCAGCTGGATGTGGCACCATTCACCACCACTCTCTGGGCTCGGCCCTCCAGCCACTTCCTAACCCAACACAGTGTGCTCCTGTCCATGCCATGGGCTGATAGCTTAGCCAGGAGTTTGCTGTGGGGGACAGTGTCAAAGGCCTTGCAGTGGTCCAGGTAGACTACATCCACAGGCCTCCCCACATCTACCAGTTGGGTCACCTGATCATAGAAGGAGATCAGGTTGGTGAGGCAGGACCTGCCCTTCCTAAATCCATGTTGGCTGGGCCTGCCTGATCCCTTGGCCATCCTGGAAGTGCTGTGTGATTACACTCAAGATGATCTGTTCCATAATCTTGCCTCGCACTGAGGTCAAGCTGACAGGCCTATAGTTCCCTGGCTCATCCAACTGGCCCTTCTTGTGGCCCACCCTGGCCAGCTTCCAGTTTTCTGTGACCTCTCCAGTGAGGCAGGACTGATGAAAAATGATGGAGAGTGGCTTGGCCAGCTCATCTGCCAGCTCTCTCAGCACCCTGGGATGGATCCCATCTGGTCCCATGAACTTGTGGGGATCCAAGCAGCTGAGGAGATCTCTAACTACCCTCTCCTCCTGGAACAGAGTGTGAAACAATGCTGCTCCCTGGCTCCATCTGCCAGATCTGGAGGCCATCTGTCTGGAAGACATTCTGTCCCGCTAGTAAAAATTGAGTCAAACAAGGTATTAAGTTCCTCTGCCTTTTCCTCATCCTTTGTTACAATGTTCCTCTCCGCATCCACCCTGCAGTGGAGGTTGTCCTTGCCCTTCCTCTTGCTATTCATATATTTATAGAAGGGCTTTTTGTTGTCCTTCACAGCAGAGGCCAGTCTACAATCTAAATCAGATTTTGCCTCCCTAATTTTCTCTTCCTACAAGACCTAGCAATATCCTTACACATTCTATGGGTTGCCTCACCTTTCTTCCAAAGATGCTACACCCTCTTTTTTGTCCTTAGTTCCTTTAGAAGTTCATTGCCCATCCAGGCTGGCCGTCTGCCCTGGCGGCTCATCTTCCGGCACGTTGGCACAGCCTATTCCTGCCCCTTTAAGAGTTCTTCCTTGAAGTAGGTCCAGCTCTCCTGGACCCCTTTGATTTTAAGGGCTGTTTCCCAAGGAACCTTCTGAGTTAGTTCCTTGAGTAACCTGAAGTCTGCCCTCTGGAAGTCCAGAGTGGAGGTCTTCTTGCTGCCCCTCTTAGCTTGACTGAATACTGAAAATTCAATTATCTTGTGGTCACTGGCCCCCAAACACCCTGTGATCACCACATCACCCACCAGCCCTTCCCTGTTGGTGAAGAGGAGGTCAAGCATAGCCTTACTCCTGGTAGGCTCATGCATCACCTGGGATAAGAAGCTATCCTCCATCCACTCTAAGAACCTCCTAGACTGCCTCCTCTCTGCTGTGTTGAGATCCCAGCAGATATCAGGCAGGTTGAAGTCGCTCATAAGAACAAGGTCAGGTGATCCTGAGACAGCCTTAAGCTGCCTATAGAATGCTTCATCAACATCTTCCTCCTGGTTGGGTGGTCTATAACAGACTCCAACCAGGATGTCTGCCCTGCTGCTCTTCCCTCTAATTCTCACCCACAAGCACTCAACCCGATCATCCCTGATCTCCAGCTCAATGGCATCTAGTGCCTCCCTGATGTACAGGGCCACCCCTCCACCCCTTCTTCCTTGCCTGTCTCTCCTGAAGAGCCTGTAGCCATCAATTGCAGCACTCCAGTCACGTGAGTCTTCCCACCACGTCTCTGTGAGGGCAACTTCATCATAACTTTCCTGCTGTAACAAGGCTTCTAGCTCCTTTTGTTTGTCACCCATACTTCATATAATAGTGTACATGCACTTCAGCTGGGCTGCTGGTTTCACCCCTGACTCCAGCTTACCACCCTCAGACTCCTGTCTTGGGGACTGGTTTCAGCCCCTTCCCCCTTTAAATCTAGTTTAAAGCCCTATCAATGAGACCTGCCAATTCCCTTCCTAGGATCTTTTTCCTTTTGAGGGGTAGGCCATTCTCATACACTCTGATCTTTCCCCTCCTCTGGGTCAGAATGTACTCCATCTGTTGCCAGCTGACCTTGTGCAGTAGAAAGTTCTCCAAGATCAAAAATCCCGAAATTCTTTTGACTGCACCAGCCTCTAAGCCACTTGTTGACTATAGCTGCTGACCTGTTCCTTCTGGTATTCCCTCCTGCAACTAAAGGTATTGACGAAAAAATTATTTGTGTACCTGACCCCTCCACCAGATCCTCCAGGGCCTTGAAGTAATTTTTGGATAGCCCTGGGAGTTCTGGTTGCAACATCATCATTCCCTAACTGCATAACTATTAAGGGATAGTAGTCAGAGGGCAGCACCAGACTAGGCATCCTTCTGGTGACATTTCTAACTTGAGCTCCCAGGAGGCAACAAACTTCCCTGTTAGAAGGGTCTGGCCGACATATGGGGCCTTCTGTTCCCCTCAGGAGGGAATCACCAATAACAATTACCCTCCTCTTTTTTTTAAGGGAGCAAGTAATGATGCTGGGGGAAGGCTGTTTAACCTTAGGCTGTTTAACCTTAGGCTGTTTTGCCTCAGGGAAAACCCCAGAGGGTGTGTCCTCTGGCATCAGAATCTGATCCTCGACCTCCAGTGCCCCATACTTGTTTTCCAAGGGCAGTGGGGAAGGTGAGGGGAGGCAAGGAGGTTTTACTTTGTGTCTTTTGAGAGGAACCTGTGTCCATTCCCCGCTGCTTTGTGGATAACCAGCCTCTGCTGAGGGAGCCTGCAGAGCCTGGTTACTCAAGTTCATCTCCTTTCTACATTCCCTTACAGCTCTAAGTCTAGCAATCTCATCCTTCAGTCTGGTCACCAGGTTAAGCAGATAGTCAATCTGCTCACACCTAATGCAGGAGTTGTCCCCACTACCCTGCATCTCAAGTGCCAGGCTCCAGCACTCTCTGCAGCCAGATGCCTGGACACCTACCTCTCGCTTATGGCACCTTGACATCCTTGAGGACAGGGGGGGAAAAGGACATATTTCCCTTAAGCCACCTGAGTAATGACCAAACCCACAGTGCAATCTCCAGAACAGCTGCCCAAGTCAGCACACAGGCAGTTTCAAATTGCATAGAGGGAAGTCAGTATTGGAAGGTTACCTTATCTTGAAAGAATGGAGACATAATAAATATGCGCTAAATTCATGCTAAAGGATAATGCTGTCACCATCTAATGTCTTTGAGGGGCAGTATGTTACCATTCCACAGTTTGGAATAGCTAATATCGGACTTAAGTTATTGTGGTGGTGAAAGTTCAGTTCTCCCACACACACTGAGAAACCACAGCTAACTCAGTCGGCAAAGCAAAAATGGAAAAAATCTATTTTTTACAAGCAGGATGAAATGTGATGAATAAGTACACAATATACAGTATTTACAGTATATACAAAAATATACAGCAAAGAATGTAACACAGGAAACCTGCCCTCCTCCAGCGAGGAGGGTCCCCCCAAAACACGTTTCTCGCTCTTCCTCCCTTTTTTCCCAAAAAGGGTTAGAGAGAAAGAAGTAATTATTAAGGGGAAATTCTGTTATTTCAAAGCGTATGCTAAGAGAAGAAAATAATTAGTTTCTTATCTCATTAGCTCAAGGTCAGCTTCAGCCAGCACAGAAGAAAGACAGCAGCTGCTGAGGCAGACTGAAACAGACAGAACTGACTGAAACACAAACTGAACTGAAACTACAATTTAAAGTTGCATTCTACCAATCTACCAATGAAATTCGTTTAGAATTATTTTTTTTCTCCTTTTCACACCAAAACATTCAGCCAGTGCTACACTAACTGTCTCTTCTTAAATGCGCAGCCTAAAACTGTCACAGTTATGAAAGTAAAATACAGCTTGGCATTCCAACATCTCATTTTTCAAACACAGCAAATGATGGAGGTGCTTATAGCACACTCATTGGATGTGGAAAATGCTCCAGAAACAGAAATGACCTGTTATAATGAAAGTGGCCATGATGACAATACATAAGGTCTTTCTGGCTTTATTATTTCAAACTATGGCTTTTGACTGTATATCTATTACTTGGCAACCAGATACATCAATATTAAAGTGATTTGGCAGCTAACTTCCTTTATTTTTATTGAATGCAAACAGAAGGTTAATGATGTTGCCTTTATAGTATGTATCCTCTCTGTGAATCCAACAACCGACATACTGTTGTGATAGCACTGATTATTATTCTTAAACTCTCAAACAGTTTCTAGGATGTTTTATATGTAAATTAGGTGAGAAATTTTTACAAAACTGGGGGGTTTTGTGAAACTTTCTCAGGAAAGTTTTGCAAAGTGGTGCTCAAAAGTTGGAAACCTGGGCATCAAACTCCTGGCAAAGTATTGAAAAGCAGTATATGCATATGGGCTGAATCTGCAAGAATTACTGTTATTTGCTACTGAAAGGACTGTAATGGTGCAGCATATACTGAATGGCACCATGCAGAAGACTCATGGATATTTGCTAGTGAAATGTTACACTACCTGCTAAACAGTAGTGAGACTGGAGTAAAAACCCTAAGCCAGTGAGGAAGAAGAGGAGAAGCCTGACCTCAGTGCCAGGCAAGATTATGGAACAGGTCATCTGGAGTGCAATCAAACAGCACTTACAGGATGGCCAAGGGATCAGGCCCAGCCAGCATGGATTTAGGAGGGTCAGGTCCTGCCTCACCAACCTGATCTCCTTCCATGATCAGGTGACCCAACTGGTAGATGTGGGGAGGCCTGTGGATGTAGTCTACCTGGACCACTGCAAGGCTTTTGAAACTGTCCCCCACATCAAACTCGTGACCAAGCGATCAGCCCATGGCTTGCACAGGAGCACACTGTGTTGGGTTAGGAACTGGCTGGAGGGCAGAGCCCAGAGAGTGGTGGTGAATGGTGCCACATCCAGCTGGCGGCCCCAGTCACTAGTGGTATGCCCCAAGGATCAGTGCTGGGCCCAATTCTCTTTAACATCTTTATTGATGATCTGGATGAGGGCATCAAGTCCATCATCAGTAATTTGCGGACGACACCAAGCTGGGGGCAGGAGTTGATCTGCTGGAGGGTAGAGAGGCGGTACAGAGGGATCTTGACAGGCTGGACAGATGGGCAGAATCCAACGGCATGAGATTCAACACATCCGAGTGCTGGGTTCTGCACATTGGCCACAACAAACCCATGCAGTGCTACAGGCTGGGGTCAGAGTGGCTGGAGAGCGGCCAGGTAGAGAGGGACCTGGGGGTACTGGTTGATGGTAGGCTGAACATAAGCCTGCAGTGTGCCCAGGCAGCCAAGAGGGCCAATGGCATCCTGGCCTGCATCAGGAACAGTGTGGCCAGCAGGAGCAGGGAGGTCATTCTGCCCCTGTACACTGCACTGGTAAGGCCACACCTCGAGTACTGTGTCCAGTTCTGGGCCCCTCAGTTTAGGAAGGATGTTGACTTGCTGGAATGTGTCCAGAGAAGGGCAACAAAGTTGGTGAGGAGTTTGGAACACAAGCCCTAAGAGGAGAGACTGAGGGAGCTGGGGTTGCTTAGCCTGGAGAAGAGGAGACTGAGGGGTGACCTTCTTGCTCTCTACAACTACCTGAAGGGAGGTTGTAGCCAGGCAGAGGTTGGTCTCTTCTCCCAGGCAGCCAGTACCAGAACAAGAGGAGACAGTCTCAGGCTCCTCCAGTGCAGGTTTAGGCTGGATGTTAGGAGGAAGTTCTATACAGAGAGAGTGATTCATAGTATCATAGTATCATAGTATCAGTCAGGGTTGGAAGGGACCACAAGGATCATCTAGTTCCAAACCCCCTGCCATGGGCAAGGACACCCCACACTAGATCAGGCTGGCCAGAGCGTCATCCAGCCTGGTCTTAAACACCTCCAGGGATGGGGCCTCAACCACCTCCCTGGATAACCCATTCCAGGGCTTTACCACTCTCATGGTGAAGAACTTCCTCCTCATGTCCAGACAGAATCTCCCCACCTCCAGCTTCATTCCATTCCCCCTTGTCCTTTCACTACCTGATAGCCTGAAAAGTCCCTCCCCAGCCTTCCCGTAGGCCCCCTTCAGATACAATGATGCCACAATGAGGTCACCTCGGAGCCTTCTCTTCTCCAGACTGAACAGCCCCAACTCCTTCAGTCTGTCCTCATAGGAGAGGTGCTCCAGCCCTCTGATCATCCTCGTGGCCCTTCTCTGGACACCTTCCAGCACCTCCATATCCCTCTTGGAATAGGGGCTCCAGAACTGGACACAGTACTCCAGATGGGGTCTTACCAGAGCTGAGTAGAGGGGGAGAATCACCTCTCTTGACCTGCTGGCCACACTTCTCCTGATGCAGCCCAGGATCTGATTGACTTTCTGGGCTGCAAGTGCACAGTGAGAGCTCATGTTGAGCTTCTTGTCCACCAGCACCCCCAAGTCTCTCTCCTCAGGGCTGCTTTCCAGCCAGTCACTGCCCAGCCTGGATTTGTGCCTGGGATTGCCTGGACCCAGATGCAGGACCCTGCACTTGGTCTTGTTGAACCTGATGAGGTTGGCTTGTGCCCACCTCTCCAGCCTGTCAAAGTCCCTCTGGATGGCATCTCTTCCCTCTAGCGTGTCTGCTGCACCACACAGCTTGGTGTCATCAGCAAACTTGCTGAGGGTGCACTCAATGCCACTGTCCATGTCACCCACAAAGATGTTGAACAAGACTGGTCCCAGGACTGATCCCTGAGGGACTCCACTTGTCACTGGCCTCCACTGGGACATGGACCCATTGACAGCCACTCTTTGGGTGTGGCCATCAAGCCAGTTCTTTCTCCATCTAGTGGTCCACTCATCAAACCCATGTGTCACCAGCTTGGAGACCAGGATGTGGTGCGGGACAGTGTCGAAGGCTTTGCTCAGGTCCAGGTAAATGACATCAGTTGCTCGCCCCTCATCTATTAATGTTGTCACCTATTCATAGAAGGCCACCAGGTTTGTCAGGTAGGATTTGCCCTTGGTGAAGCCATGCTGACTGTTCCCAATCACCTCCTCACTACTCTTCTGAGTCAGTAGTGCCTCCAGGAGGATCTGCTCCATGATCATTCCAGGCACAGAGGTGAGACTGACAGGCCTGTAGTTCCTTGGTTCCTCCTTCTTACCCTTTTGAAAATGGGAGCAATGTTTGCCCTTTTCCAGTCTGTGGGGACTTCCCCAGTCTGCCATGACTTTTGGAATAGAATAGAGTGGGGTTTAGCAACCTCATCTGCCAGTTCTCTCAGCACCCGTGGGTGTATCCCATCGGGTCCCATGGACTGGAACACTTTCAGGTTCTTCAGGTGATCATGAACCTGAGCTTCACTTATGATGGGCAGTTCTTCCTCCCCGTCCCTGGCATCATCTTCCATGGCACCAGGAGTGTGGCTGGAGGCCCTTGCAGTGAAGACTGAGGTAAAGAACTTATTGAGTACCTCAGCCTTTTCCACATCACTTGTGACTAATTCACTAGTTGCCTTTCTGAGGGGGACCACACTTTACCTACTCTTCTTCTTGTCATTAATATACCTGTAGAAATTCTTTGTGTTCCCTTTAACCTCCCTGGCTAGATTCAATTCAAACTCTGCTTTGGCTTTCCTAACCAGGCCTCTTGCTGCTCGGGCAGCTTCCTTATATACCCCCTGTTCTATCTGTCCTTCCCTCCACTTCCTGTAGAGTTTCTTTTTAAGTAATAGTGTGTCCAGTAGTTCCTTGTTCATCCAGGCAGGCCTCCTAGCATTCTTTCCTGCTTTTCTCTTTGTTGGTATACATAGCTCCTGGACACAGAGGAGGTGGTCCTTGAATACTGACCAGCTGTCCTGGGTCCCTCTTCCCTCCAGGGCTTCATCCCATGACACTTTGGCTAGCAGATTCCTGAAGCAATCGAAGTCTGCACGCCTGAAGTCTAGGGTCATAAGCTTAGAATAGGTCCTCCTGATAGCCCTGAGGATATTAAATTCAACTGCTTCATGGTCACTGCAGCCAAGGCTGTCTCTGAGCCTCACATTGGTTACCAGCCCTTCCCTGTTGGTGAGAACAAGGTCCAACACAGCACCTTTTCTTGTTGGTTCCTCTACCATTTGGAGGAGGAAGTTGTCTTCTATGCAGTCCAGGAACATCCTGGATTGCTGGTGCCTTGCTGTGTTGTCCCTCCAGCAGATGTCAGGGTGGTTGAAATCACGTGTGAGGACCAGGGCTTGTGACCGGGAAGCCACTTCTATTTGCCTGTGGAGGGCCTCATCTGCTTGGTTCTGCTGGTCAGGTGGCCTGTAGGAGACCCCCACAGTAATATCTCCTTCCCCTGTCTTGCCTTTAATTCTAACCCATATACTCTCAACCATCTCTTCATCCCTCCCCAGGTGGAGTTCTGCTGATTCCAGCTGGTTCTTGACATAGAGGGCAACACCTCCTCCTCTCCTTCCCTGCCTATCCTTCCTAAAAAGCTTATACCCTTCTATCCCTACATTCCAGTCATGGGAATCATCCCACCAAGTTTCAGTAATGCCCACTATGTCATGGCCTCCCAGCAGCACGGTGGCCATTAATTCATCCTGTTTGTTGCCCAAGCTGCGTGCATTTGCATAGAAGCACTTCAGCTGGGCTGGCCCTGTTGTCCTCTTGTGCCAATTCCCCTTGGTTTCCACAGGGTGTCCTGGTGTGTCATTCGTGTCTTGCCTCAGGGCAGCAAGTTGAGAGCCCTTACTTGCTCTCCATCCCTCTGCCTCTGATGAGCTGCCCCTCTGTCACAGGCCAGCAGGAGACTATTAACCCCTCCCCCCTTCAAATCTAGTTTAAAGCCTTGTCAATGAGCCCTGCCAATTCCTGCCCCAGGATCCTTTTCCCCCTCTGGGACAAGTGTGTCCCATTAGTTGTTTGCAGCTCTGGTGCCTTGTAAACCAAGCCATGATTGTAGAACCCAAATCCCTGTCGATGGCACCAGCCCCGGAGCCATGAATTAACCTGTTGGCTCTTCCTCAATGTTCCCTCATCCATTGCTGATGTTAGAGGGATAGCAGAGAGCACAGCTTGAGCTCCTGATCCCTTTAGTAGTTGCCCTAAGGTTCTGAAATCTCTTTTAATTGATTGTGAGCCTCTCATTGTTGCATCGTCACTACCCACCTGAAAGACCAGCAGTGGGTAGTAGTCTGAAGGACTCACAAGGTTGGGAATTTTGTCTACAATGTCCTTTACTTGGGCACCAGGGAGGCAGCAGATCTCCCTATGAAATGGGTCTGGTCTGCATATTGGGCCCTCTGCTCCCTTCAGTAGGGAGTCTCCTATAATGATGACTCTACAAGGTTTCTTTTCCAGACTAGTTTTGCTGGCTGGCCTGAGGCAACCTGTCATTGGTGCAGCTTCTGTCTTCCTTGAGTCCTTGTCCTCACCTATGACCTGTTCCTCCTGCAGAGCCTCATACCTATTCTGTACCTGCACTGGAGGCAGTGTGCTGCTCAAAGTAGCAGGCTTGCTCCGTCTGCATTTCTTCCGTCGGGCAGAGACCTGCTCCCATTGGCCCTGCTCATGCGGGATTGCCCATTGGAACCAGCTGCCTGTAGAGGTGGTGGAGTCACCATCATTGGAGGTGCTCCGGAGGAGACTTGATGGGGTGCTTGGTGCCATGGTTTAGTTGTTTAGGTGGGTTGGATTGATTGAAGGGTTAGATGCGATGATCTTGAAGGTCTCTTTCAATCCGGTGTATTGTATTGTATTGTATTGTATTGTATTCTATTGTAAGACAGTGATATTTTTTGTCCTAAACTCACAATATAGACTTGAGGTAAATAGCAGTGGAATGAATGGAGATGTGTTTTTTTTTTCAGATGAAGTGATTGTAGTGGTTTTGGAATTTACCACCACATTAATAAATACTTGGCTCACATAGATGGGAAAGCAAATGGAAGCTATATTTACAAGCAATAACTGCACTCTACAATGGAATGCAATGAATATGTACAAATATACACTATTTACAATACTATGCAGGTATTTACAATCAGAAAAAAACAGCACAGAAAACCCCACTGAACCCCCTTTCTGGGATTCCAAAAGGAGTGGGGGTAACTGCTCCAACTCTCCCCTAACCCTCCCCCTCCCTTCCTATGTTTAATTAGAAGGAAAGAGAAAGAAGTTAAGCGTGCTGTTAGCTCAAAGCATCGTTAGTGTTCTTATCTCAAGGTCAGTGGCAGTAAGATCCTCCCAGATGAGCGGAGCAGAAAGCAGCTGCCAGAAAGAAGGGAAAAAAAATGAACGTGGGAAACAAGACTGCTAAGGGTCCACTTCACACATCCAGCCAATGAAATTTGTTTAGAGTAATCTTTCATTTTCCTTTTTACACCCAACTGTGAATTGTTTATACTTCTTCACTCTTCTGCTTGAAAATCTGCAGCTAACTTTGAAAGGCATAGCCTGAAACTGTCGGAGTGATGATGGCACTGCACTAGCTGATTGTGCAGCTCAACACAAATGTTTAAAGAGAGAGCAATGGAGAAAGTGGTCTGGAACAGCAAAGCTCTCTGTTGTCTGAAGTGTCAGCATAAGGACCTTGACTTTAGTAGAACTTCAGGAACCTGTGTGACATAATTTTCAACCATTTGGTTTCAGACACAAACCTCATTTCATCCTAAATTGCAGTGAAAGCTATATTTAAATTCTCACATCCTCCACTGAATTCTGTTATGGGAAGCAGAGAGATGTGTAGTCAGACAAGCTTGGACATGTGTAAGCCTACATTTAAAGAAATTTCTGTATTCACAACTTTTTCTCAACTGTATTTGAAGACATGTTTATAAAAATCATGTTCAATGTGTTTATTGTTGATATTCTATTAACGTTATCTTATCTCTTATCACATGTAGAAGACCAAGATCAAGGCTTGGAGGAAGAAAGCAAGTTTCTCCAAGTACAAAAGAGGAACCAAAGCCATTGGCATGGCAACAAGAATCCTGCTGCCTATATTCTAGTAGACAGGTGGAAATAATCTATGTCTAAAATGAAGGTGAAGTATTCCTTGTTAATGATTGCACCTCTAAATTTTAGAAAAGGTATTCAGATATATAAAGATCAAAATGTTTAAATATGTTCTTTCTAAAAAATCATCCATTTCAAATTGTTGTCTCTCAGGATTTTACATGGAGATTATATCCTGTTTTCCAAATAGTATGCCCTAAATAAAATTATTTTATGAAATAAAAATAACCAGAAAAAAAATGTATTTACACACAATAGTATACAAAATCATAAATTGAAAACAAGATCACTGTAATCACTTCACTAAATAATCTAATAATTGGATGACTTTAAACTACGTTATTTTCCTTTTTATTTTTAAAGAGGACTACATATGTTTGGAAAGAATTTTGGTAGAGCACAGAACCAAAGATCTTGTAATATAATCTACCAATACTTGCAGAATACATTAAACACAATATATTAAGCGCTGCCAAGCTTTATGTCATGAATATTTAACACATTAAATATAAGAAAGTCTGGAAGTGTTTTAATTTAAATGCCAGGACTTGAGTGATTTTTTTGCTTTGCTCACAGGTGTTACACATGGTACCAGCTTCAGGGTTTTTTGTGGGGGGGGTTGTTGCTGTTACTGTTTCTAGATATCTCTTTGGCTCAGAGAACTGCTTCATAGATACTCTGTGATCTTTTGATATGTGATGATATCCAAAAGATAAAGCTGAGCATGAGAATATTAATAACCTGTAAGTATCTTCCTATATGCATGAAACACTGCTGTACAAGGTATGCTTCTGTGCACCTAAGGACAGGATTCTGTTCAGTGACCTGACTTTTCAGCTAAGTCTTTTCCAAGTAACTGCACTTTCTGAAATCAATGGCATGTTTCCACAACCAGTGTCTGCTTCTACTAGTGATAACACTCCACGTTTCTAGTTAGTACCAAGGATCACTATGCAGACCAAATTCACTTCTAAATATTGTAGGCCACATTGGAGGTGCAGAAGGTGAAAGGAGTATAAACTGGTGTTCCTTATCTAATTCATAAAAAGATTCTGAAAACCCGGAAAATCTGCAGGCCATTGATATGCAATTGGAACAAACTCCAACAGAATTCTGTTTATGGCTGGCTGAGAGATTATTCAGTTTTGAGCACTGTCAGTTCTTGTTCTGGTTTTGCCTATAGAAATCCTCTTCATTGATTGTATGGCTAAAACATATAAATATGTGTGGTAGTTAACATCCATTCTGAAAAACAGGGTGGAGGGCTTGCAAGTGCTTTGCCCTCCCTGCAGGGCTTTTTCCCCCCTGGGAAACTGAGGCTGTTCCACTCCCCCCTCCCTGCCCAGCTAGGGTATAAAAGGGAGGGCATTGCAGTCATTAGGTCTCCTTTTTGCCTCCTGCCTCTCCTGGACAAGAGCTACTGCAGCTGCCTTCCTGCTCTTCTGCCACATGGTTGGGCCTGATCCTTCTCCCTGCTGCCTCCATGCCTCTTCAGAGAGAGAGAGAGACTGGTTTTATATTCTTGTTTTTCTCCCCCCTCCCATCCATCCTTGTTCCTTGCCCTTGTGAACCTTACCTGTTATTGTGTTATATATATTGTTTAAAGAAAACTCTTTACCTCTCTACTTCCAGGCCGACTCCAAATTATTGTTTGGTGGATTTGCTCCTTCCCTTTCCTTTCCTTTTTTTTTTTTCCCTCTCTGTTGGGAGGGAGGAGGGGGGAGCAGGGGAGAGATTCTCAGCCTTGCCCTCATCTGAGTTCTTAACTCCCAGTTAAGGCTCAAGCCACTACAATATGTTATGAAATGATTCACATTTCTTCACATTTGTTTCTGTAGACAGTCTTGTGTTTTCACAGACCAATTGAACTGATATTGATTCTTGTTCAAAACAAGTAGTACATACCAGCATACTGTCTTTCAGCAGCCAAGAAATAGCCTTCAAATATGGTCTAAGGCATTATGTAAGACATGAGAAACCACTTTTTATTGTTACAGAGCTGGCATTACCACAAAAATATCATTCCTTTGCCCTTTGGATTACTTCACATTTGCCATACCTACTTTTAAAGCCAAGTATAGAATTAAAAAAATAAGTGTAACACCAGTGCTAATTTCCTGTGCATCAGTGTCAGTTGACAAAAATTCTTCTAAATCTCAATCTCCAACTTGGTATTAATGTAAGGTGACATGGAATTGGTGATTGTCTTCACATTTAGAGGAACTGTAGTCTCCCTCCTGACCATTCACACCAGCCCACAGTTCCATACCTCCCATCAGAGTACACTCAGCAGTTTTCTAACCCAGTTACTCTGTGATATCCAAAATTCTGCATATCCATAAGTCTACCTATGAGCATAGTCACAGAATCATAGAAAACACCCAGCTGGAGAAGACCTCAAAGATCATCCAGTCCAACCTTCCACCCAGCACCAAAGGGTCAATACTAAACCATATCCCTAAACACCATGTCCACATGCTGCTTAAAGACCTCCAGGGACTGTGACTCCACCATTGCCCTGGGCAGACCATTCCAATGTTTGATAACCCTCTCTGTGAAGAAGTATTTCCTAGCATACAGCCTGAACCTCCCCTGGTGCAGCTTAAAACCATTTCCTCTCATCCTGTAGCTTGTCACCAAGGAGAAGAGGCTGGCTGACTCTGACTCAAATATCCCTTGAGGTAGGTGTAGAAAGTGATGATGTCTCCCCTCAGCCCTCTCCTCTGCAGGCTGAACAATCCCAGCTCCTCAGATCCTCCTTGTAGGCCAAGTGCTCTAGGCCCTTCACAAACGTCATTGCCCTTCTCTGAACACACTCCAGAACGTTGATGTCCTTCCTGTAGTGAAGAGCCCAGAACTGAACGCCGTACTGGAGGTGTGGCTTCACACGTGATGAGTATAGGGGGATGATCACAAGGCTTTGTGTGCCTAATGACATAGGCAGTACTGATTTGAAAGCAATGTGCCTAGGAAGCCCAGTAAAACTCATACTTTGACTACAGTTTGCAGTGTAAAACTGAGCTGGGCTTTTCTAGATCTTGTATTATGGAATTCTGAAAAAACATGACAGAGACAACATTCCAAGAGACTGGATGAAATATATGTGTGCTGGAGCTGGGGATTTTTTGTTCTTTGTGTTTTCATCTGAAACACAGGAAACATGACAAGGACTACTGGAAGACTCCTTAAAGATTTTGACAAAGAAGAATAACTTCTCAATTTTTTATATTTTTTTTTGGCTACTGATGTTTACCTAAGTGATGCCTGTTTCACACTCACTCATTTAAGTGTGGTTCTCCACACATAAATGTAGTCTTCATCTAAGAAGGAACCTGTATTTGTTTTTTCCTCTTGGTTAGCACTTACATTATTCACTATTTTGTATTTTATATATTAAAAATAAAAGACCTGGCTACTAGTTGTCAAAAACACCCATTTGTGATAAATATCTGCAGGATCTTTTAACTGTAGGTTTTACATATAAACTACTCTTCATTATGAAAGCTACTAACAGGGCACAATTCACAAGTTTCACATAGGCTGTACCTTTAAAGATGAACCTCCACAAACTGACACACTTTTCATATCAGCAATTTATTAGGTATATTAAAACCCAATTCAACCCAGTTATCAGCATCTTGGCACATTCCAAAGACCCAATTTTTGATGAATGGAAATTCATAACACATTTTTTCTATCTGGAGTCTAATTAGGTGAATAAGTTGTGGACCTCTGTACCAAAGCCATCTGAATAGGTTTGCCTTACAGTTACATTTGAGACTGTATTTTCTTTCTCACGTTCATTCACCAAAATACTAGCAAAAGCACTGGGAATGATTTTGGCACTCTCAAAATAGACAATTTCATTTGTTGTGCAAGCCTTTATTCTTCATCTGGATGAAGAACCTTTATTAGAATGCCCCATTCAGAATTGGCACATTTGAAACAGCTGTATTCGATCTTTTGACACAATCTGTCTCTTTAAATCACTTCCATTAAACTTGGATTGTTTAATATATTTTTGTTTGAATGGTTACTGTTTTAAATAATTCTCACTGTCACAGGTATTAAAGAGCTCTGGGAACAGAGGTAAACTTCTGTTTGCAAAATCGCTGCAAGTGATCAGAAAGATGGATTAGTTAAGATGCATTTTGTCTCCGATGCATTTTGTCTCCATTACATTTTGTCTCTGTTATTTGCATGGACTGCAAGTACAATTAATTTTTCAATTTGCCTTTTTCCCCCCCCCCCTTTTTTCTTTTTCTGGAAAGGTTCAGTGCTGAACAGTGAATCAGGAGAAAAAGAACAGTATTTCTGGTAAAGGTTGTTCCTTCTCCCCATCTTCAAATATTGCCCAGGACCATGTCTACGCAGCTTTTGAATATTGCTGAGGATGAAGATTGAACAACCTTTATGCACAACTTCTTCCAGTGCTTATTTACTAGCACAGTGAAAAAAGTAGAATAGAGTAGAATTGAATTGAATTGAATTGAATTGAATTGAATTGAATTGAATTGAATTGAATTGAATTGAATTGAATTGAATTAACCAGTTTGGAAAAGACCTTCAAGATCATCGAGTTCAACCCATCAAAAGTGCTTCCTGGTGTACAAGAATGATTTATGTTTTAGTTTGTGTGTACTGCCAGCTGCACTGACATAGAACACCACAGAAATGACCTTTACATCTTCTCTTCAGATATTTATATACTTTGATAAGATTCCTCCTGAGCCTTCTCTTCTCCAGGCTGAAAAGTCCCAGGTCTTTCAGACCCTTCTCATATGAAGGAAACTCCAGTCTCTAGCAGAACAGAATTATACAATGTCATTTCCATGCAATTTTTTTTATTTTCCAGTTTCTCTTCACATCTATTAATTTGATGACTGTGCTGAATTAAACCAATTCACCAAGGAATGTGTGCATGTTTGGGGTTTATTGTTGTGAGAGACTAAAGCTTGTCTCTCCTGGTGTGACTCAACAAAGATAAAATCACTTGCTGCTTGCCCAGACAATAGCTGATGTGCGTTGGGCAGAGCCACTGGAAGGACTCTTGGAAGGTGCAAAGATAACATTGCTCACGGGACTGCAGCTGGCCTACAACAATGGCCCAAGGGCCCGGGCCCAGCCATCACGCCTTCAGGACAAGATCATTTCCGCCCATCAGATACCCCAGGAAGGGAGGATGATGAGACAATGGATTCACCACCTGTTTCCTGATGTGTAATGAGTGTGTGGGTAGGTAGATGGAGAGGGGGGAGGCCTCCGCCTCCTCCCTCCAGACTCACATGAATACACAGAAAGATTTCCTGGGGAACGATACCTGGACACTTACCTAAAGATGATTTCCCAGAACGATATCCTGGGGAACAACACCTGGACACTTGCCTAAGGACTAAAAAACTGTATAAAAGACTGGAGCAACTACTGACTTGTAGAAGAAAATTGGAGAAGAAAAATGCAGAAGAAAGCAGACGGCACCACACACTGGAAACATCACGGGGCCAACACAACGGATCTTGGACTCTGAAAACCCTCTCTCCGTGCCCTAAGTTCCGCCTGCTGCAACCCATGGAGCTGAAGAAGCTGCTCAGAGGTCCTCATCTCTTCTACAGCCAAAGCCTCAGCACCGTTTCTCTACAAACCCAACATCTCTTGCAGCACCATTTCTCTACAGACCCAACATCTCCTGCAGCACCTTTCCTCCACAGACTCAAACTATCTTGGGGGGGTGAGGGGTGTGGTAATATAATTCCTTTCCTCTTCTCTCTTCTCTATTTTCTCTTTCTCTCCTTATGGTCCATCCACTTTATTTATGTAATAAATAGTCCAGCTGTTGATATTTTGGCCTCGTTTGTGCCTCTCATTTCACAACACAGGAATACTCATAAGAACTGAGTCTCTTTCCTTCTCTGGACTGAGACAATTATTTGTGTATTTAATTTTTTTTTTTCCTTTAATTGGATAGGGACAATTTGCTTCTCCTCCCCAGGTCTTTGTGGAACTTGAGAAGAAATGGCCTGACATTTTTGCCAGGGGAGGTTTAGATTGGATATCAGGAAAAATTAGGACAGGACATTAGGAATAATCGCTCTGTGGAAAGAGTGGTCAGGCACTGGAACAGGTTGCCTAAGGAGGTGACAAAGTCACCATTTCTGGAGGTTTTCAAGGAATGTGTGGACATGGCACTTTGGGACATGGTTTAATGGCCATGGTGGTCTTAGTTTGATGGTTGGACTTAGTGACTTTAGAGGTATTTTCCAACAAAAAAATTCTATTTTAAGAATTGCTGTACGTGTACAGTATTTCTGATAGCTTTTAACCAGTATAATAAATACCCTGACCTTCACTCTTTGTCTGGAACTGCTCATTTTCTTCCATCAGTGCATTTCACTGCTGAAGTCTTTGAAATTCTTTTCTACATTCAACATTGGCCAAAACTTTAATATTCTCAATTTTCCAGTATACTTTCTGATCTAGTACAATCATGTGACTTGACTGATCCTTTTACACCTGGGTTTCTCAATATGCCTAAATGACTTTGTCTGTGCTTACAGGTCCTTTTTTCTTGTCTTTTCTAGAAAACATCCAGCTGTCCTTGTTTCAAAAAGAGCTTACCTAATTTCACTCTCTTAAAGATGGCAGAACCTTGCAGTTTCAGGTATTTTGCCTACAATAGCATGTTGTATAAAGCAAATCATAGAGGTTTGCTCACAATATACTGTTGCTCATTTTTTGTGGTACTACAAGACAGTTCCTATGGAGCAAAGGCCTTAGAACTGCCTTGAGGCTAATATTTACTGAAAAAAATGAGACCTAGTAAATGATTTTGATATCACAGCTTGCATGATGTTCTTTCAGTACAAAGCCTATGGTTTAAGAAGATTTGAGTCCTAAAGAGAAAGCTGTGAAAAGTCTAACTTCTTGTGACAGTTTTAGGCTGTGCCTTTAAGAAAGGACAGCTACTGAAACACTCTAGCTGAATGTTTTGGTGTAAAAAAGCAAAACAAAGATAATTCTAAACGAATTTCATTGGTAGATCAGTGGGAAGGTAACTTTAAGATTTTAAATTTTCAGTCTCAGTCTGTTTCAGTCTCGGTCTGGACAGCTGTTTCTCCTTCTGCGCTTGGTGCTGACCTTGAACTAATGAGATAATAAACCAATTCTTTTCTTCCCTTAACATACTCTTTGAACTAACAGAATTTCTCTAGTAATTACTTTTCTCTCTAACCCTTTTTGGGAAAAAAGGAGGAAGGGGGAAAAGGGTTTTTGGGGGGCCCTCTATCAAGGAGGGGGGGAGTTTTTTGTGTTATGTTCTTTCCTGTGTATTTTTGTATATACTGTAAATACTGTAAATACTGTATATTGTGTATATATTCTCTGCATTTCATTCTGCTTGTAAAAATACATCTCTTTTCCATTTTGTTTCTCCAACTGAGTTAGCTGTGGTTTGTGTGGGGGGAGAAGAACTGAACTCTCACTACCACATTTCTTTAGAAAGAATTGGGTTACATCCCTTTCTTATGGAGATTTGTACACAGAAGTTACTTGAACTAGCTTTCCTTTTTTCAAGCTAGTTATATACAGAGCCATGCTTACCTTCTTCTGGAAAGGAGAGAGTTAGGAAATATCCAACACAGAACTCAAAGAAAAGAAGCCCAAACTGCAAAAATTACAGATTTTGTACGTCAGCAATGTGAATAGGTCTATCTTAGAGGCCAAAGCCATAAGAGCGGACATTCTAAAAAGGTTTCTGATTTATTATTGCCTGAGTATATTCAGGACTTCTGTAAAGTAGGTTACAGTTGAACTAGGGCATGACTACTCAGTCCTGAAATGGAGATTGTGCTAGAGCACACTAATCAGGCATACAGAGAAGTTTTGCCAGCACTCCCTTACCTCTCTTGATGAGCTTCAGGAATTCTTGGATTCTTGATCACATACAATTCCAGTACAATAAAGTATACATTTCAGAAACGGGGGAAAGAATAGCAACATAATCTGTTCAGGTGGATTTTTAGATAGAGAAAAATATATGCTCCTGAACAGCAGGCTAGCAATGTGAGGCAGCTGTGGCAAGCAAGTGGGGCTTTTGCTCCTTATGCATGCTCATTGGTGTAGATTAAAAGCATGGAATTCTTGAAGAGATGGCTGAGTGCTAGCATCCAGCACATCTCATGGTTTAGCTGATGTGGCAGGCAGTCTGACTGCATAAAGTTCTGTAATAGGTACTGGGCAGAGCTGGAAACATATACATACTGAAGCCTTCAAATGGCTACACATTTAGCTGGCATGCTAAGGAAGTAGTAGTACAAAATGAATAGCTAAGTTACAGACAAAATAAAATAGACTAGCTGTCTGAGGGTATCCGTTGCTTTGCAGGTCATGATTTGAAAGGAATACATGCCTTCCTCTATGGTGGATATGTGTGATACACAGGGAGTGTCCATGGCAGTAAAGCAGGACAGACACTGCTGTTTAATCATACCCATAACATGAATAATTTTAAAGACTATCAAAGAACTTCCCTTTAACAGGCATTGTATAGCAGGAAGAATATGTTATATAGAGTTCCTGAAGCTCTGAAGTGTGTTATTAAAAATAACCATGTCTTTACAGTTCAAGTAGTACAAGTTCACACATATTATTTTTTCCCAATTATTTTCTCATTGCCATCAGTGTTATTAAATAATTTACCTACAGGAAGGGGAGTAATGTAAATAATGTATTTTTGCTACTACATAGAAATCCTGCAAGTCAAAAGCTTATCATGCAATATGGACTTTAAATACCTATTAGTTCATAAAATATCTATATTAAAAGAGAGGGCCTTAATTTAATATCACAATCTACAGAAAAGTGTGGGGACAAAGAAACTTTGTATCAGTAAGAACACTGAAAATCTCAATAGGTCTTTAATGAATTGAGCTTATTCCATGCAATGTATTGAAGCTTTTTGCACATTCCTTCTTTTAGATGACTAAATTTATACCTTTGGTTGATTTTTGTTGCTGGAAAATCTTAATTTTATGACAGAGTACTTATCCTAAAATAAATAGGACAATAAATTAAACCTTATTTTGCCATATATACATTTCATCATAATTCATATAATCGTTTCCTTTAAAACAAGTTAGGCAGGTATACAACTGATACAGATAATTTATTCCAAAAAGTAAAAAACCCAACCACAGGCCAAACCCAGCAGAAAAAGGCAAAAAAATCCCAAACACCAAAACAACCAAACTCAAAACATCTCCCCCCAAAAAACCCCACTACCAAATATAAAATTAAAAACCAAACCCAAAACACCACCACCAAAAAAAACCAAACCAAACCAGACCCAACAAAACATCCCCAGACTTCATTGGTAGCTGGAATTAGTGGAATATATTCTGTTCAGATTGTCATGGTGATATTAAGGGGATTCCAGGTAAAGGAGTGCTTTAAATTGGACCCATACACATGGTTGCCTGTTGCACTTAGAAACATTAGCTTTAAAATGATGGAGTTTTGTGCAGTATGTGTATATATATGCATTTATATTTATAGCTAAGACTATGCAGTCCAACTTCAAATACCTTCAGGCACTGACTAAGATTTATAATTATTGTCTTTGCAATTCATTATGATAAAGGTCCATCAGCATTCAGAGAGGAACCTGAAGTATTTATGTCTGTTCAACTGTCATGTATAATTACAGCATATTACATTATTTTCTTACTACAGTGAAACTGTTATTTTTGACTTTATTTTCCTATGGTGTGTTTGTTAACTTAGTTTACAAGAACAGCTTCAATTTAATTATTCTCAAATGCTTAAAGGATAAATGAGATTAATTAATGTAAAAAAAAGTTCTTGAATTTTATGCCTTCTATTACATTCTGGTAACTCAACACAAGATTTCTTTTGTAACAGAAGAGCTTCCCATTTCCTACCCACACTGTGCAATCATACATGCTTACATATCTAAGTTAACATCTAACTTCTTCTGTCTTGCAACTGTGTGTAGGAAGAGGTGTGTAGGGAGCTCTCTTACCTAGAGCTAACTGTCTTCTTTCCCAAAAGCTCTATTATATCAACCTTTACAAAGAAGGCCTTCTGGTTTTTGGTTGGTGGTTTGTTTTTTTTGCGTGTGTTTGTGTTTGTTTGTTTGTTTGTTTTTCGCCTCCAGTTAGCTATGGCTAAGGTAGTAATGACACTGACCACATATCACAATAACATTATCTTTTATTAGAGATCTTATTTTACATATCCCCATAAAATATAAAACCTTCCAAGAGAAAATATCAAAACATTTCAGCAGAAATCAGTTTGTTTCAGACAATATAAGCAAGAAAACAAAATAATTTGAAGATAATGTAGAAAAAAAATAAAATCAGCACAACTGTAGTATAGAAAGTAATTACAAGGATCTAAACCATTCCTTATACAATATTGTCTTTAACCATACTTGATGGTTAGGATGCTTGGGTCTCTTAACCAGTATTTACAAATTCAGCAGCTATATAAACAGGGGATAAAAATGAAAATAATACAATTAAATTACATGGCAAATGTAAAATAAAAATAAGAAATCAGTTGAAATATTCATTATAACAAAAAATGAAGTGTAGTGAGATGGTGGGGTTCAGGATCATGTGAGAAAGTAGTAGGGCAGCAAGTAGGATTGCAGCCATGGATTTCAGGAGAGCCAACTTTGACCACTTCAGAGACTGGCTTGGAGGAATTCCATGGGGTAGGACTCAAGAAGGAAAGGGGCAGTGAAGAAAGCAAGTTAATATTCAAGCACCACCTCCTCCAAGCTCAAGATCATGAGTATAAAATAAGCAAAGGATGCAGAAGACATGCATGGATAAGCAAAGAGCTTCTTGTAAAACTCAAATGGAAGAAGGAAGTTCACAATGGCATTTTCTAATTGGGAGGTACATAGGAATGTTGCCAGAGTATGTAGGAGTGAAACAAGGCCCTGCTGGAATGAAATCTGGCAAAAGATGTAAAAAATAACATGAAGGTCTTCTTTAAGTACATTAGCAGAAAAGGAACCACCAGCTAACATGTGTGCCTGCTGCTGAACAAGGTGGGTGTCCTGGTGAGAGAGGATACAGAGAATTCAGTTATTGAATGCCTTCTTTGCTTCAGTCTCTACCACTACAGTCAGTCCTCAATCCCCAGAAGTGGAAGTCTGGAGGAATGAAGACTCTCCCTTAGTCAAGGAGAACTGGGTTAGAGATCACCTAGACAAGATGGACACCCCAAGATCCATAGGCTTCCATGGAATGCGCCCATGACTGCTGAAGGAGATGGCTGGTATTTATTGCTAAGCCAACCTCCATGGATCTTTTTGAAAGGCCGTGGAGAAAGAAGAGATGTCTGCGGACTGCAGGAAAGACAGTATCACTCCAAAAAGGACAAGAAAGAGCACCCAGGAAACTACAAGTCAGTGAGCCTCATCACCAACCCTGGAAAGGTGATGGAACAGTTTATTCTTAGCATGTGGAGGAAAGCAAGATTATCAGTAGACAGCATGTAATGGGAAATCATGCTTCACCCATCTGATAGCCTTCTATGATGGTGGGATCAGCTGGGCAGATGAAGTCATGTGTGGATGTTCCTATCTTGACTTCAGCAAGGCTTTTGACACTGTCTCTGATAACACCTAATGCTTGCTTAGGAAGCATTAGATGAGTAGGCAGTGAGGTGGATTGAGAACTGTATGAATGACAGAGCACAGAGTTTTGGGATTAATGGTGCGTGGTCTATTTGGAGGTCTGTGGCTAGCGGTACTCCCCAAGGAGTACTAGGTCCAGTCTTGCTCAATGTACTCATCAACAACCTGGATGAAAGAACATACTCTCAGCAAGTTTGCTAATGATGCAAAACTGGGAGGAGTGGTTGACACACCAGAAAGCTGTGCTGCCATTCAGGGAGAGCAGGACAGGCTGAAGATTGAGAGAACTGTGGCTGTTTAGGCTTGAGAGGCTAAAAGGCCTCTCAAGGCCTTTCAGCTGGAAGGGCATCTTATCATCTATAAATATCTGAGGCATGGGTGTCAAGATGAAAGTGATAGCCACTTTTCAGTGGTGCCCAGTGACAAGACAAAGAACAATGGGTACAAGCTAGAACACAGCAGGTTCCACCTCAACATGAGGAAACACTTCTTTATGATGAAGGAGCACTGGAACAGGCTGCCCAGAGAGGTTGTGGAGTCTCCCTCTCTGGAAACATTCAAAATCCACCTGGAAGGGTTCCTGTGAGGCCTGCTGTAGGTGATCCTGATTTGATAATTATCAATGATCTGCAGAGGTCCCTTCCAACCCCTAAAATTTTGTGATGCTGTGATGAGTTGGGGAGAGGTGAACCTCATGAAGTTCAACAAGGTGTAGAGTCCTGCACCTAGGGAGGAATTACACCATGGAAAAGTACAGGTTAGGGGTTGACCTGCTGGAAAGAAGCTTTGCAGGTAAGAACTGTGTCACCATGAACCAGCAATGTGCCTTTGTAGCAAAGGTCAATGGTATTCTTGGGTGCATTAAGAATGTTCAAGAGAAATGGGGAAGTACTGGAGAGACTAACAGAGGGACATGAAGATGATTTGGGGACTGGAACATCTCTCTTACAAGGGCAGGCTGAGAGATGCAGAGCTTTTTTAGCATGGAAAAGAAAAGACTGAGACTTAATCTTATCAATGCATGTAAGTATCTAAAGGGTGGAGGTCATGAGGATGGGGCTTGGCTCTTTTCATTGGTACCCAGATATAGGACAAGGGGCAATGGCTATACACTAGAACACAGGAGAGGTTTCACTTGAACTTAAGGAAAATGTTCTTTACTTTGAGGGTGCTGGAGCACTGGCACAGGCTGCCCAGAGAGATTGTGGGGTGTCCTTTTCTGGAGAATTTCAAAACCTACCTGGACATGTTCCTGTGCAACTTGATCTAGGTGTACCTGTGCTAGCAGCGGGGTTGAACTACAGGATTTCCAGACATGTCTTCCAACCCCTACTATTCTATGATTCTGCAATTAAGAGTTGTTGAAAAAATACTCCAACCAAATCAATTAAAGTGAACCAATTAAAAACATATTATCAGATTTAGACTAGAATTTTGACTTAGTGAAGGATTTCAAGAAAGGATCTCAAATTGAAGGCTATTCTGTTATTACAGAAAAGATGGAAAATAAGGGTACAAAAATCAAATCTGCTGGTTAAGAAAGATTCAGGCATCACCATTGTACAGTTGAAGACAAGAAGAGTGAAACACCTTTTGGAAGCAATTTCAACAGGCAAAATACTTTAAAATTTTATTGCATCAAAATTTTATTTATGTGCCTAACAAAACTGGAACAGTACTTTAGAAGCTCTTTCACACAGAACACACAAAATTGTCTGAAGCATTTTAATTCTGAAGATGTAACAAAATACATGTTATGAGATTTCTTCTGGTTAAGTCTACCAAGCTTTGAATTTCAACCCAAAAAATAGTATTTTCAAACACTGCAGCTAGGAAAAGTTACAGTACATGTTTATTGCATGAAAACATCCATTTATTGGATCCATCTGATTCTTCCATTTGTGGTTAGTGGTTCTTACATTCTTTATATAACTTGCACCAGATCCTACTAAATACTCCATTAATTGCAAAACACACAGTACAATGAATTAAGTAGGGAAATCTACACAATCTCAACAGAGATCCAACCTGTAACAATGCAGGAAATCAAGGGTTTGCTTTATTTTAAAACAGCCTGTAGCTATTTCGATACATTGTGGAACAACAATGACAAAATTAAATATAGTAGTCAATATCAGAGTTAGAAAATAGCATACCTTTTTACCAGTTTTGATGACTTTTCATGCATTAGTATTAAAGATAAGCGGTGATGTATGGAATAGTAAAGCATATGCATGACTTCAAAGTTATGAAGAAAAATGAAGACAAGGAAATGGAATCATAGTCAACTGCTTGTTTATATATAATCTTAATTGTAAACAGCAGCTCTACTTAGGGAAATACTTTTCACGCCTGAATTCTTCACACTTCATCTCTAAATATGAAAACTCAGTCAAAACCAAGAATCCATTCTTCAGTAATGTGAACACTAGCAATGCAAGTGATTTGCATTCAAATTCGATAAATGCTGTTTACAATATAGGCACGTGATTCTGAAATAAGAGGTGATCACAGTCTGTGACATGTAAGCATATGTTTTGATGGGTTTGCAAATTATGCCTTTTTTGTATCAACTCTCTACATTGAGAAGCAATTTCCTTGAAAAGAGCTGAATTCTAGAATAATTTTGTCTGTGTTTCATGTAATGTCATAAATTTAATACATTCAAATTGTCAACATGTTCAGAATAAGATAGCACAAACTTGGTGCAGGAGGACATAGATCAGAGTATGGCCAGCATTATCAAATAGGAAATACACAGCTTAAGTATTATATAAACTACCTTTCCCCCAAAAACATTAACACAGACACCAAAGTTGTAACAAGATGTATCAAAAAATAAGGCACATTTATCTTGATAATGGTAGTCTTGAAATAGAAAACTCATTTCAGAGAACAATGGTACCAAAATGAGTTTTATAAAAAATATTTTATTCATGATAATTATGGACATTTTCTTACCATACATGATAATGGAATAATTGCACATATCCCAGTGTGTCAAGTAACAAAATGGGATTTTTGTTTTAAACATTTCCATTGTAAAATTACTTTGTAGGTGCATGTTTTCCTATTTACATAACTCATGTGAATGGCAGAAGTATTAAAATCTGCCATCACTTATCACAAGTACTTCAGGCTTTCATTTTACCACAATTAATAATCCCCTTTATGGTGAATAAACTGAAATTAATTGTGGAATAAATTGAGATTATTGTAATTTATACAAATGATTGTAAATATTTGGACATTAGCTACTACACAAGAACATCTGATTCCATTTTATTTCCAAACTGTATCAGGACTTTCTACATTGATGCATTTGCACATATATTCATGAAGGATCAGTGAAAAAGGCTGTTTAAATTCCTATCCCCTGTTTATGAAAATTAAAACCCCAGAAGAATCATTAGTTGGCATTTAACCTGAGATTTGAACTGTTGGGAGGTTAACATCTGCAGAAATTTCTTCACTTGTTGCATTAACTTGTACTGCTGTTGCTATTTTATGGAAAAAACCCAAACCACCACCACGAAAAACTAAACAAACAAACAAAACCCAAAAACCCCGAACAAAACTCAGAAAAACTCAGAAAACTTGCTTGCAACATGGCTTTTCACTCTATTGGTCAAAAAAAATTAGAGAATGAACGTTTTTCTCACAGTATCCAGAAGCTGGAATAATAATAATGTGCTTCTTATTGCACGTGAAACTGAGAGGAGATAAAATTGCAGATTCCTCTTCTGTGTCTGAGTATTAAAGACAGATTTCATCTTAGCCGAATCCGGAATGTATTTATCTCCATAGAACTCATATTTATTTCACTTATATTTCTGGCATCTGGAGGTGAATGCATCAGCGATAAAGATACTGGTTCAAGACTTTCCACTCTGAATTTGTTAAAGAGTTTATGCATCTTTATCTGGAAAAACAAACAAAACCCCAAAACAACAACAAAATCTATTTAGAAACTATAGTATATATGCTAAAAAAAAACATGTAACTTACTCTCTAATAATGATTCAAAAGATAAATCTCTTCATAGACATCAGCACAGCAATTCTTAGACCAAAGATTATGAATAGTTTTAAGCACCTTGTCTCAAATGCTATGCACTAAATTGGGACTTTTTTTTTGGCAGTGCTCACTTGCCGCATTTCATATCACATAATTTAAACCAAAATATTAAAGAATATCAGAAATAGTGTAAAACTCTTCTTGTTTCTAAACAATACTTACGCTTCTGCTTAAAGAAAATCCCAAACTTATTACAAAATGACTGCAAAATTTCTACAGATTTGTAACCACCCAGTCCACCTGTAACCCTCAGAATGACGTTGTATGAATTGTATTTCATAATTTTATGAATCACATCAATTCTACAGCAACTACAAAGCACTCAGGTATTTCCAATGGCGTAGGCCATGTAAGTGAGCATGGGTAGGCAAAAGACATCTTGTAATACGGAACATTATTGAAAGGTATGGTCATGGATACTTGAGTAATATTCAGAAATAAACACTTCAGAATATGTAACTTGACTTTTCTACTTAGTAAAGTTCGAAAACACTATTTAAAAATTATCTGAAAAATACTGATATGAAAACAACATGTACAGGAAACAGATTAAAATTGATCTAGAAGTTTGATGCTTATGTGGTAATGCTTACACAACACCACATCTATCTCTATCAAATGGAAAGCAGCTTTCAAGATAAAATTAACTATTATTCTGAAAATACAAGTATTGAGAAATAACTACCCATAAACTTAACCTACAATTTGACTTAAATATCAGTATTTCTACAATACTTATATGGTAAGCTTCCCAATAAAAAGTCAGTTTACCTTTCCCTGAGTAGTGGAACAGAACAGACCCATGTCTCTATTTGAAAATCTACAGTCAAATCCCTTTCTGTGAAGAATCAGAGCAGCTTCATCAGATGGCTCAGTATCTACCTGCAAATAAACAAAACAAAAAATCACTTGGAAAATAGCAGAACCAGAAAGACATTTTAGGGTGCCATAAAATTATCATTAATCTTACAGTCAAAGAGCCACTTAGGCCTTAAATAATCACAGAATGACAGAATATTAGGGGTTGAAAGAGAACTTGAAAGATCATCCAGTCCAACCCCCACTGCCAGAGCAGGATCACCTATACCAGGTCATACAGGAATGCATCCAGGCAGGTATTGAATATCACCAGAGAATATCTCTACAACCCCCCTGGGCAGCCTGTTTCAGTGTTCCATATTTCCATGGAGCTTCCACCCATTGCCCCTTGTTGTGTCATTGGGCATCACTAAGAGCCTCCATCTTCTTGGCATCCACCCTTTAAAGATTTATAGACATGAATGAGATCACCCCTTAATCTTCTCCTCTCCAACTAAACAGACCCAGCTCCCTCAGTCTCTCCTTGTAAGGAAGATGTACCACGCCCTTAACCTTTTTGTGGCTCTGCACTGGACTCTATCGATCAGTTCCCTGATCTTCCCAAACTGAGGGGCACAGAACTGGACACAATAGTCCAGGTGAGGCCTCACCGGGGCAGAGCAGAGGAGGAGGAGAACCTCTCTCAACTTATTAACCACACCCCTTCTAATACACCCCAGAATGGCATTGGCTTTCTTGGCCACTAAAGCACAGTGCTGGCTCATGGTCAACCTTTCATCCACTAGGACCCCCAGGTCCTTTTCCCTTTCACTGCTCTCCAACAGGTCAGTCCTCAACCTATACTGATAACTAGAGTTGTTCTTTCTCAGGTGCAAGACTCTAGCCTTGCCCTTGTTGAATTTAATTAAATTTCTCCCTGCCCAACTCTCCAGCCTAAGCCTCGCTGAATGGCAGCACAACCCTCTGGTGTGTCAGCCACTCCACAGTTTTGTGTCATCAGTAAACTTACTGACAGTGCACTCAGTTCCCACATCCAGGTCATTGATGAATGTATCGAATAGTACTGCTCGCAGTACTGACCCCTGATTCACTCCACTTGATACAGGCCTCCAACTAGACTCCATCTGACTCTCTGACTTCTTTCCTTCAACCAGTTCACAGTCCACCTCACTACCTGATCATGCAGACCACACTACCTCAGTTTAGCTGCAAGGATGCTGTGGGAATGGAGTTGAATGCTTTACTGAAACCAAGATAAACCACATCCACTGGTCTACCATCTATCCACCTGGTTATGTCCTCATAAAACTCTATCAGTTTTAATATGACTTCCCCTTGGCAAAACCATGCTGACTGTTCCTGATGATCCTCTTGTCCTTCATATGCTGAAGGACAGTGCCAAGGTTAAGTTGTTCCATTACCTTTCTGGTGATAGAGGTGAGGCTGACCGGTCCAGTTACCTGGGTCCTCCTTCTTACCCTTTTTGGAAGACTGGAGTGATGTTTGCCTTTCTCCAGTCCCCAGGAACCTCTCCAGTCTGCCATGAGTTACCAAAGATGGTGAAGAGTGGTCTGGCAATGACCTCCGCCAGCTCCCTCAGCACTCACGGGTGCATGCCATCAGGATCCATGGATTTATGGATGACATGGTGACTTATCTGTTCGCTAACCCAGTCCTCATCAAAAAAGGAAAACTCCTCCTTTATCATGTCCTCCTCTGGGGCCTCAGGGGTCTGGAGCTCCTAAGGACAATCTCCAGCAGTATAAATGGAGACAAAAAAGGCACTAAGTAACTTTGCTGCCTTTATATCTTTTGTCACCAAGGGACCCACCTCATTCAGCAGTAGGTCTACACTGCCTCTAGTGTTACTTTTTTCCTGCAATGTATTTGAAGAAGCCCTTTCTGTTGTCCTTGACCTCCCTTGCAAGGCTGAATTCCAAGGAGGCCTTAGCTTTCCTAGTTCCCTCCCTATATTATCTGACCACAGTCTTTTACTTCTCTCAAGTGGCCAGCCCCTCATTCCATGAACTGTAGAATCTCTTCTGCTACTTGAGTTTGATCAACAGTTCCCTACTGAAAACAATGCAGGTCTCCTGGCTCCCTTTCTCGATTTCCTACTTGCTGGAATGATCTGGTCTTGAGCTATTAACGAACTATCATGGGCCCCTTTGCCTTCTAATACCTTGTCGCATGAGATTTCCTCTAGCAATTGCTTGAAAAGGCCAAAGTTGGTCCTGCTGAAGTCCAAGGTTGTGATCCTGCTTGGTATTCTGTTCCTACCACACAAGATACTGAACTTCACCATTACTAAAGCCAAGGTTGCCCTCCACCTTCACCACTTCAATCAGACCCTCCTTGTTAGTGAGTATCAGGTCCAGTAGTGCTCCTCTCCTAGTTGGCTTATTCACTATTTGAATCAAGAATTCATCAACAATGCACTAGAGGAACCTCTTGGACTGGGGATGAATGGCTGAATGGACCTTCCAACAAATATCTGGGTAGTTAAAATCCCCCATGAGAACCAGGGCCTGAGATTGCAAGGATGCTGTCAGCTGCCTGAGGAAGGCCTCATCAACTTCCTCGTCCTGATCAGGAGGTCTGTAATAAACACCCACAAGAGTATGAGTCATGCTAGCCTGCCCCTTAACTCACACTCACAAACTCTCAACTCACCCCTCATCCACCCCTGGACAGAACTCAATACATTCTAGTTGCTCCCTCGTGTAAAGAGCAACCTCGCTTTGTTGAGCTGTCTTTCCTGAAAAGGACATAGCCATCCATGACCACATTCCATTCCAGTCATGTGAGCTGTCCCACCACATTTCTGTAATTGCCACCAGATCATATCCCCTTGACTGCACATGGATTTCTATCTCCTTCTGCTTCTTCCCCATGTTGCATGTGTTGGTGTACAAGTATTTCATGGAGCGAGCTGAGCATGCTGATTCCACCCTGGCGGTGTGGGAGGCCTTCAGGTTTTCATTAATATTAGAACACTTCCTTACTGGTGCAAACCCAGCAACAAGCCCATCCCCCTTCCATTCTAGTTTAAAGCTCTGTGAACAAAGCGCTGCTGTTCCTGTCCTAGAATCCTTTTTCCCCTGCAAGATAAGTTTTTCTCACATACTATGATTGCTCCTGCTGTCCTATAAAACCAGCCATTATCAAAGAACCCAAAGTCCTGCCTGTAGCACCAGTCTCAGAGCCAGGTATTTATGGACTGGATTCTTCTACTCCCTTCCGTATCATGGCCAGGTACTGGAAGTAGGGAAGAGAAAATAACTTGTGCCCCAGCATCTTTCACCAATCATCCCAAGGCTTTGAAATCTCCCCTCAGACTACAGGATGCAGCTTCCTTCCTCCCTGTTCAGCCTAGACTGAACAGTCATGTTTCTTTCAGTATTTGTGAGACTAAACAGTGTAAGAACTAAACAATGGAGGGAGTTTAGGTGTTCAAAGTGCTACAGAATACAGCAGCCTTCTAGTACTTAAAAGGGGCCTACAGGAAAGATGTGAAGGGACTCTTTATCATGGAATGTAGTGATAGGACAAGCAGGAATTGTTTCAAACTGTAAAAAGGTAGGTATAGATTAGATATTAGGAAAAAATCTTTACTGTGAGGATGATAAGGCACTGGAACAGGTTACCCAAAGAAGCCTCTTCTCTGCAAGTGTTCAAAGCCAGGCTAGTTGGAGCCTTGAGCAGCCTGGTCTATTAGAAGGTGTCCTTGCCCATGGCTAAGGTTTAGAATTAATAAAGTCCCCATTTTAACTATGAAAATCCCTTCCAGCCCAAACCATTCTATGATGATCAAAGTGTACACAAAACCATATATTTAAAAGCATATATTACATAAATTTTATGTTTAGAGCTAAAACAAATAGTGCCCTTGAGCCTCAAAGGCATCAAAAAGTAACCCACGAGAAAACCACAATCTCAAACTGCCTAGTTAGGATGAAATTGCTACATTCACTTCGGACAAATGGTCTAAATCATTTTATACAAATCCCTCAAATCAGAATCCTGATTTAGTATGTACTTTAGAAAACAAAATGATAACCTTGAATGGTCTGGGAAACTTTAATTTATACTAAGACTTCATTTTAATAGAATTCAGCAAGGCCTTTGATACCATCCCCCACAGCAAACTCCTGGCCAAGCTGTCAGCCCATGGCCTGGACAGGTGCACTCTGTGCCGGGTTAGGAACTGGTGGAGGGCCAGTGAATGGTGCCAGTGAATCTCCCAGGGATCAGTGTTGGGCCCCATCCTGTTCAATATTTTTATTGATGATCTGGATGAGCGTATTGAGTCCATCATCAGTAAATTTGCAGATGACACCAAGCTGGTGGCAGGTGTTGATCTGTTAGAGGGTAGGAGAGCTCTGCAAAGGGACCTAGACAGGCTGGACAGATGGACAGAGTCCAATGGCATGAGATTTAACATATTGAAGTGCAGGGTTCTACACATTGGCCACAACAACCCCATGCAGTGCTACAGGCTAGGGTCAGAGTGTCTGGATAGCAGCCAGGCAGAAAGGGACCTGGGGGTACTGGTTGATAGTAGGGTGAACATGAGCCAGCAGTGTGTCCAGGCAGCCAAGAAGGCCAATGACATCCTGGACTGTATCAGGAATGGTTTGGCCAGCAGGAGCAGGGAAGTCATTGTGCCGCTGTACTCAGCACTGGTTTGGCCACACCCTGAGTACCGTGTCCAGTTCTGGACCCCTCAGTTTAGGAAAGATGTTGAGGGGTTTGGAGCACAAGCCCTATGAGGAGTGACTGAGAGAGCTGGGGTTGCTTAGCCTGGAGAAGAGGAGGCTCAGGGAGACCTTAGTGCTGACTACAATTACCTGAAGGGGGGTTGTATCCAGGTGGGGGTTGGTCTCTTCTCCCAGGCAACCAGTACCAGAACAAGAGGACACAGTCTCAAGTTGCACCAGGGGAGGTTTAGGGTGGACGTTAGGAAGAAGTTCTTCACAGAGAGAGTGATTGCCCATTGGAATGGGGTGCCCAGGGAAGTGGTGGAGTGACCATCAATGGAGGTGTTTAAGAGGAGACTGGATGAGGCACTTGGTGCCATGGTTTAGTTGATTAGATGGTGTTGGGTGATAGGTTGGACTCGATGATCTCAAAGGTCTTTTCCAACCTGTTTAATTCTATTCTATTCTAATTTATTTTACACTAAAATGTAGAAATCCACTGTTGTACAACAAGAGTAGCAGAGAATAAATTCTTCATGTTATAGATGAATGTTCATGTATGCTATCTTCAGAAGAGGCACATGACAACATGGCTTTCATGATAACAATATTGCTACAGTCACCTTAGTAATTTGTTTTCTGTGATGCATTACTTTTTTTTGCTGTTTGACTTTCTTCAGCCCTTCAATTTATTACATATATCATAAGGGCATTTAAAAGGCATTTCTAAGTGTGACCATGTCAGCTCTTCAGACTGTCTTTCTCAAATTTATTTATTTGCTTGTGTACTGGTGTTTTTCTCCAAAAAACTCCGCAATGAGTTACACTGACTTAATTTCAGGGACTTTAAGAAACATCTGCTGTGTTAGAGATACTTAAGCCAACAAGCATTAGGTACTTCGTGCTGTGTTAGCTTTTGAAGGTGTAACAAATGAGAGAGGGATCTTAATCCTTAAATCTTCAGATCCAAACCAATTTTATCCTAATAAAGAGGATCTTGGAACAGCTTGAACTAGCTTCTCTGAAATACAGCATGACACAGATTCATATTAGGACAAACTCATATTGTTAAGTATTCATCCAGGAATTAAAAAATGGTAAACTGGTAAGCTTAGTGTTAGTCTTTTCTGAGTAAGCTCATAATTTAAAACAGTAAAAATTTACTCAGCAGTGTTTGAAATGGAAATAATGAGATACTTTGCAGCACACCTGGTAAAAACTCTGCAGTATACAAATCCTGAGTAAAACTCTTGAGATGATTTAAATGAACAATATTAGCTTATAACCACCTAAAACTGGGGGTTTAATAATAGTGTCTATAGTTGGCATATTCAAACAGGTTTGCTGTACTTAGTATCATTGATGGCTGAAAAAGTTCTTTTTCTGTTCATAATAATAATGATGTGACAAAATTATTTTCTGTCTCTCACAGAAAGAATTTTCCTGACTTGGTTTTTACTGTCACTGATGTGACAGTGTTGCACTTAGAAGTAGACATTTTTTGCACACAAAGTAATACTGTGTGCCTGAACACTGTATTAGTGAAATATTAAAATTCATACTGCAGAAGCCTGACTTCCTATGGGGTTAATTGGTGTTAAAAATGGCAAGACAGTAATGGGTATCAACATTTTCTCTTTTACAGTGGAATTATCTTGAAGTAATCTGCATAAGAAATGCATTAATGCATTTCAAATTATGACATGAATATTTAATCTCAGTTTATTAAATTATATATTATTTTAATTAAGATTTAAAATATTTAAAACAAAGTTAATAAACAATTGATGACACCTTCAGGAAATTAATTTCGGGTAAGTATAAAAACCTTTTAGAATTCCTGGGATTTGATCATGCATAAGACATCCATGTGTTATATTAAGCTATTCTAAGCTATTATCAAAGCAAGCATAAGACTAAGTTACCACAGCCTCTGCAGCTACCTTAATTTACCTCAGCTCTTCACTAGGTAAATTAGATTAAGCAAGCCTAAGGAATATCTGATCAAGGATGAACATAATTTACATCAAATACAGCTTCAAAACATGACCATGCTTGAAAACCTGGAACAAATTTCTCAATTCTCAAGATCTTTAATCTTGTAAAACTGCACAGCATTGTTATATGACAAAAGATCCCTAACTACTGTATTATCAGATCTCTGACTGCCTTTCTTGGAAGAGCTGTGCAAGTTTGATTTGACTGTGATATCTGACAAATGAAACATGGATCTTCCATCTGGCTTCTAGATGGAAAAAAAAAAAAAATCTATGCTTCCTCATAAGCACAATCCTAGGACAATGCTGATATAATTCTGATGAGAAAGAGAAACCATTTAAACACTTTTTTATCTATTACTGTAAAGCTAACAGGCATGCATGATAAAATAGGTAATATGATAAAGAATATGTATTCATATTTAGTGTAAAGGGACAAATGTACTCAGTGTTTAAATCTTGAGGCTCAGTCTATTTATAGTGGGTAAAATCTGTGTCAAACAACTTAAAAACTGGTACTTTATTAAAAATGTCTTTAAATTTCATATTCCTAAGGCACTGGTCTCTTCCATGTCAAGAACATGCATCTAACACTTCCCACTGAGAGGAGCAGAGCTTAAAGGGAAACTAGAAATTCTGTTAATTTCTTCTCATTTATGTTTTAATGCATTTTCAAACATTCTGATTTCTTAAATATTTAATAGTATTTTGTTTAAATTTGACATCTTTTTACGTTAACATTTACTGAAAATCATCTTTAGTAGATAAAGCAATAGAGAAGAAGTCTACATTTCTGGGAAAAAATGCATTGTTTCAATTAGCCAGAATTATGTCATTCATCATGCAAATTCTTAAACAACAGAGAAAGGAAACAAAAACTGAACAGAGATTTAAAATCCAGTTTGACATGCAAGAAATTAATCACAAGGTATAACACCATTTCTGCTGTGGGGAAGAACAGTTCTATACCTGTAATGATACCATTCCTCTCCTATGACTATTGATAGCTTTCCGTTGAAATGCAGTAATTACTGCTGCAAGCTCAAAAGCTGTTAATCAAGTAATCATTGAAATTTACAGTTGTGTACTGGGAAGAGACCACGGCCTCCAACACTTTTATACTAACTGGAATAGAAGAAGGGCTGATAAAGCCCAAATAAAAAAAATATAATTCTCTTATGAGTAGTAACATTGAAATAAAAAAGGCAAACAGAAGGCCAGTTAGCCTTCCGTTTCACAGGTTTCATGGCCCCATGATACAAACAAGGGAAGAAAGTTAAGTCCTCAAAAAGGCAGAAAGGGCATGTTCTTGAAGGTCTGCCCCTGGACTGGACGTGCTGAAGCAAATGTGCTGCTGAGCTAGCTGAGGTAAATGAACAGGTTTTACACTTAGGCATGGAACAAAAACTTCATACAAAGATCTAAATCAATATAAGGAGATTCCCCTTAACTCTTCAAAGTCATAAGACCTGCAGGATCAAGAGTTATTCCACTGAAATACAAAATAAAAAACAGTTACAGCTGAAGGAGTGTACATAGAATGGTTTGGGTTGGAAAGGACCTTAAAGATCATCTAGTACCAAGCCTGCAAAAAGCAATTCCTGTATTCTATGTTACTCGAGCACAGGCCTCTAGTTCTTACACAATTAACAAAAACTGGGCATCACATTGCAGTGTATCATAGTACAAAAAAAAACAATGTAAAAAAAAGCCTTCCACAAATTAGTTTCCTAGAATAAAGTATTTGTTTAGACTATACTACTAAGCCATATCATATGTCTGCTCATAAAAATAGTGGTTTAATTTTACCTTTGATTGGATTGTCCTCAGATTGACTATGTGCATGTCACAAGGCATGGATGACATGAGTGGAGAAAAGGTATTTAGCATCTCTGGAACACCTGAATCAGAATATGTTGTCATTGGAATTACAGGATAATTTAAAAAAGAAGAAGTCATATGGCCAAGAAGTGATGGAAAACTGACTGATGTCTTCTCTTCATTCTGCAAAATAAATTAATATTTGTAAAACCAAATTAATACATTACCATGGCTACAGTTTGAAACCTATTTACTTTACATGTGATTCGATTAATTGAACAGAAAATTTTAACTTACAGATGGTCCATTTAATTTATTTTTTAAAACTTCTAATCATCCACTAATTTTCTTCTAGTTCTAGGTATACTTCATCAGTATATCTTTCTAAATGATGACTAGATGATACCTCTTTTCTCACTGTTTCTCAGTTTTCTGTTAGCCCTTGATGTGTAATGAATATAGTTTAGAGAAAGAAATGAGATAGGTAACTGTCATGATAACAGGAAATGTAGGGACACTCCCAAGATTTTACAAGTTTTGTACTTTCCTGTGTTTTGTATCTGCGGTGCTTTTACATACTGCAAAATTACTTCAAAACAACAAAGTCCTACATATTCACAGCAGCTAGTTAAAGCTCCACAGAAGCCATGGGGGAAAAAAAAAAGGAGAAAAAGGCACTGTAAAAAGGCTATTTCTGTTTAGCATATCCGTGAAGTTAAGGTTGAACATTTTGTTGTTCTTTGTCTGTACATACTTAATCAGATAAACGCCTGCTTCTTTGTGATTTTTAGTAAAACCATTGCAGAAATTACTTGAAACATAGAATCTTCAGAATGGATATCTTAAAAACTCATTTTATGATATGCTGAAAACATGAAAATAAAATATAAAGGGAGAATACTTAAAGCAAAGGAGAGGATTATTTTTAAGTTTATAACAGAATCATAGCAGTAATTCCTGTTTTGGGGTGTGCTTGAATGTATGCCTATTTATTTATTACTCTGTAGCAGCATTATATACAGCCCCATAACCAACACAGTTCCCCTGAACTTCAGATTATCTTAGATTTAAGGGACTCCAAAGTGCTGGACATAAGAACAGTGAGCCTCCATAAAAATAAAATGGCTTATGTATATGCAAATTCTCACTGTAAGAGATTTAAAATAATTACTTGGAGAAGGATGAAAGTTTATTATGGGAATTGACTGAAAAATCATTCTCAGTGTAAATATGGATATACAGTGCTTGCTGAAAGCAAACAGAACTCATTTAAATGTCCTCATAATTTCAGAAACAATGAACATGCCACCAAAGCCACCTGAGATGAAGAGTTGTAAGCTATTTCTGAAAGCTTCTGTTCCATGTACAGAAATAATATGTGTTCATAAACACAAGTATGACATCCATGGGTCAAAACTCTGCCAAAATCCCAGAGATCAGAAGTACCAGAAAAACTGGGAGGCAAGTTTGCATATTGATATAAAATCACCCACAGTAAAAACAACAGGTGAATCCTCAGACTTATTCTAGGAAAAGACAGCACACAGCAGGTCAGTCTTCTGGCCTCTAAAGCTAACAGAAGCAATACAAATTGAAAGGAGGCTTTTCTATAAAGACCTGGTAACTTGCATTGTAGTTGAGAAATCAGGAGAAACAGAAAGACAGACAATGGAAGCTTTGAATAGAAATGTGTGTAGGAGAGAATAATTTTCTGTTAATGAAAAATAGGACAAAATTCTCAGATAACCCACAGCAGAAATGTAAAGAATGGCTCCTCAGCTTCTAGATTTTGGAAATAACTGATTGCACAGAAACAGCCGTGAAGAGCTCTGGAAAATGCCTGAACCAGAGTTGGTTCGACTTAAATGTTTTATCACAAGTGTACTTAAGCATTATCCACTTTGAAATGCTGCACCAAGGCTTACATGAAGATTTTATCTTTAGTCTTGTATTCCCACATCTGGAATGACAGTTTTGGATGACTGTACAGCAAAAGGGCAGTCATTCAGCGAATCTATGTAACAGCTACGGAGAGTACAGCAGGTGTCAAAAACTGGCATAAGACTGCGGGGGAAAAGGGTTTTGTAAACTGTGAAGACAATGTTATCACCAAAGATTCAGAAGGAATACTTCAAATTCCACCCCTCACTAAGTACATCACAATCACAAAAGGGTTGGAATATGACTTCCCCCCCCCAAATCTGGTGACCCAAAGTTTAAACAGGACTCTGGAAAAAAGAAAGATGGGAAGGTTTTATACATATGGATATTTATAGTTACTCTGTATGCCCATTCCTTATGTGGACAACTTTCAGAAGTACCCTGGTGTTGCTAACTTTGAAGATGCAGTCACACAGTCTAATTTAATTTAAGTACTGCATCTAAGTACTGCTTTCTCAAAAGGGGCATGATTCCTTAAGTTCAATGACACTCAAAGTGTGAATGGAGTTCCACTGGAAGCCTTACAAACATTACATACTGGCAAGACTGACAAATGCCACTGATACAACTGAGTACTGCCTTAATGAGCTCCAAGTAAAGCAAACACAACCTTTTAAAACTATCTTAGAGCACTTTTATATAGTTATTTAACTGAAAACTTTCTGTGGTGAAATACAGCCCCTTGAACAACTGTGCAACAAATCCTCGTACACAATCTTTCCTTGTCATAAAAAGTAAAGTCAATAATTCTAAAATTTGATGTTTGAGGAACAAAGAAACCACCCACACTCCAGTATAACCTTAGATGACAATTTTTAACGAGTTTAAAAGTGTCCTTTCATTGGAAATGAGCTATTTTAACAGTAAATCGAGAATACAACAGATTAAGAAAAAAATTGAAGGGTTTCTGGTGAGAGCTTTAACTGAGGGACCAAGGTCCTTAATTTGAATGGAAAAATACTAATTACAGCTTTCAGAAATCACTTATTAATTGAATGGAAGAAAGAAGTGGAGAATACTGCAAAGAAAGTAAAGCTGCAGCAGTTGATAACTGAGAAACAATTTTTTTCAACAGTCTAAAATCTCAAATACAGAATTAACTCCCTGCCAAAAGCAGGATCACCTAGGGTAGTCCACACAGGAATGCATCTAGGTGGGTTTTGAGTCTCCAGAGAAGACTGTCACCCTCACTGTAAAGACATTTCTCCTCATGTTGAGGTGAAACTTTCTATGTTCAAGTCTGCATCCGTTGCTCCTTATTATTGTGCAGCACCAAAACAAGATAGTGCCCCCTCCACATGACACCCACCCCTCAGATATTTATAGACACTGATCAGATTCCCTCTCAGTCTTCTCAAGACTAAACAGCAACAGCCCCAGGGATCTCAGTCTCTCTTCAAAGGAGATGCTCCTTATCATCCTTGCAGCTCTCCACTGGACTCTGTCCAGCAGATCCCTTTCTTGAATTGGGGAGCCCAAAACTTCCAGGTGGGTTTCACCAGGGTAGAGTAGATGGGAAGAAGAACCTCCCTAGACCTGCTGGACACACCTTTCTTCATGCACCCCAGGATCCCACTAGCCCTCTTGGCCAAAAGGGCACATTGCACTCCCATGCAGAATTTGATGTCTGCCAGGACTCCAAGGTCTTTCTCCATGGAGCTGCTTTCCAGCAGAGTAACCCCTAACCTGTACTGGTGCCAGCTGTTATTCCTCCCCAGATGCAGGACCCTGCACTTTGGCCACAACAACCCCATGCAGCACTACAGGTTGGGGTCAGAGTGGCAGGAGAGCTGCCAAACAGAAAGGGACCTGGGGGTACTGATTGACAGCTGGCTGAACATGAGCCAGCAGTGTGCCCAGGTGGCCAAGAAGGCCAATGGCATCCTGGCCTGCATCAGAAATAGTGTGGCCAGCAGGAACAGGGAAGTCATTGTGCCCCTGTACTCAGCACTGGTTAGGCCACACCCTGAATACTGTGTCCAGTTCTGGGCCCCTAATTTATAAGGACATTGAGAGACTTGAATGTGTCCAGAGAAGGGCAATGAAGCTGGTGTGAGGTTTCGAGCACAAGCCCTATGAGGAGAGGCTAAGGGAACTGGGATTGCTTAGCCTGGAGAAGAGGAGGCTCAGGGGAGACCTTATTGCTGTCTACAACTACCTGAAGGGAGGTTGTAGCTAGGTGGGGGTTGGTTTCTTCTCCCAGGCAACCAGCACCAGAACAAGAGGACACAGTCTCAAGTTGTGCCAGGGGAGGTTTAGGCTTGAGGTGAGGAGAAAGTTCTTCACAGAAAGAGTTGCTGACTATTGGAATGGGCTGCCCAGGGAAGTGGTGGAGTCACTATCCCTGGAGGTGTTCACAAAGGGATTGGCCATGGCACTTGAAGCCACGGTCACACTGCCTGCTCATGTTCAATTTCTCATCCATCAGCACCCCCAAATCCTTCTCCACACGGCTGCTTTCTAACACCTCGTCCCCCAGTCTGTATTGATAGTGAAGACTGTTCTGACTCAGGTGCAGAACTTGCTCTTGTTGAACCTCATAAGGGTCACTTGGGCCCACCTCTCCAGTTTGTCCAGATCCCTCTGGATGATAAGTCATCCCTCTGATGTACTGACAACACCACACAGCTTGCTGTCATCTGTAAACTTCCTGATGGTGCATTCAATCCCACTATGTAATTGATAAAAATATTAAACAGTACAGATTCCAGTCCAGACCCCTGAGTGACATCACTTGTCACTGTTTTCCACCTGGACTTCAAGCCATTCGCCACCACCCTCTCAATGTGACCATCCAGCCAATTCCTTATCCATACATCAAATCCATATCTCTCCAACTTGGCAAATAGGATGTTGTGAGGGACTGTGTCCAAGGTCTTGCAGATATATCACAGCCATAGGTCATTCCTTATCTACTGACATAGTCACTTTGTCATAGAAAGCCACAAGGTTAATCTGGCAAGACCTGGCTGGTCTGAATCACCTCCCTGGTCCTTCATGTGCCTCAACATAGTATCTAGGAGGATCTGTTCCATGATCTTCCCGGGCACAGATGTGAGGATGACAGGTCGGCAGTTCCCAGAGTCCTCCTTTCTCCCCATTTTTAAAAATGGGTGTGATGTTTTCTTTCTTCCTACCCCAACTGGTCCTTCAGTTTGACCAACATTGTTGTAGTGTGGGTGGAGGTGTTCGATCACCCTAAAGGCACTACAAACACCGTTTCCAGGCCAAGATGTTAGCAGACAAAGACGTTTATTATGTTATACAGCATGGTTATGCACTCTTTTAGAAAGCTTATGTCACATCTTAACTGGTTATTTTCTGCTGGTGTGTGTGTAATTAAGGCATACAATAGGTTAAAATAATATTACAATATTCTAACACATCCAACCAAATTCTGCCAAGTTTCTCCCTTCAGTTACAAGATATTTACATTCTTTTCTAAATCAGTGACCAAACACAGCTGTTCTAAAGCTATCCGAAAACAACCCTTCTCCTACACAGCATGTCACGGCTCAACCATGGTGGTCTCTTGCCCTCCTTGTCCAATTTCTTACATGTGGGGATTGAGATCTTTTGTGCTCTATAGAGAACATCCTGAAAGATCTGGCAGCTCTCTTCTGCTCCTTTGTCCTGAGGACCATTTCCCATAGGGTCCTATTCACTAACTCCCTGAAGAGCTGAAATTTTGCTCTCCTAAAATTTAGAGTCCTAACTGTGCTTACTATGAGCTTCATATTCCTTAAGACAGTGAACTGCACTGGCTCATGATCACTGCAGCCCAGGCTGCCTTCAATGTTGACAACCCTGTTGACTTCACTTATATTTGTGACCAACAGGTCCAATAACACATCCCCTCATATATGGTTGCTAATTTCTTGTCTTAAGAAATTGTCATCTAGGCACTCCAGAAGCCTCCTGGATTACCTGAAGCTAGCCATGCTGCTTTTCCAAGAGTTGTTTGGGTGGTTAAAAACCTCCAGCAGGATGAGAGCCTGTAATCGTGATGTCTCCTCAGGCTGCAGTAAGAAGGCTTCATCCATAGGCTCCACTTGGTCAGGCAGCCACAGGGTACCACAGGGTTCCCCTTGTTTTCCCAATCCCTAATACCTACCCATAAACTTTCAACCTGCTCATAGCTATTCTTTAGTGACAACTCTTGACACTCTATCCACTTCTTTCCTTACAGTGCAACACCTCCACCTTCATCCTCTCCTGTCCCTTCTGAACAGCTTTTAGCCATAGATAGCTACACTCCAGTTGCAGGATTCATCCCACCAAGTTTCCGTAATTGCCTCCATATCATAGCCTTCCTGTAGCAGGACAGTCCCAACTCCTCCTGTTTGTTGCCCATGCTGTGTGCATTGATGTAGAGACACTTCAGCCAGCCATGTTACCTTATTAGAGGGGCACTCCACTGTTCCCCCAGTGAAAAGCTCTTCCTGTTTTCATTCACCTCCCTGGCAAGACTTACTACTGTGAGGGCCTTAGCCTTTCTAGTTGCATCTCTACATTCTCTGGCTATATTTCTATAATCCTACTAATTGACCAGAATTTTTTTCCACGTACTGTAAACCCCTTTTTTCTTTTTGAGTTCTTCCAAAAACTCCCTGCTTATCCTGTCTCCTGCCTCCTTTACTTGATTTTTTTTTAAGGGAATAGATTTTTCTTGAGCTTTGAGGAGGTAATGTTTGAGTATTAACCAGCTTTCTTGGGCCCCCCCTTCCTTCTAGAGCCTTAGCCTACTGGATACTTCTAAGTAGAGCTTTGAAGAGGGCAAAGTTAGCACTCTTAAAGTCCAGGGTTAAAATTTTACTCATCACTCTGCTTCTTTATCTAGGGATATTAAACTCAAAAATTATATGGTCACTACAGCCAAGACTACCCCCAATGTTAATATTTACAACCAGTCCTTCTTTGTTTATTAATACAAGGTCCAGTATCATGCTTCTCCTCATTGGTGATTCAACTACCTGCAGCAGAAAGTTATCATCAGGTGCACTGCAGGAAACATGGACTGTTTATGCTTGACTGTGTAATCTTTCCAACTAATATGAGTGAAGTCACCCATGAGCACCAGGCACTTGATCTTGAGGTTACTTCCAGCTGCCTGTAGAAGGCCTCATCAACAGCTTGTTCCTGGTTTGATGGCCTGCAGTAAATGCTCATGACCATTTCACTCATGTTTGCGTGTCCTTTGTCTCTTACCCATAAGCTTTCAAAGCTTCCATCATCTCCCCATTAAGCTTAATGCATTCTAGCTGCTTACTCACATAGAGAGCAACTCCACCACTTTGCCTTGCCAGTCTGCCCTTCTTGAAAAGTACATAGTCATCCATAACCACATTCCAGTTGTGCAAGCTGTCCCACCACGTCTCTGTAATTGTGATGAGATCATAGACCCATGACTGCACCCAGATTGCTAGTTCATTTTGCTTATTTCCCATGCTTCTTGCATGAGTATACAGACACTTCAGAGTCTTAACAGAGGAGCATGTTACCATTGTGTGTATCACATAATCCACCACCTCCTACAGCCCCTGGGATAGCAGTGGAGCTGGTACACCACATCACAAATGTCCCAAGGCTTCTCTTCAGTGAGCTTGTTTGTTCTCTCATCCCCCTTCGAAATTAAAGACCTATCAACCAGCCCTGCTAGTTCTTGCCCCATGAGTCTTTTTACTCTTTGAGACAAAGAAAGGAAAAAAAAAGGAACAGGGGAAAAAAAAATTGAAATTGAGGCAGACAGACACAAAATCACAAATCTTGACTATTTATTCCTCTTTTAGACTGCTCTCATAACTCAAAAATCCCATCTGCATCCAAACTATCTGACCAAACATGATGAAACATGGATGCTGGATTTGGATGTCAGTGTGCTCAAAATCTAGAAAGAGATAGTATTCTAGGCTTGCTAACCCAAGGGACACAGATCAAAAGAGTCTGATACTAAACCACCTAGACTATTCTTGGAAGGAAAAGGTCTTTCACTCATTTATGTTGTGTGAGGAACGAATTCCTGTCAACTTTCTCTGCCACAGGTTCAGAAAAACAACTGGCAACACTCTTTAAATAATAATGTTTCTAGATTGGAATCTCTAATCTGTGGAGTAAAAACAAAAATAGGGAGACAACATTAATAAATATCTCTCACAAAACATAGGGAGACAAAAATAATAAATAGCTCAACTGAGAGGAACTGAGAAAATTGAACACGTATTGCCCTAAGGCTCCCAACTTGTAAGAGAAATTCAGATTTTGTTTAGGACTGATACCAGTCAAACTGATGGATAGAATAGAATAGACCAGGTTGGAAGAGACCTTCAAGATCATTGTGTCCAACCTATCAACCAATCCAACCCACCTAAACAACTAAACCATGGCTCCAAGCACCCCATCAAGCCTCCTCCTGAACACCTCCAATGTGGGTGACTCCACCACCTCCACGGGTAGCCAATTCCAACGGGCAATCACTCTCTCTGTATAGAACTTCTTCCTAACATCCAGCCTAAACCTGCACTGGTGCAGCTTGAGACTGTGTCCTCTTGCTCTGGTACTGGCTGCCTGGGAGAAGAGACCAACCTCTGCCTGTCTACAACCTCCCTTCAGGTAGTTGTAGAGAGCAAGAAGGTCACCCCTCAGTCTCCTCTTCTCCAGGCTAAGCAACCCCAGCTCCCTCAGTCTCTCCTCTTAGGGCTTGTGCTCCAAACCCCTCACCAACTTTGTTGCCCTTCTCTGGACACATTCCAGCAAGTCAACATCCTTCCTAAACTGAGGGGCCCAGAACTGGACACAGTACTCAAGGTGCAGCCTAAGCAGTGCAGTGTACAGAGGCAGAATGACCTCCCTGCTCCTGCTGGCCACACTGTTCCTGATGCAGGCCAGGATGACATTGGCCTTCTTGGCTGCTTGGGCACACCCCAGCCTGTAGGCACTGCGTGGGGTTGTTGTGGCCAATGTGCAGAACCTGGCACTTGGATGTGTTCAATCTCATGCCGTTGGATTCTGCCCATCTGTCCAGCCTGTCGAGGTCTCTCTGCAAAGCCTCTCTACCCTCCAGCAGATCAACTCCTGCCCCCAGCTTGGTGTTGTCCGCAAATTTACTGATGATGGACTCAATGCCCTCATCCAGATCATCAATAAAGATGTTGAAGAGAACGGGGCCCAGCACTGATCCTTGGGGCACACCACTAGTGACTGGCCGCCAGCTGGATGTGGCACCATTCACCACCACTCTCTGGGCTCAGCCCTCCAGCCAGTTCCTAACCCAACGTAGTGTGCTCCTGTCCAAGCCATGGGCTGATAGCTTGGCCAGGAGTTTGCTGTGGGGGACGGTGTCAAGGGCCTTGCTGAGGTCCAGGTAGAAATGAAATTGACATGAAGCAGTAAATGCTTTCAACTTAGTTGCAGGCTTTGCACACAAGACTGCACAGTTATTCCCTCACCAAGTGAAAACCAGATGCACTCACTTTAAATTAATCCAAATTTGCACATTGTAATACAAGAAGAGTAACCAAAGTCTGTCACAAAAGTTCATGTACGGATGCATCATTCCCTTTTTTCTGAAGACAGTGACTGTGACTAGACTTTTGTGTAGTTGTGAAAACTCCTAGTGCTTTTTGATAGGAAGAGGAAAAGTGGATGAGTTCTTCTGAGGTAATACTTTTTCAGTGTCTTAGAGTGCAATTCTGATGCAACCATGTGTCAAAAAAAATAATGACCATCACTTCACAGAGCTTTCAAACTGGCTAGTAGTTGTGGAGGGTTGTAGGGAAATCAGTTAAGATGATAGACAAAACATTCCTAAATAATGGGATTTAGAACAGCTAAGACCTCAAAGCTGCTGAAGAATCTTCAGCAGAAAAGATCTTCAGGTAAGCAGATCCTTTACAATCAATTAGATTTCTAGGGAGGCCTGGATAAACTGAAACCATAACTAACTGCCACAAGTGTTCAGCTGTCACGGAACAGGTTGGAAAACACCCTCAAAGGTAATCTTGTCCAACCCCTTTGCAGTGAGCAGGGACATTTCCAACTGCCCAGAGTCACATCAAGTGGGAAGGTGTGCACCCCCTCAAAAAGGAAATGGGCGAACTGGTGACAAGTGACATGGAGAAGGCTGAGGTTCTCAATGACTTCTTTACCTCAGTTTTCACTGGCAAGGGCTCCAGTCCATGCTTGTTCTACATGCAAGGAAATTATCCCTTGAGAGTTATCTCACATGAATGTAGAAGTTGGACTTGCAGCCTTTCTTCTTCCTTTAAGAAGGACTCCATATTACTGCCAGAGCTTGCAACAGGAACAAGGAGGCCTTCCTAGAAGTGCTGATACAGTGACGTTTAGATTTAAGACCTCCAGCTCAGATTAGCTGAGAAAAGACCTTAAGAGACATTCATCCTCCTGTTTTGGTGGCTCATACAGGTTAAAAGTAGAGACCAAGCTTGAATATTATGAATACTGCTGAAGAAAAATTATTTTAAAACATAGCTGGTGGACAAGTATGCACAAAGATAAATAAGAGCAACTCAGTGAAAGTAATTCCCTGCAATGATGACAGAAATTGCTGTATGTAGACATACATACACAAAACCTCAACACTGCTAAGGAGACCTAGACATAACTAACTCCAGAAATCATAGGCAGTCCTCTATACTACCTACTTCACTATGAGCCAGCTAGAACAAGTGGCTGTTGCCCTGTTTTGGGTGAGAACATTCAGTCCCTACAGTTTTGGATAGTATCACATGAATGGAGCTTGGAGACAAACCTAACTTTATTTAGAAATTTTCTGCAACACACCTTTGAAACGGTATCAAGAAAACACAATATTTGAAAGATGTATGATGCCCTGACATAAAAATGAGGACAGTGCTGGCCTGAAAGCAGATAGCATTTGTAGATACATGTGCAGTATAGTACAGTATCACAACCAACTGCAGATGCGGAACTTTGCACTTGGTATTGTTGAACAATAGCACCACTCTGAATACACCTTTTGCAACACTCAGCTTAGTGGTGAAAACATGTTCAGCCAGCCAAATCAGCCTGAAGTGTTTTTTACAAAGGCGGTATCAGCATGAGCCAAAATCCAGGTAACATTAGGACTAGGGATTTAGTAGAACACAGACTACCTGAGTATGGTAGTGATTATTAAGAATTCTACATACCTACCAGACAGGTCAATCTTACACTTCACGACATTCATGTGGTTTGACCCTGCCACTAAAATACACTGTTTAGGGCAGAATTGGGGAAACAAAAAGTATTTCAGAGATGTGAACTAAAAGAAACTTCTGGCTGATATTGTCACAATCAAAACCCTCCACAGTAATTACACTAAAGTGATGCATATTTATTTTAATTAATTTATGAGAGTTGCTCATGTTACAATTCATATACTCTCCTTTCAAGGGTCATTTTCTCAAAGAGCAGGGAAAAAAATAATCCTGTTCTTCAGAACTGTTTTTGAGAAAAGACAGAATGAAGTATTTTGGAACTTTAGGAAAAGCTTGTAACAGCAAAGATGTCAAGTGATCAAAACTCTTCCATGGTTCCTCAAGTCAAAAACAAAACAGGGCTTGACAACAAAATTAGGGTCAGTATACGAGTCACACTGTAGTTGATTTTATATGTAAACTGCATATAATGTTTTGGTAATTTTTATGACAGGACTGTGTTTTAACTACTGTAACAACTACCTTATGACTAACAATGCATTAAAAAATCAACTAAAATTGTTCGTACATTTGACAAAACGGACTGCTACCATCCCATCTGAAACAGTGACTTCTACTAAAGTTCAAATTAATATTGAAACCAAAATACTAGAACTGAAAAATAGCAAAAGACACTTTTAGATATAACATAAACCAGATGCTTCCTTGAAACATATTGCTTGGCTCCTGGGTGTTGTGCACATTATATAATTTGGGCCAACAGAAGTTTTGTGCCCAGTTTTGATCACCTTTCTATTCAAGTCTCTAAAAGACGGCACAAAACCCAACTGCCCTTAAAAGTTTACTCTGGGTTACTATTTAAAACCATTAGAATCTCATCAGGAAGGGCCAGGAGAAATGAAGGTAGATTCTGGAACACAGGTACCCAAATCACCTGAACTTTTTTTATTTTAGCAGGCAATGATCCCTGTCTCCCTTCTCTCCACAGCAACTTGCACAGAATCTTTCAAAAAATGAAGGAAATTAGAAGATTTTAATAAGAAAAGTGAAATACAGTGTTATTCTAATGAGATGTCGGACTGGTATCCCCAACACACAGTAAATGTATGCATATGTCAGTATCACCCTAACCAGATAATCCCAGAGATGTTTAGGCTGCCTCTGATCTAATTGAGGTAATCTCAAATAATTTTCCAAAGGAATACTTTGCTTTGAAACAGCGGTTTCATCCTGAAATGAAACATGGACAACCCCACCTAACTAGGCACTGTCCTAGTTGGCAGAGGAGCCTAGGTGTGTCTGGACTAGTTTTCTTTTAGAAGTAACTAACTATGAATCTCCTCTAGAGGTATGAATCAAATGTGCTCTTCACATCTCCATATGGCCTGATTAGGTGACTAATCCTTCAATTTTTGAAGTCTGCTCTGATACAAAAATACACTTGCTTTGAGCAGGGACTGGACTTTCAGAGATACCTTTTAGTCAGTTATTTTATAGTTCTATGAAAAATACTAAAACTGCACAGACTGCCAATGCATGCATCATGGCACCAATTTGATGTGCTCCTGTTCTTTGAAGTGATTTGCCAATGTAAACACATTTCCATGTCGAATAATCCCTACTTACCAGCTTCGCATCATAATTTAATACAACACCAATTACTCTGTGTACTAAATAAGTTTTCTGTGGCAGTGTAGGTCTCTCTGCAGGTTTCTTTTTACAAAGGTAAATTAGCCTGCGCAATTTTCATTGTTATCAATGGCAGACTGTGCAGAACTCAGGTTAGCTTCTTTTGAGTTAGCTCAAATAATATGCTGGGGTGTTACACCGTATAAGGAACTAGAAAATCATAATTACATGTAAAACATCCAAAAACATTGGAAATCATTATGTGGTGGAAATTAGTTTTAAGTTTGATATTATCATCCTCTCAAGTGGTTAATGATTTCCATTACAAACCAGAATTAATTCCAATTTATGTGCATATTCATTAGCAGCTCAGCATACAACCTGTCATTTTTAGCAATGTGATAATTTAAAATATACTCATTGCTGCCACCAGGATTCTACTGCCTCAGTATGAAGATTCATTTATTTTCTCCTTCTCAAAAATGGTAGGAAAAAAATGATGAAAGAAAATGTAAAGTTAAAGAAAATTGAGGAGTTACTTAAGTGACTAATATATAAAATCTGAGAAGATCTGAGTAAGAAAAAAAAAGGTCACATACAACAAAATGGCCTCCCAGAACAGTAATGAAGTAAGGTTTATAAGTCTGGAATATAAGTATTTCCACTTGAAACATCTTCTAATTTGATTTTCTTAGAAAGTAAGAGTTCTCTTTCCACCCATTCATCCAAAACAGTTTATCACCTTTTGTCCCAATTCAGTTAAATGTGTTAAGAAGTCTTGCTGAATAGCAGTGTTTTAAAAGCTTGCTCAACTGGGGGAAAGGGAAAAAAAGAAAAAAAAAAGAAGATAATTCTACACAAGTTCCCCAGTTGTGCTGAAGTGTGAGCAAGAAAGTGGACACTGCAGGTATTTGTGTGAGAAACAGGGAAAGATGAAGTCTTTACAATAGAAATAGCCAAGGAAGCTGATGAAACTTACTTAGAAGGTTTATTTTCTTGGGCCTACTGCTCATGGGATAGTCTCTTTACTGAGCTCACTACTGCTGCAACCCAAATAAATTTTTGTATCTTAATTAGACACAAAATTCTAGACAGTGAATCCTACCACATCTGTTCCATATCTTCTTTCCAGCAGAAGTCGAAAGAGATTAGCTGTAATCTTGTTATCTTGGACACCCTGTCCAAGGCCACGGTTGTCATCCTGCATAAGTCGACGATCCATGATCACTTCCAATTGGCCTGTTGGAATATGAAGATTATACCGGTAATGAGAATATGTAAAGCTTGTATGTTGTATAAAGAACAGCAGATCAGTATTGTTGTGACTGATTAAGATAACAGTTAATACCACTAGGCTTTGGCCGTTTATAACCTAAGAAAATTTCACAAGCCCTCCAGAGATGTTTTTGCAAATTTTTACCATAAGAGTCTAAATAGAAGCTATGCATGAAAAGTTAGTATTTTTAACTATTATTTGTAACAATCCTACTTGGCACAGCAAGCAAAGAGAAGAATCCTCCCAAGTATCTGTGGCTGTATGGAGAGACCTTCTGTAGAGGAACTACTTTCATTGTACACTTCATAAAAGAGTGCATCTGCCAAATACATTTTTCCTCTTCCTGCCCTGGCATTGTTGGAGGAGGAAGCAAAAAGTAGGAGGGCAATATGAGCATACAATACTAACAATCATTCCTTCTAAGGGTATTTTCATTTGCGGGATTAGGAAAGAATTTTGCACCATACAAACACCAGGTACAAAGTTCTGAGTTTATATTTAACTGCAGCATTGCCATTGAGACTACATCTTTTAAACATGATGTTAAATCTTAAGCAGCTTTAAGGAAGATGAACTTCGTATCTTTTCAAGTTTTCATCTCAAGAGGAAAACCAGTTCAGGGCATGTTATTAAAGCTGTTACAGTTTTTGCACACTGGATCTTCAAACAAGTGTACTTTTTTCATAACTAAAACTGAAAGACCCTAACTAACAAATGTGCATTCTAAAGCCCTAGAAAAGGCTGCTTAGGAAAGCAGTCTCTTTCATACTTCTTCGTTGTTCTACAAATACTTATGTAATTTTCCAAAATATTTGTTCTTTTCTTGCGTCAAATACAAACAGATTTTGTGTATTCAGGATAGAATCAGTTGGATATACAAAACATGTTTTGAGTATCCAGAAATCATCTGTCAATGAGTGAGAAAGAAACTATCATTCCCAACAAAGGTATAAGGCTAGGATTGTGGCTCAAAAAGATGCTCATTGTGTGCAGCTAAATGAGCATGAGTTAGCAGATAGTTTTAAGTCTTATCTGGACTTCTGCAAGGCCTTTGGCATGGTCCCCCACAACACCCTACTCACCAAGCTGGAGAGAGAAGGATTTGGGTGGGTAGACTGTTCAGTGGATAAGAACTGGCTGGATGATTGCATCCAGAGGGTAGTGCTCAATGGCTTCAAGTCCAGATGGAGAACAGTGACAAGTGGAATCCCTCAGGGGTCTGTACTGGGACCCGTATTGTTTAATACTTTTATCAATGATATAGGCAGTGGGATCGAGTGCACAATCAAAAAGTTTACAGATGATATCAAGCTGAGTGGTGACACTGATAAGCTGTAGGGATGGAATGTCATCCATATGGACATGGATACGCTTGAAAGGTAGGCCCAGGTGAGCTTCATGAGGTTCAACAAGACCAAATGTGTGGTCCTGCATGTGGGTCTGAACCACCCTCATGGTCAATACAGGCTGGGGGAGGAGGTTATATAAAGCAGCCGTGAGTAAAAGGACTTGGGGATGCTGATGAAGAGCAGGACATGAGCACACAGGGTGTGCTTGTAGCCCAGAAGGCCAGTTGTATCCTGTGCTGCATCAAAAACAAGCGTGACCAGCAGATCAAGTGAGGTGATGTTGCTGCTCTGCTCTACTAAACTGGCACTTGGAGTACTGTGTCCAGATCTGGAGCCCTCAATACAGAACAACATTGACCTGATGGAGCAGGTCCAGAAGAGGGCCACACACATAGGCTGGAGCACCTCTGCTGCAAGGAGAGGCTGAAGGAGTTGGGGTTGTTCAGCCTGGAGAAGGGAAGGTTCTGGGGAGACCTAATCACCACTTTCCAGTACCTGAAGGGGGCCTGCAAGAACGCTGGTGAAGGACTGTTTACGAAAGCCTGAAGTGATAGGACAACAGGCAATAGTTTGAAATTAGAGAAGAGTAGATTTAGATTGGATGTGAGGAAAAAGTTATTTACAATGAGGGGGGTTGAGCACTGGAACAAATTGCGCAAAGAGATGGTTGAGGCCCCATCCCTGGAGATATTCAAAGTGAGGCTCAATGGGGCTCTCAGTGACCTGATCTAGTTGAGGATGTCCCTGCTCACTTCAGACCCGGGTGACTCTATGATTCTATACAGCTGAGATAATTTGACAGCACGAGAGTTAACTAACTGCTCCACAGTAAGGAACTTGACCCTAATCCAAGAGTTAGAAGAGAGAGATAAACGGCTCTTCATATAAATCTCAGAGAGTGAGTTATGCCTTGAGACACACAGTCTCAGACATAAAGATAGACATCTACTGAAGACACTTGCCTAAATGACCTCATGAGCTTCAACAAGACCAAGTGCAGGGTCCTGCATCTGGGTTGAGGCAATCCCAGGCACAAATCCAGGCTGGGCAGTGACTGGCTGGAGAGCAGCCCTGAGGAGAGAGACTTGGGGGTGCTGGTGGACGAGAAGCTCAACAGGAGCTCTCAATGTGCACTTGCAGCCCAGAAAGCCAATGAGATCCTGGGCTGCATCAGGAGAAGTGTGGCCAGCAGGTCAAGGGAGGTGATTCTCCCCTCTGCTCAGCTCTGGTGAGATGTTACCAGAAGGCTGCCTTGTCTGGTACAGCCCTCTGATTACTATTCCTTACTAGTCATGCCAGTGGGAAGTGATGAGGTCAAAACCAGAAGTCCAAAACCAATCAAAATGGATTTCAAGGCACTAGGGAGACTGGTTGAAGGATCAGAGGCACAGGTGTTTTTTTAAATCAATACCCTCAGTGGCAGGAAGGAATATTGAAAGGAACAGGAAACCATGCATGATTGATAACTGCCTCAGAGTCTGGTGCCACCATCAGAGCTTTGGGTTTTTGATCTTGAGGAACTTCATATGGCACCAGGTCTGCTAGAAGCAGATGGAGTACATCTGTCTCAGAGGGGAAAAAAGATCCTGGCACATGAGTTGGCAGGGCTCATTGAAAGGGCTTTAAACAAGGCTCAAAGGTGGAGGGACTTAAAACCAGGCACACTAGAGATGAGCCTAAGGACAGTGTTCAGTCTGCTGTTTCACTTGAGGTGGAAGATGGTTACAATAATATCAAAATTGTCTGTGACAAGTGGCAGGAAGACACTGTTGCCCTGAAGCATGCTGTGAACACTGCAGCAAAGGCAAGGCTTAAAAGAGGTGAGAAATGGGCCTCTGAGGTAATAGCAGACAGGAAGGTAGCTCCCATGAAATGCCTTGGGGCAACAATAGGCGCCCCTGTAAGAAGGTAACATGGCCGGCAGCCCAGCTGAGGTGCCTCTACACCAATGCACACAGCATGGGCAACAAACAGGAGAAAGTGAAAGCTGTCCTGCTGCAGGAAAGCTACAACATAGTGGCAATTACGTAAACTTGGTGGGATGAATCCTATGACTAGAGTGCAGCTATTAATGGCTACAAGCTCTTTAGAAGGGAGAGGAAAGAAAGAAGGGGTAGAGGTGTTGCCCCCTATGTAAAGAAATTAATAGAGTGTCAAGAGTTGTCACTGAAGTATATCCACAAGCGGGTTGAAAGCTCATGAGTAGCACTTAGGGATCAGGACAACAAACAGAAGCTTGTGGTAGAAGTTTACTACAGGCCACCCGAACAAGCAGTCTATTGAAGGAGCATTCTTATTGCAGCTCGAGGAGACATTGAGATCACAGGCTTTCATCCTTCTAGGGGATTTTAATCACCCCAACACCTGTTGGAAAAGTAGCACAGCTAGCTGTAGGCAACCCAGGAAGCTCCTGGAGTGCCAAGATGACAGCTGCTTAAGACAAGAAATTAAAAGCCCTCCATGAGACGATGCATTATAGGACCTGTTGATCACAAATACAAGTCAAGTCATCAGGGTTGTTTAAGTCGAAGACAGCCTAGGCTGCAGTGATCATGAGCCACTGCAGTTCAATGTTCCAAAGAGGTAAGAAACCCATTAGAAGCACAGCTAGGACTCTAAATTTTAGGAAAGCAGTTCTTCAAGGAGTTAGAAAATAGGACCCCATAGGAAACAGCCCTCAGGGACAAAGAAGCAGAACAGAGCTGGCAGATATTTCAGGATGCTCTCTATAGAGCACAAGAGATCTCAATCACCACACATAAGAAATTGGGCAAGGATGCCAAGAGACCACCATGGCTGAGTCGTGACCTGCTGGTCAAAGTAAAGGACAAGTTGGGGCTACACAATAAATGGAAGAAGGGATATGCATGCTGGGAAGAGTATAGGGACACTGCCTTGCTCTCCGGCCAAGAAGAAGAAAGAAAGAAGAAAGGTTTCTACAGGTATGTAAACCAGAAAGTGAAGGCAACAGTGGTGAACTAGTAATGAGAAGCCTGAGATTCTCAACAAAATTTTTTGCCTCAGTCTTCACTGCCAACCCCTCTCTTCATGGCTCTCATTTTTATGAACCAGGGAGACAAAGTCCTTCCTACTGTAAGCAAAGACAAGGTGTGTGATCACCTGAGGAACCTGAAGATACACAAGTCCATGGGATCTGATGAAATGCATCCCAGAGTCCTCAGGGAATTAGCTGATGTAGTTGCCAAGCCACTCTCCATGATATTTGAGAAGCCCTGGCAGTCAGGTGAAGTCCCTGGTGACTGGAAGAACGGAACCATTGCACACATTTTTAAAACAGGTAGAAAAGGAGGACCCTGGGAACTACTGACCTGTCAGCCTTACCTCCATTCCTGGGAAGACCATAGAACAGATCCTCCTAAATGGCATGCTAAGGCACATGGGAGGACAGGGAGGTGACTCAAGACAGCCAGCATGGGTTTACTAGGGGCAAATTCTGACTGACCAACCTAGTGAATTTCTATGATAAACTGACTATGGTAGTACATAAGGGATGACCTATGGATGTGATGTATCTGGACTTCTGCAAGGCCTTTGACATGGTTCCCCACGACATCCTACTTGCCAAGTTGGAGAGATATGGATTTGATGGGTGGACTGTTCGGTGGATAAGGAATTGGCTGGATGGTCACACTGACAGGGTGGTGGTGAATGGTTTGATGTCCAGGTGGAGAGCAGTGACAAGCGATGTCCCTCAGGGATCTGTACTAGGACCTGCATTGTTTAATGTATTTATCAATAATGCAGACAGCAAGATTGAGTGCACCGTCTGCAGGTTTGCAGATAACACCAAGCTGACTGGTGCTGTCAATACACCAGAAGCATGGGATGTCATCCAGAGGGATCTGGATAAGCTGGGGAGGTGGGCCCAGGTGAACCTCATGAGATTCAACAAGAGGTAATGCAGGGATCTGCACATGGACAGAACAATTCTCACTATCAATACAGACTAGGGGATGAGGTGACAGAAAGCAGCCCTGGGGAAAAAGACTTGGGGGTGTTCATGGATGACAAGCTGAACATGAGCAGACAGTGTGTGCTTGACACCCTGAAGGCCTGCACTGAATCAAACTGGCCAGCAGATTGAGTAAGATGATTCTGCTACTTTATTCTGCTCCAGTGAGACCTCACCTGGAGTACTGTGTCCAACTAGAGAAGAGCAGATTTAGATTGGACGTTAACAAACACGTTCCTTTCCATGAGGGGTGTGGAACACTGGAACAGGTTACTCAGGGAGGTGGTTGGGGCCCCTCCCCAGAGATTTTCAAAGTAAGGCTCAACAGGGCTCTGGGCAAGCTGATCTAGCTGAGGATGCCCCTGCTTACTGCAGAGGGGTTGGAATAGATGACCTTTGGAGTCTCAACCCAGACCATTCTATGACTCTATGATTCTATGAGTCAAACAGCCCTTAGGACAAAGGTAGTAAGCACAGTCAATAATTAAATAATACCTACTGGTAACAAGTCAGATGAATACACTTTTTTTTTTAACTGATCAGAGAGTAAATATTTGATGTCCCTAACTATCCCTTAACCTAGAGTGATATACTAGAGTTTGCCAATGAATGACATATTTTAGAAACTAATCTTCTGAGTAGGTATGGGATTGATCTTTTGCTCTTTTTAATTAACTGCAGTAGGAAAAAAGCTGCTAATATCCTTTGAATGGCTTCAAACCAATGCTCAGAAGCAAGTTTCTCCCAGATATGTAACCATACTACACCAAATAGTGTTACCCTTAACCTTCCTGAGGACAGAGACTGAAGGGCTAGGGTCTCTGTGGACTTAGATCACAGAATCAGAGAATCAATAAGGTTGGAAAAGACCTCAAAGATCATCAAATCCAAACTGACACCCAACACCTCATGACTAAGCCATGGCTTCAAGTGCCACGGCCAATCCCTTTGTGAACACCTCCAGGGACAGTGACTCCACCACCTCCCTGGGCAGCCCATTCCCAATAGCCAGCAACTCTCTCAGTGAAGAACTTTGCACTCACCTTGAGCCTAAACTTCCCCTGGTGCAGTTTGAGACTGTGTCCTCTTGTTCTGGTGCTGGTTGCTTGAGAGAAGAGACCAACCCCTTCCTGGCTATAACCACCCTTCAGGTAGTTGTAGAAAACAATAAGGTCTCCCCTGAGCCTCCTCTTCTCCAGCTTAACAATCCCAGCTCCCTTAGCCTCTCCTCATAGGGCTTGTGCTTGACAACTCTCACCAGCCTCGTTGACCTTCTCTGGACACATTCAAGTGTCTCAATGACCTTATAAATTAAGGGACCAGAACTGGACACAGTATTCAAGATGTGGCCTAACCAGTGCTGAGTACAGGGGCACAACTTCCCTGGCTCCCTGGCCACACTATTTCTGATGCAGGCCAGGATGTCATTGGACTTCTAGGCCACTTGGGCACACTGCTGGCTAATGTTCAGCTGGCTGTCAAATCAGTACCTCTAAGTCCCTTTCTGCCTGGCTGCTCTCCTGCCACTCCGACCCCCAGCCTGTAGCGCTGCATGGGGTTGTTGTGGCCAAAGTGCAGCACCCAGCACTTGGACTTGTTGAATGCCATCATGTTGGACTCTGCCCATCTGTCCAGCCTGTCAAGGTCCCTCTGCAGAGCCCTTCTACCCTCTAACAGATCAACGCCTGCTCCCAACTCAGTGTTGTCTGCAATTTTACTGATGACTGACTCAATCCCCTCATCTAGATCATCAATAAAGATGCTGAACAGGATGGGGCCCAACACAGATCCCTGGGGGACACCATGAGTGACTGGATGCCAGCTGGATGTGGCACCATTCACCACCACTCTCTAGGCTCGGCCCTCCAGCCAGTTCCTAACCCAGCACTGAGTACTGCTGTCCAAGCCATGGGCTGCCAGCTTGGCCAGGAGTTTGCTGTGGGGAACAGTGTCAAAGGCCTTGCTGAAGTTCAGGCAGACTATATCAACAGCTTTCTCCACATCCACCAGGTGGGTCACCTGATCATAGAAGGAGATCAGGTTGGTGAGGCAGGATCTGCCCTTCCTAAATGAGGGGATTGAGTCTGTCATCGGTAAATTTGTTAGCCTTTGGAATGTGCTGCCCAGGGAAGTGGGGGAGTCACCGTCCCTGGAGGAGTTAAAGAGGGGAATGGATGTGGCACTTGGTACCATGGTTTAGTAGTCATGAGGTCTTGGGTGACAGGTTGGACTTGCTGATCTTTGAGATCTTTTCCAACCTTATTGTTCTACTATTCTAAATCCATGTTGGCTGGGCCTGATCCCTTGGCCATCCTTCAGGTGCACAGTGATTGCCCCCACGACAATCTGCTCCATACCTTTTCCTGGCACTGAGGTCAGGCTGGCAGGCCTGTAGTTTGCAAGGTCATTCATTCAGCCTTTTTTGTGGATGGGCATCACATTGGCTATTTTCCAGTCATCTGGCACCTTGCTGATGAGCCAGGACTGGTGGAAAATCAGGGAAAGTGGCTTGGCGAGCTCATCTGCCTGCTTCCTCAGCACCCTAGGATGGATCCCTTCTGGTCCCACGGACTTGTGAGTATCCAAGTGGCTCAGCAAGTCCCTAAGCACTTCCTCATGGATTTCAGGGGAACTACACTGCTCCCTGACCCTATCAACCCATTCAGGAGGCCAGTTACCTTGAAATCTTTCTGCCTTACTGTTGAAAATTGAGGCAAAGAAGGTATTTAGTACCTCAGCCTTTTCCTCATCTTTAGTTACAATGTTTCCCTCCTGGTCCAATAAAGAGTGGAGGTTCTTCTTGCCCCTCTTTTTAACATTAATATATTTATAAAAATGCATTTTATTGTCCTTCATAGAGGTGGCCAGCTTAAGTTCTAACTGGGCTTTTGCCTCTCTAATTTTTCTCCTGCATGATATAACAACATCCTTAAACATATCACAAGTTGTCTCACCCCCTTTCCAAAGGTGATACAGTCTTTTTTTCCCCTTAATTCCTTCAAGAGCTGCTTGCCCATCCAGGCCGGAAGCCTTCCACACTGGCTCATCTTTCAGCATGTGGGAACTGCCAGTTCCTGTGCCTTCAAGAGCTCCTGTTTGAAGTAGCTCCAACCATCTGGGACTCCTTTGTTCTTAAGGGCTGCTACCCAGGGTACTTTCTAAATAAGATGCTTAAACAAGTTGAAGTTTGCCCTCTGGAAGTCAAACGTGAGGGTTCTGTTACTGCTCCTCCCTATTTCCCTGCATATTGGAAACTCCACTATCTCATAGTTGCTGCACCCTAGACAGCCTCCTACCATCACATCTCCCACCAACCCTTCTCTATTTGAGAACAGCAAGAAGAGCCTGACCCTTGGTAGGCTCACTTAACAGCTGCATCAGGAAGCTGTCCTCCATGCACTCCAGGAAGCTGTCCTCCATGCACTCCAGGAATCTTCTGGACTGCTTCTTCTCTGCTGAATTAAGTTCCCAGCAGATGTCTGGCAGGTCAAAGTCACCCACAAGGATCTGATGATCTTGAGACAGCCTCTAAGTTGCTTATAGAATATTTCACCTGCCTCCTCATCCTTATTGGGTGGTCTATAACAGACTCCAAACAGGATGTCAGTTTTGTTAGGCCTCTCTCTGATTTTAACCCACAGGCACTCAATCCTTTCATCCTCAACCTCAAGTTCTGTGGTATCAAGAGATTCCCTAATATACAGAGCCACCCCTCCTCCTCTTCTCCCTTGCCTGTCTCTCCTAAAGAGCTTGTAACCCCCCCAGTGTAGCACTCCAATCACGTGAATCGTCTCACCATGTTTCTGTAATGGCAATTATATAATAGTTTTCCTGGTGGACCAAGACTTCCAGTTTCTCTTGTTTGTTACTCATACTGCATGCGTTGGTGCACATGCACTTCAGCTGGGCTGCTGATTTATCATCTAACTCTAGTTTATGTCTCTCTCTCTCCTCTCCGGAGAGACTGGGTTTCCTCACCCACCCCCTTCAGACCTAGTTTAAAGCCCTCCCAACGAGCCCTGCCAACTCCAGTGCTAGAGACCTCTTGCCCTTTCTAGATAAATTCACCCCATCTAGGTCCATCAGGTCAGGTGCAGTAAAAGTTGCGCCATGATCAAAGAACCCGAAATTTTGCTGCTGGCACCATCCCTTGAGCCAATTGTTGATGGCATGGGCTTTCCTGCTCCTCTCAGTGTACACCCCTGCCACTGAGGGAACTGAGCAGACCACCACTTGAGCTCCTGCCTCATCAATCCATTGTCCAAGGGCCTTGAATTCCTTTTTGATTATCCTGCTGCCCTTTTTAGCAATCTCGTCACTGCCAGCTTGGATTACCAGCAATGGGTAACAGTCAGAGGGCTGGATTATCTTGGGTAGTGTCCTGGTAATGTCCCTTACCTGGGCCCCAGGTAGGCAGCAGACTTCCCTGTGGGATGGGTCAGGACAACATATGGGTCCCTCTGTTCCCCTCAGGAGAGAGTCCCCAACAACAATTACCCTCCCCTTTTTCTTTATGGCACTAGTCCTGATGGTTGGTGGGGACTGCTTTGCTTTAGGCATCCCCTTAGATGGTTCCTCTTCTATCATCTCATCCACTTTGCCCTCAACTTGCAGGGCCTCATACCTATTACGCAAAGTCAACAGGAGAGGGGAAGAGGGCCAGGAGGGATTCCCCATGCTTCCCCTAACAGGGACCTGTATCCATCCCCCTGTTTCCAGGGACACCTCCCTCATGAAGGGAGGTCTGTAAAGCCTATACTCCCACATATCTAATTCCCTTTCACATTCCCTTATAGTCCTAAGCCTTGCTACTTCATCCTTTAGCTCAGCCACCAGGATTGAGGAGAAAATTCACCTGGTCACACCTCACACAGGTGCTGTCTCCTTCACCATCCATTCCAAGTGCCAGGCTCCAGCACTTTCTGCAGCTAGCAGCCTGGACACCTGCGTGCTTGTGCACCAGCTCTGTCTGGGTACTTACCATCCTTCTAATAGCTGTTGGCCATGTTCTTACCATGGCTAGATCCCTTCAGGCAGGGTGCGATTAAGTTTAGGGGGTTTATTGTTTGTTGTTAAAAATACATATTCCACCTAACTACTATATTTTGTCCAAGTTACCACAGAGGCTTCTGTACTCTGTCAGCTGACCCAGCACGCACAATCAGGGCAAGAAGTCAACTCTCTAGCCAAAACTGTGTTGCATGGCTCAACCCTGCTGGGTTTTAAATTTCCCATGGTTGATGTCACGATCACAAGCAGGCACACGAGAGGATGACCCTGCCAGTTCTTACTGTCTGTGGAGCTCCTCTCGCCCCAAAAATCCCAGAAAAGAAATCAAAACACAAATGTCTCAGCTCAAGCACACCAGTCCCAGTGGTGGTCCCAAATCAGCTCTCTAGCTAAAATGGCTAGACGTTGCATTTTTCTGTAGTGCAAAGATTAGGATTGCGAAAGAACAAATATGGACACTGTTACAAGGTAATCAAGCATCTGAAGGCTAACTTAGTCTCGAGCACCTATGTAACAAGTACCTACAAACATTTGGTGGCGTCTTTTATTCACAAAATCAAGCCAAAGGGAATTTGGTTTCCAGCAATAAAAGGCATGAAAAATGTGCTTGGGATCTTGTGTTAGGTTTTTTCCGATACAACTCTGTTAAAGCATCAGCCTGTGTTAACTTTCTGCCTTGAAATGTTTGCTAATATTTTGATCAATTGAGTACACTATTCATCTTTTGTCAGTACAGACATTAATATGATATTTTTCTGAAAAGAAACTGGGAAGTAGGTTTTGGTAGTTTCTGATGGGCTTTCCCCTCTTCCCTCCCAAGTATGCACTGCAATATTTTTCTAAACTGTAACTTTAAACTCACAACACACTACAGCAAAAAATAATACATCTTATGTTACTCATTATATGCCTTATTTTGACAACTACTTGCTAGCTTTATCTGAATACCTCCTCATTCTGGTAGCACTACAGAGTACAACTAACCTCTGTTTCTATCCCTCCAGAACATTTATCATAGCCTCTACTGCTTTGAGGGATAGGACTGCATACCTTTTGGAGTTCCTAATATAAACAGATTTTTCTTCTCAACATATTCATTAGCATTTTCAAAGTGCTCCATTAAATTTACTACGTATGATTTCACTTCAGAGGAAAGAAATGTTGATTATTACCCAGAGTAATTTTTGTCATTTCTTTCATTATTCAAGTCTCCAAAATCTGCTATTGTTTTCCTTGACAGTGATGTTAGGCTATAATTTGTACACCTTAAGACTAGTGCATTCTACCCCAAAACAAACATAATAAAAATCATCATTGATCTTAACACCTCTGCTGCCAGAGCAGTACAGAACAGAACAAACCAATGAATTTTGCTGTTTCATCCTTCATTTCCATCACATTTCTTGGGTGAAGAGTATCTGGTTCTGATAATTTCTTGCTCATTTTGCCTTTTTTGTAATATCTCTCCTCTGTTTCTACTTTGAGGCAGAATGACAATGACTGGATCTTGTACAGCAACTTCCATCTCCCTCCCTATAGACATATTCTAAAACTTGCCCTAACTGGAGAAATGTATTTCCTTTCTTCAAACGCTACAATGCATGGTGATCTCTGAGTGAACAATTTCAATCATGAAGGATAATATGTATCATCTTAAACTTACCATTTTTCATGCTTGCCACACCTAGAGACTGAGCTGAATGAAGTGTCAAACGAACGCCAACATCCTGGATATAAGCCATTGTAGTCATAGGATAGATATTTGCTTGAACAGGCAATTTGCTCAGTGTCAGTCTGGGCTGGATCTGCAATATGAACACGAACTTCAGTAAAAGGTGTTCTTTTCATGCATTGCATTTTAAGGACTTTCTCAGTTATCCCATGTGCTTTATAGGTAAAACTTGCATTATTTGGCTTTTTGGAGATACCTGTGATGTACTTTTAGATCAAAGAACACTTAAAAAAAAAAAAGAAAGATCTGTAAAGGGAACGTACCAAAAAAATCAATAATCACAATTACAGAATGAGAGAAAATACATTCTCCTCTAGACAGCAAGCAGAGAATAGATTCAAGTTAACAGAAAAGGACGTGTTGGCTTATAATGGGAACTTCTTATATATAAATTAATAGTAGTATTAAAAATTATTTTCATGTTTAAATATTCACTACACACTAGCTGTGAAAAAGGTAGTCTCTTACCCAGCAAGTATGGCTTTCAACGTATTTTCAAAACTATTTGTAGCAGGAAGGAAAGTAAAGAAAATTTTCTTTCTTTTTTGTGTGCTGCAGAATCCAGGTTAAGAAAATAGTCATTACATTTCATCAGGTACATTATCAACAGAGCAATTATTACCCTCCAAAAATTAATCACTTATTTCTACCACAGCAGCAAGCATTTGTAATTAACAGACCATAATTACCTGATATCCATTAAGATCAGTATAGAATTTGTTTTGACTGTTTATGTCAGATGAAATCCTCATTGCAAGCTCACGATTATATTCTCCTCTAATATCCACAATATTGGAAACTTCAAGAGACTGGCCTTCCAAACCTATATGTATAAAAAACAAACAAAAACTCCTGACCAACCAGCAAAAAAAACCCCAACCAACCAAATAAAAGAACCCCAACAAACTCAATTTTTAAAAGCAATGCCACATATATATGTGGCAATGCTGGGGCTATGCTTCCAGAACACAATGATCTAATTTTGCCTTTCAAATCTTCCTTTTCCTTTTTATCTAATCAGATATTTGAAGCCGGTTATGTAACATATTATCAATCAACATTTTTAATTCAGTACTCACTCAACACAAGTAATTAGGGATAAGAATCAGTGTGGGTTCTGGTAAATCTGTAGGAAATAGCACATAACTGTTAAAGTGCTATCTTCATCAGCAAATATGCTAGAGCATGACCTAGCCATTCACTTTTCTCCTTGACTTTCATGCAGCTGTTGTCCTTCAAAGACAAGAATGAAATCACCAGCTTCTTGACAGACACTGTTCCACTAAGCAGGGAACTGGTCAGCTGTTTAAACCGAAACAAGGAGAGTTTTCCTTATGGACAATGAATCAAGAAACCACACGTAGATATGACCACAATTAAGACAGGGAAAAGATGCTTATTTATTAAAACAAGGATTAAGTATCCAAAGACACAAACAGATGTTAATAAAATTATTTTTTTCTGCATGCGCTAAAAATTAAATACTTTTCATAATAAATAACCTTTCCAAACATTTGGAGTGGAATCATGCCATCATTCAGCATGACCACTTCTACTCTCTCTGTAGTCTTATGGGACTAGGTGAGATGAAATTATATTGTGCTTGTCTGACAGATTGTAAACAGAAGACAGTAAAAGGTGACAGATTGATTAACCACATCAGTCCTTTAAAACTTAAAGACAATATTTAAAAATCTTAGTTACAAGATCCAGAGGCATGCTCATCAATTTGGGCTCCTGAACTGCTGAATCTTCTTCAGAAGGACTATGTATCTTGAAATAAAGTTCTTAGATTCCTAGGCACATGGACAGAGTTTAGCACAACCTCTTTTTTCCCATCTACATAGTTTCCAAGTTTTTTAACAGTGAAATTTGCAGGAATGTTTCCTTAAGAATATCTTTACTCTGTCAAGTTACATAAAATCCACTCTGAACCTTAAAACCATAGAATGCTCAAAATGGTCACCTGCCTCAGTTGCCATGCTGTGATTCAATATGTAAAATGCATTCAAGATTGCAATTTTGTCACATGAAGAGGATTATCAAGCTCTGTATGTTTCCTTATTAAAAAGAAAAAAAATAAAGTGTGTATGCCACTTGCAGCAGTACTGGCAATCGTTAAATGTTAACTACAGTGGTAAATAAAAATTAAAAATAAAAAAATTAAAGGTTCACATTGTTATTTTTATTTTCCCAGACCTAGTCTGGAAAACCTGCAAACCTGCCCCACTTTTGACACACTTAGTTGCAAATTTTTAAACTATTTTAAAGCAGGACTAGTAAAGCACAAATACATTGAACAAGGATTCAATATTGTCGTTTACAATTTTAAAATGACCCAACTATGAATTATTCTCAACTCTTTTCCACTACATAATTTAATACAAAATGAATTACAATGAAGTAAGAAGCTTATGATCAAAAAATTAACAGCTAATTTTTGGCTTCCCAGTTCAAGAGGGGCAGGGATGTACCTGTGGCTCCAATGGAGGACCACAAGGATGATTAGGGGACTGGAGCATATGACTTATGAGGAAAGGCTGAGAGACCTGTGGCTTTTCAGACAGGAGAGGAGAGGCCTGAGCCGGGGTGTGGGGGGAGTCTAATAGATGTATGTAAACATATGAGGTCTGGGTGTGAAGAAGGAAGAGATACCTTCTTCGCAAATGTACCCTGTGATAGGAGAAGGGGAAATAGATGTGAACTACAGCATAGGAAGTTCCACCTCAACATGAGGAAGAACTTTTACTGTAAGGGTCACATAGCACTGGAACAGGCTCCCCTGAGAGGCTGTGGAGTCTGCTTCTCTGGAGACTTTCAAGACCCACCTGGACACATTCCTGGGTGACCTACACTGTGCTCTGGCAGGTGTGTTGGACTCAAAAACCCTCCAGAAGTCCCTTCTAATCCCTAACATCGCATGATCTTGTGAAAGTCATGCTGATAACAAAACCAGATGCCAATGGAAGCAGAAAAAGTTAATATTCCCTCACTGATAAATTACTTAACAGAGCTGTCTGTGGTGGGGTGAGAAGGTTCCCTCCCCACACACAGGGAAAGAAACCACAGCTAGCTCAGTCGGAAAAGCAGATGAAAGCTATATTTACAAGCATAAATGGAATGCAATGAATATGTACACAAATATACAATATTTACAATATATACAGGAAAATGTAACAATGAACACAATGCAGAAAAGCCTTTTTCCCTCCAGCCAGCCAGGGGGGTTCCCTGAACCCCCCTCTCTCCCTCCCCACCTCCCCTTTTTCCCAAAGAGGGTTAGAGAGAGAGAGAAAGGCAATTAAGGAAGGAAAAATTCTGTTAGCTAAAAAGTGCATGCAAGGATTAGTGTTCTTATCTGGTTAGCTGTTAACTCAAGGCCGTTCCTGCTTCAGAGAGAAAGAAGCACAGACTGCACCCAGCCTGAACCCAGACCAGACACAGACTGAACTAACAGAACCCAAACTCCAAACTGCACCCCACAAGCACCAATGAAATTAGTTTAGACTATCTTGTTTTTGTTCAAATATCAAAAACATTCAGCCAGAGTGTTCAGCAACTGTCTCTTTCTTAAAGACACAGCCTCAACCGGTCACACTGTCAAGTCTAAGTATTTTCTGCTAAATATCAACAGAATTCTAAAACTGAAAGTGGAAAAAGCAGTTTCTTTACCAAAATCAGTACAGAAGGATTCGGAAGTACTATCAAGCAATTAGATGAGTCATACAATCAGGCTTTCCATTCCCTGGCAAGCATTCAGGCCACAACAGGAGTATCAAATATTTACTTACAAAAATTTGAAAGCTATGTATACACATAGACATGCATTGTTGCTGCACACATCTAGTAAAATATCAAGATATATCCTTTTAACTGAAGCAATTGTATATACAAATTATTTGTTCAGAATCAGCAAGTGATTTTCACTGATAATTGAAGTATACTACTTCTGGGAGGCACTCAAATATAAGAAAAAGGAGTATTATGAAAAAAATCATTAAAAAAAAAAAATCAACCAACCTCATCCTAACCAAAAAGAATTTTCAGTTTTTTCCCTTCCCCTTTACTATAATAAGAATCTTTTTAATCTAAGTTTCCTCCTTGCTAAGAAGTTTAATATACCAAAATACACACAACAAATTAACTTCACATTTTTGGCAACCTAGCACATCTTGTCTAAGCTCATTTTCAATGTTAGCCACATATATTAAAAAAACCACAATTCTAAATATAAATATCTTTCCTCAGGATCTTCAACAACAAACTGCTACACAATATCTTAGGTTGTATTCATAAGAAATGTGATCTAGCATTTGATAGGGAATTACTGCATCAGATGAACTGGCAATGTTATTTTTGAAATGTAAAAGGAATGTGGAAAACAGTAATGGACACTTCCAGAGTACCTGTATCTCTGACGTTTCTTTTTTACCAAAAGAAAAGAAAAAAAATTCCAACACACAACCAAAAAAACCAGTAAGATTTAAAAAAATACTTAGAAAATTGTGACACCTACAGTATGCCAATATGTGTATACATTGTTTCAAACACTAAAAGTACTAGCTAATGCTTGTGTATTTCAGAAACATTCCACTGAGTAAATGCAAACACATAAATAACTGAGAATATGTGTTCTACTTCAATTACAAAAATACATACTTCAGCATTTTAATTCAAGTTTCAACAGAAATGTGTAAGACAAGCAGGGAATCAGACTGTAGTAGTTTGGGCTGGGTGCCCTCTGCTGTGTTCATACGGGGGGTGCTTCCTGTGTCCAGAAGTCCAGCCCAGTGGGTGGACACAGGAAACTAGGTATTTCCTACCATAATTCTCTGCGCCACTGTAAGATCCAGCACGGGGTCTGGCGCTTCCTCTTTCTTCCTTCGCCGTCACCCAGTAACTGAGGAAGATGTCTCCCGGCCTTGGGCCGGGCTAGGCCCGAGGCCACAGGGGGATGAGCAGTCTCAGATCTGGCCAGCTGAGACTAGCCTAGTAGTAGTAGAGGGCGGGGGGAAGAAGGAGCCCTGGGTGTCTTGGGCGTACCCTCAGCTGGGGATGGGATGTTTCTGGGTCTGCTTTGGGATTTCTTTTGTCACTGCACTTCTGGCTCTCTGTAAACATTCACTGCTTTTCATTTAAACTTTCCAACACTTTTGCAATCCGTTTGTCTGAGTTGTTATTACTGCCCATGGTGGGGAGGGGGTCTGCCTCAACCCATCACACAGGCCCAGACAGCAAGGGTTCATGATAGGCATGTCCTGCTTAATGAACCTGATCTTATTCTATGACCAGATGACTTGTCTAGTGGATGAGGGAAAGGCTGTGGATGTTGTCTACTTGGACAATAAGGCCTTTGACACCTCTTCCCACAGCATTCTGATAGGATAGCTTAGACAGCTGTACGCTTTGCTAGGTTAAAAAAATGGCTGGAAGGCTGAGTCCCACAAGTTGCAGTGAATGAACACAAATCCAGTTGGTGGTCAGTTGTAAATAGTGTTCCTCAGGGTTCAGTTTTGAGGCCAGACTTGTTTAGTATCTTTATCAACTATCTAGATGAGGGAATCAAACACACCCTAGGTACATTTGTAGATGACACTAAATTGAGCAGAGTGTTGATCTGCTCAAGGGTAGGAAGGCTAAGGAGAGCAACCTGGACAGTCTGGGATCAGTGGGCTGACATTAACCATATGAGGTTTAACGAGGCCAAGTGACACATCCTGCACTTGCATGACAACAACATGCAATGCTAGGGCAGAATGACTGGAAAACTGTCCTATGGAAAAGGACCTGTCAGTGCTGTTTGACAGCCAGCTGAACATGAGCCAGAAGTATGCCCAAGAAGGCCAACAGCATCTCGGCCTGTATCAGGAACAGAATGACCAGCAGGAGTGGGGAAGTGATCATGCCCTCAGCACTAGTGATACTGCACCTTGAATACTGTGTTCACCCTTGGGCCCCTAACTACAAGAAGTACGCTGTGCTGCCAGTGTGTGTCCAGTGAGGGGCAACAACAATCACAAGTGGTTTAGAGTAATGTCTTATGAGGAATAGCTGAGGCAGTTGGGATTATTTAGTCAGGAGAAGGCTGAGGGGAGACTTTTTTTGCTGTCTGCAACTACCTGAAAGGAGACTGGAGTGAAGCAACTGTTGGTTTCTTCTTCTCAAACAACTACCAATAAGACACAAGGAAATGGCCTAAAGTTGGCCCATGGGAGGTTTAGATTGGACATTAGGAAAAATGAGTGGTCGAACATTGGAACAGTCTGCCCAAGAAGGTGGTAGAGTCATCATCCCTAGATGAATTAATAAAATATGGAGGTGGCACTCTCAGACATGGTTTAGTGGTCATGATGGGATGAGATCGACAGTAGGACTTGATGATCTTAGAGGTCTTTTCCAACCTGTATTACATTGACAGTTGGACTTGATCTTAGAGGTCTTTTCCAACCTTTATGACTCTGTGATTCTAAGTTAATACAACTGCACCATGATTTCCTCCCACTTCTACTCTTCACTGGTCAATTTAATCATGGAAAGGTAGAGTCTTCATAGTTATTGTCTTGGAAATCAGTTGTTGAACAGTAGCAAAACACAAAATAAAGTTTTACTGAACCAAACCTAAGCAAAACTAATATGAAGTTATGTCCTAATAGTCAGTAAACCAGTGTTCAGTGCTGGCATCAATATCAGAACAGATGATTCTGTCAGAATATAAAAGATAAAGAGGAAGCTCACAATTAACTAAAGCATGCCTATGGTTCTGGAGTAAGCAAATCAGACTACACCATTAATGCTGCTAACAAACAACTTTACGTTCTTTGCAATTTTTGAGAACATATTGTTGTATTGTCATAAATAAATTTGAAGCTATGAAAGAAACAGTATTTTTTCAAGGTATTTCTAAAATATTTTTCTCTGATTTTCATTATTTACAGCTACCTACAGCATTCAGACCCAGTACAGTTCAGGATCCCTTTTTAGGCAGTTCATACTATAAAATTTCCAAACACTAGGAAGTATCTTCAACAAATCTGCTAAATTCAAACATGACAGCTAATGAGTAGCACGATGCTCAGAAAGGGATCATGTTGCACTGGGCCCAGTAAAGTCTTCAGTGTGGCAAATCCTATATTAGTTCAGAAGTGCATTTGAACATGAAAAAGACAAGTAGGATCCAATAAAGTAGTAATGAAAAATAACTGCTGAGAGAGGAAGAATTTCACATCTCTTACCCTGGACCTTGTACAGTCGCATGGTATGTGTCACATGGTGGAAAAAACATACAACTTCTGAGAAAATTCTTCCATGAGCAACTCTTATGACAGGTGGATCTGTAAAAATATAAGGCTACAAAAACAAAATAGGAAGTTAAAATTATTATTTTGAGAGTTTTGCATAGAAATAATGCCAATAACAATATTCAATAAATATTAATCTTTTTTAAGCTGTTCTATAGTCTAAAATCCAAGAATTTAGTCCTAATCTGAAATTCAGCAACTTCACTTCAAAGCCTAAACTTGCCTATACCTAAAATTACAATAACCTTCATTACATTTCTCACAGGTAATTTATGAATATCAATATGCATTTAACAAGGCCTACAGACGAAACACTGTAATTTCATCATCTGTAGTAGATGGTTTAACTGTCTCTTTGGTTTGGTCACAGTTCACTGTATCAGTGGTACATGCTGCATGAGGAAAGGTGTCTCTGCACTGCCCTGTGGATCAGTCTGTAAATCCTTTTGAAGGAGGAAAAGGAAGTCCTTTCTCCATTAAAAGCAGCCACAGTTGCCAGGGGAAACCCCTAGAATGCTGGGGGAAGCCAAGAATCATTAAGAAACCTCAAGAGGGATATTGGCTTCTTAGTATCTCTCAAAGACTATCAGGCATTTTGCATATTCACAGTCAAACCAAAGAGATGATGAAAATTAGTTTTACATGCAGTCACAGTATTTTGAATATTTGATAAATAAACAATGGTTAAAAAAAAAACAAACCACCAAACCTGCAACCAAACAATTGATCCCAAACTAAACTGTATGCATTACACAGAAATAAATGGATGGCTACAAAGATAAAAATAGCTTAAGTGATAACCATGTACAAAGCCAAAAATGAAAATACAACATATGCAACTACTAGTATAGGGCAATGGCAATAAATAACATATTCACTCAAAAAGCCCACTAAAATACTTGAAAAACTATGCTATTCATATATATGCTGATGGACAACTGTATCAGAACATTTGCTTGCCACTCCATCTTTACATTCATCAGTTGGGACTCAGTATCTTAATTATTATATTAAACTACATATGCTAATATCTGCTAAAGACATACTACACTCTGAACTGGAACCTGCTCGTTCACAATAAAGAAATCTTAAGAATCAGAATAGAGAAGAAATGCAGAAGCGAATCAGTATGCCCTATACATTTTTACCATAGGGAGCAATCTTATTTTACTGATAGTGAATGTTCACACCTCATTGGATTTTTTTGAAAGGGCAGCATCTCAGTTAAGTTTTTTGCTAATTATAAATATTCTATATACTTTCACACTTCCAAATTAATGCTGGTTTTTTACCCAAATCTGGATTTACAAAATATGAAGTTCTGCAAATTGTTTCAATAACTGGTATAATTATTTCCAGCTATACTGTTATCTTTCAGTGTTGGGGAAAACTAAATCTTCCAACATGCATTTGCAGAATTCTTCAAGTTACTTCAGGAATCTCTCTGCAAGTAGAAGATTTACCTTGGCATCTCCATCTGGTATAAAGAGGTAAGCTCCACTTTTATCCCGGTTACTTGTAGTTCCATACCAGGCAAACTCCACCTTCAATTGATGATTTTTACCATCTTCTTTGGTATTTATTTTCTAAGGACAGAGAATCATGTTTGAAATAGTTGATATATTTAGATTTCCACAAATAAGAGCAGAAGTTCTTGAAGAAGTAAAACATAGTGTTTCAAAATATAATGCAACAAACCTCCAGTAATCCAGACAATCCAGAAAACCATAATTTCATGTAAGAATTTTCTAAGATTATATTGTCCACAGAATTCTCCATCTCTTTTATCTTGAAAAGTCCATCTAGTTTCTCCTGCCTACTATTCTTCATGTATATAGTATAGTCCGCTAAAACTGATTCTGAACTCTGAACCTCCAAAAGCTGGTAAACTCCAAACCCCAGAGGTGGTAGATGTGCCACAAATGAGATCTGTTGGGAGTAAAAAATAAGTAATTATTAAAAAACAAAAAAAAAAAAGAGTCAACGTAGCAACTTTTGATACTGTATGCTCACATGGTACTGTTTTTTGATATAATGTTAGCATCACACGAATGCTTTAGCTATCCTGAGACTTTCTGAGGTATGGTGTTTGTCTTTCCAAGTAACTGCTACATGTGATGAAGCCCTGCTTATGCAGAAATAGTAGAACATTGGCTCGTGAGAAGTGGTGAATAATTCCTTCTTTCACTTTGCTTACAAGCACAGTCTCCGTTTTACCTATTACAGTGTCTTTACCACATTCTTCAAGCTTTCTGACCATTACCCTTCCAATTCTCTACCCCATCCCATTAGGGACAGTGACCAAGTGGCTGTGAGGGTCTAAGCTGCTTACCCAGGTTAACTCACAACAAGTTATCAGTAACTAACCTTTTGGAGGAAAACTGAGACACACTTAACTGAATTATCTTTGAATTATCCTGAAACAAGTTCAACGTGGGTCCCAAGCCAACATAAATAAGAAAGTAAGACTGGAATTAATACAGTTCTATTATATTGTCCTGGAAGAGGCATTAGCAAGACAACTAAATCTGTTTTGAGCCACTGCCCCTTTCTCCTCCCTCTCCATTACAGGGTCCGGATTGAGGTTGAGGAGCCTAATAGGCAGGCACCGTTAAGGCTGCCTGGAGAGGAGTGGAAGCTGAACCTGACCCCTGAGCCTCACATTTCAGAGAGGCAACTGCACGTGTCAGACGCCATGAGAGAAGGTGTGTGCAGTTTACTCGACAGGTAAACATTTTGAATTGATTGGTGGGATTTGAATGGCTAATGTGCCAGTGGGCCATTCAGTTTTTGAAAAGGGAATTTATAGGCGAAGACCTCCTATACTGCTTGCTCGCTGCTCGTTACACTCAAAGCTTGCATGCTAGTTACTCTCTCACCTCCCTCCCCCCCCCCCTCCCCCCCCCCCCCCCGTTAGTTAAAGGGATTCAAGGTGGCAACAAGCACTTGCTCTTATCTTCAGAGCAATTAGCTTCTTTGTTTTAGCGGCCTAGTGCTAAAGTTGGGCCTTCACTGCAGCAGCCTGCCCTCTCATTTCCTCTAAATCTGTGGATACTGCCCTTCGGACAATATCTATGAACTCAAATACCTTTTCGTTCAGCAAAGGGTTTGGTAGTCAGCAGCTCAGTGGTTCATGAGTAAAATATGCTTTTACCTGGTCATTTCTCCGTTGTGAACTCAACAGTGGTTCATCTATGCCACCCGAGGCAGCACTGCTGTTTAGTTTCGCGCACACAGGGAGATTCTAGTTTGTTCCTCTGTATTCCAAGTTCTGATTGTTCTAGACTGTTACTCTACTGTTTATTAGCCTTCTACCGTGTGTAACTAACCTGTTATCAACTGGGCAAACGAACCTGAATATACTGGCATGGGAAAACAATTTTGATATTTAATAAATAATATTCATATTTTATCATATTTCCAGCCAATAAATTTATAAACTACAACCTATATTAATACAGTACTACTTTACCACTAGTAATTTCATAAAACACAGTTTCTGATGCATCATCGAGGACAATTTTCTATAATGACATGCAATTCAAAAATCCTCAGAAACTGCTTGAAGACTAAACCAAGAAGTAGATTCAAAGCCATCTGTCTGGCTTGAGTACAAGAGTAATGGAGATTACTATCCAGCCTCTGTATCTGGAACATGAGAAAAAAAAAGTATAATATGTTGAGTTGGTAAGGACCTTAAAGACCAACTGGTTCCAACTCTCCTGCCATGGGTAGGGACACTCTCCACTAACCCAGGATGCTTGAAGCCCCATCAAACTCAGCCTTCCAGGGAGCACTTGCAGGGATGAGCATCCACAACTTGTCAGGTGTTCCAGTGCCTCACTATCGTCCTCAGGATGAAAAACTTCTTCCTGATTTATCTACTCTAAATCTATCCTCTTTCAGTTTAAAGTCATTACTTCTTGTCCTATCACTATAGGCCTTCACAAAAAGTCCCTCCCCATCTTTCCTGTAGGCCCCCTTTAGGTTACTGGATGGATGCTAAAGGTTTCCCTGGAGTCCTCTCCAACAACCTCAATTCTCTCAGCCTGACCTCAAAAGAGAAGGTGCTCCAGCCCTCATTGTCATGGCTCCCCTCTGGAATCACTTCTTCATATGTCAGAGGCCCCAGAGCTGAATTGTAGTATTCCAGATACATATCTAAATGTGTGAGCTGTTGCACTCCAAACCTGTTTGAGCATATATTGTGTGTGTAGACTACCACTTGAAGGAAAAAGCAGACTTAAAAAGTTGAGGGAAGGACACATACCCAGTGTTTTCTGTTCATGAAGCTGAAACTAATGCTTTACGTGTAATACACCATATCACAAAAGACAAATTAACAGTTTAAGCAACATCAGTGCAAAACATGCTTCCTTTTTCTTTAGAATGAATTCATGGCATTATCTGCAGAAGACACAAATGCCAATATCTAAGCATGCTCTCCTTTTGCTTCTGCTGTGAAGTTACAGTATTTGTCAAAAAACATTTTAACGTTTTAATTTTTACTTAAAAGTAGTGTACCTGATATGCTTCATGTGATACTGTAGTTGCTCCATCCCAAACAGCACTAACTTGCACAGTAACAGGTTTTCCCAGGGGAGATAATAATTTAACTTTGGGTGAATTTACATTGACTGAAACAACTGAAAATCGTTCTTGTTCCATAGGATTATATAGCAAGAGGTACCTGCAAAACAAAAATTTGCCAAATTAACTTTTGGTAAACAAGCTTCCTTTTCTAGGTTTAATATTACTGCACATAAATTTTACATATAGAATATTAAAACGACATTAGAACAACAGGTACATACCACAACAAATATATATGCAAAACATAAACATAACCAGGAATCAATGAATATTTAACATTCACTCGTGGCATGTCTTTTCTTAATGCTGTTATTTTTCCAAGCACTTTTGAAAGAACCTTACAACAAAACCTATTTCCCATATTACCTCCTAAAGAATTGCTATTAATAGATGAACTATTCATATTTATTGTTTCTTTCCCTTCAACGTAATTTAGAAACAATGAAGTAATGAACAAAATCTGCTGTACATAATATATATATACACTCTTCAAAGCAACTAGTTTCTCTCTGCTATAAAGGGGAAATTCTGAATTATTTCAATTATATTTTGCCAAAATTCCCCATGGCAATTGTCTTCATATATATTGCATTCTTGTTACTAAGTACATATGGATGAACTAATTTTTATTAAAATCTTATGTCTATTCTTCCATTTGAATGGGATTACGTTACTAACCAGAAGACTCAATCCTAAACCTGAATAAAGCAGCTTTATCAGCCTATGTCTATACATGTATTTTCAATTATTTTTACATACATTGTTATTTCATTTTCATTTGTTGGAAGTTCTATGAAAGTGAATCATGCATCTGTAGGATCATTACTGTACTTCTTTCATTGCCAAGCTCAAATAATGCTTTATTTATATCAGTTCCCCGACAAATGTCCTCTCTTCATTGTATCTTTTAAAAAATTGTCTTTAACAATGAAAAAAATTCTTGCTGAAACTGCTATTTATTTCTGAGACATATAATAGAACCAATATTCCATCTTCAAGCTCTGTTTCCCCTGTAAAATAGTTTACTTCATAAAATCTTATCTTTTATCAGCCTCCATGATATCCACCTCTTATTTATCATTGCTTCATCATTTCTTCTAAGTTGATCCTTCTCATTCTGTGCTCCCTTTTCTATGCAGATTCCTAAGTAGTTTGTCAGTGGTTTTCTTTCTTTTCTTTTCACATCTTAACCTTCAAATTCAGTTACCCCACCACAGATCAAACCCCTTCATCTACAATTGTATCCTTCCACACAAACTCAAAATTTAATTGTCACTTAGCTCTTAAGCATCGCTTGTATCTTGAACCTCTTTCCTTAACCTCACATTATTAAGTCTTCCAGGTTCATTACCCATTTAGATGCTCTGTGCTTCATGATTTGTTAGTCTGGCACTACGGTACAAGCAAGGCTCTGCTAAGAAGTTACTCACATAGCTAAATCCTTTAACATTTTCTTTTTTTCAAGCATTAGCTCTAAACATGCTGAGGGTAGCCCTTCTCTTTTACATACATGTCAAAAGAGAGCAAGGATTCCCTTGGCACTGTAAAATCTGGCAGACTTTGGACAAAACTGCTGAAATGATGCTGCTGAAATAATGAAATGAATAATGTAGTAATACGGGGTTGGTGTTCAATCACCCTAGAGTCACTACAAGCACAGCTTCCAGGCCAAGATGTTACCAGGCAAAGACATTTATTACATTATACAGCAAGGTTATATATGTGCGTGCCACATCTTAATTGGTTATTTTCTATTGGCATGCGTGTAGTTAAGCCATACAACAGGTTAAAATAGCAAAGCAATATTTCAACACATCAAATTTCTGCCAAGTCTTTCTCCTCAGTTACAAGATGTTTACATTCTTTTCGAAGTCAAAGATTAAACATGGCCTTCTCTAACTCAAGCAAGGGCAAATCTTCCCCTACATTTCCCTCTTTCTTTCTCTCATTTACTGATAAGGTGTGCATTCCTAACTCAATGGGAAAACATAGCCGTCCCAAAGCTATCCAAAACCAACCCTTATCCTACATCTCTTTCTTTTTCTAATAGAACCACACTTTTGATCAACCTTCCTAACATTCTTTGCATACATAAAAGCAAGCAAGGTAAAACTAACTATATAGCAAAAGCAATCAATAAAATCAACAATCCAAGTTTGATAAGAGATTGCATTCACCCGGGTAACAACATATCCCATCAACATCTTCACAAGTAGGTCTATGGACAAGTAACAAGAAATCTACAACAGCTCTATTCTGTAACATAGCGTGTCTAACAGACTGATGTAACCCATCAAAGATACAAAACTCAGAGCTGTACCAATTAGCTCATTCTAACACAATACCTTAATATATGGCTGAAGACAACAAGACTTCCAGCTACACTAAAATAACATTCCTTCCCACTTATCTTACGAGGTCAAGACACAAGACAGAAAAGTTTCTCTTAAAGGATTCTCCTACAGAAGAATTTCAGGGCTCAGAAGCAGCAGTAAAAAGCTTAGAAGTACAAAGCTAACTTCTTATCCTGAGACAGAGGACTTCTACACCATTTTGCAGTAAAGGCAAAAAGACTAAATTAATCCAGCACTAAACTATGAATGTAATGCAGACAAAATAAAAATTCTTCCTTCTCCATGCTGCTGAAAAGTTTCACCTACTCTCTTCCATCCTGCACTTTAATTTTTATGTTTTTAACACCACTCTAATTAAAACAAATGTGGTTTTGATCTAGGGATACTCAGAACTGTTATGAACACTAACCAGACTACCATTTTCCTCGTTTCATTGGCTTTTTTTTTTCTGGAACAAACATAGGTGGTTAATCTTCAGTTTCATAGACCATCACTGCTACTCTCTACTACAATCAGTAGGAAAAGTCAACTCCAATTTCTCATTAGTTGAATAAATATAATCAGAGGTTATATTAGACTTTTGTATCAAGAACCTGTGGATTATCTGCCATAGATAGAATGAGCATCCTAACAGAATTATTTTCCTTTTAACTCCTTACATGAAGACTCCTGTACTGAAGTATCGTACAATCATGGTCTCTGTGTGTAACACTATCTTCCTTCCATATTCGGTCATCTAACTGTGATCAGTTGCATTCTTGCACAACCAAATGAGCTATTTTCTGCACTGTTTTGTGTTGAAGCCCTCTAAATTACTAGACAACAAAATAGCTATCTGTATTCTCAGTCAGTTTTCAGAGTGTGTGTGAGACTTCATGATGACATCTCCTGGACATGAGAAGGTCATTTTACATGTCTGTTTAACAGAAGACATAATTGTTTTGGATAAGATTTTAATGCGAATGCTAACGTGCTTTTTTGGTAACAGCTGGGGAATCAAAATCAAAATCAAACTAAAACAAAACTGGTCTCTGTCAAGACCCTGTAAAAGTAGGAAGACAGAAAATAAAATTAGTGGTACACTTTTTAAAGAACTCCTGCATGCTGTGAAAGAAGTGTTTCAGAACTGTGTCAGAAACAATATAGATCTGAGAAACGATCCACCATTTTTACTCATCAACAGAACATTAAAAATATGTTGTAATTATTCTTTCTTTCCAGTGAAATTCCTGAGTTCTTACACTTCCAAGTGAAATGCTAAGTTTATGCATACAATTAATTTTGAGTAATGGTATTTGTCCTCATTAACTTATCTGCCAAGCAAAGAACAGATTAATGTAAAACTGTTTTGAGAAACTCTGTCACCTTCCTATTGATATGTATGTGTTTCACATCTTTAGCCACATGACAAATTTACCCAGGTCAAACAACCTTAGCAACTGTCACATCATCAGTTTCACTGGACTATATTTAACAATATTTTTGATATTCATATAAAGCAAAGCTCTTCTTGTTCTATACCTTCTTTACCCAATCTATTACAAGTCACTAACTGTATGCAGAGGAATAAAGCAGTCATGAAGCTAGCAATGACAGGGAAGATTATCAGCAACTGAAATGCAGGAATTTTACCTAGATGCTACTATTTTGGTTTTGAATTTTATTTCAGCAGGACTGAAGTAATTATACTAGGCAAGAAAAAAATTTTGTGCAAACATGAAAGCAGTGACTAATGCAATTAAATCACCTTACTTAGAATCATAGGATAGTCAACCAACAACCCAGTAATCATGTATCTTTCTACAGTAAAAAACACAGCAAACTTATACAGAGACCACATATCCCATCTGTGCAGTAGCCCCTGAAAAAAATCAAGAGAAACAGGTGCAGATATAAGCATTTAATCCTAAATTGGATGCATACCTGATGTGCAAATATTTGCAGTTTCCAAAAAGCAAATCCTGCCACCTGCTCTTCAGACACTTTTGGGAAGATGTACCTCAATTTTTTTTTACCCCATACACATCTAGGTCTCTGAAACCCAGAACGATTATCTTTCATTCACACAAACATGATCATTTTCCCCCTATAACTTACCATATGCCATTAATAAACCCATGTATTTCATTCAGGCATCAAATAGTATTTTTGTTAGACTTTCCTGTGGTAGAGATTTAATTTGCTGTGAAACATTTTCAGCCACAGTTGAAAAGATCCACCTTCCACTCTTACTTAAAATACTTAATTATAAAATGTAAATTGGTGTAAATTCACAGGCATAATGTAAACAAAACTGATTCAGATCTTTATCAACTTTGATTATAATTTTCTAAAATCTCCTGCAAATTGTGTTCTTAAATTGAAAAATTACAGTATTTCAGACCATTATCCTTTGTTTCACTGATGTGCATAAACATATCAGCATACTTACGTATTGATACGTACACACATTTACTAGTAATACCTGCAAGGCAATTACTATTTTCTTTTAAAGTTCATTCAATGCTGCCTTCAAAACTAATGTGAGAAACCTGAACTAGTGAATGTCAAAGGATCACCAATTCCTTGAGGCTCTTAGACTGATCAATTTTACAGGAATCTGACAAACATTTGTATTATAACTCATCAGAACCAGTTCTCTGGCCCATATGCATAATTTCAATGCAAAGTTATGCAACAGCACCTTTGAAACGGATTGGTTTTCTTCCCTGTTCTATTATGAAGGCTAAGAATAAACAGTGAAAAAAAGCAAAATTGCTACAAGTACACCCAAAATTGAAAAAATATACAAGTGGTGAAAGGGAGGGAAAACACATGACTATTAATTAAAAGGCTTTAAACCTTGAAGAAAAGGAATTGAAGTTATCTCTACATATGTTAAAAAACACAAGAAGGACTGGTGGGTTAGAAAACAGAATTTCCCTAGAAAGGTATTCAGCGATCTTCAGTTTATGGATTTCACAGACTAGGGTTTTAGAATCCTAAACAAAATTAAAATTCTCTACAATAAAACAATAAAATCTATCCAGACATCAAATGGGGGGGGAGAGGCAGGAGAGAATCAATAATGTTCTACGCCTGAAACTATGCAAGAAAAAAAAAATACTTTGAAATATTTGAGAATTAGTACACACCAACATCAGTTATTAGTAAACACTGATATGTATGAGGTGGAAATGAACCAGAGATTAGTATTTAAAGTGTATAAAGCAGCTCTTGCCATAGTAGCTACCAAACCACTATTTTAAAAAATCTGAACTGTGAGACTTCTGTTGTATTTTGGAAGCTTGAAAGTAAAACAAAAAAAACCAAACAACCACAACAAAAGCAAACAAACCAAAACAACCAAAAAGCAGCAAGCCCTAGAAGGACAGAATCTTAAAAAAAAAAAAAAAAAATCTATGAATAGACATCACACGGGCTCCAGGTGGTCTGTGTCTCTGGGGATGGTGATAAAGAAATCAAAGAGAACCAAAACAATCTACTTAAAGATTATTTATTTGCTACATTGCAAACATATGCTATCTCCCCTCAAGAAAATACTTCCACGAAGCCCAAGAAAATACATGGCAACACTTACTTTTTAAAATCCAGAATAAAACTAGAAATAACCAGATCACAAAAATTTCTCCTTTATATAAAAAGCTCTCTCCTCGCTGCAGAAGGCCATGGGGGAAAACTATGAAGAAAACTGAACCACAACAATTCCTTTTTCATTAAGGTGAAAAAATCTGCCTAACATTTACTCAAAGCAGTAAGCAAAACAAAACAAACAGGTTTAAATTGTTACACAGTTCTGTTCAAAGCTCTTATGGTGTCTAGTGTAAGTATCAAGGGAAAAGTATCATTGAAGTGACATTTTAAGTACAAGTCCTGAAACCCACTTTCTTCTGTATCTGGTCAAGTTTGTAGGCATTTCTGCTATGAATTTCTAAAGATGCAAAGAGTCCATGAGCAAATTGTTCTGAAAACAAATATATAGATGCTGTACACATAACTTGAAGATGTCGAATAAATAACTTCTATCAACTTAATTTAAAAACAAACCAAAATAAACCCACAACAAAATACCCCAAAGGGATTCAGGATATCATCTGAAATGACCTACTCAAGGTGTTCCTCTGGTTCTACAAAAATGAGACATCTTCTAATATCTCAAGTCATGTTTTTAACACTGCTTTAGAATAAGACTAATAAAAAGCTGACTTTGCAGGCTTATAATCATGACACCCTCCTTGAGAGCAGATCAATGCTTTTTTCTACAACTCTGATATTTGTCTCACAATGTCCTTTTAATAGTGGCAAATACTACCAAAAAGCAAGGAAACAATTAATGTGGAAATCAAATTTTCTGTCAATTTTGAGTTAAAGAGTTAATAAATTTTTGAGGAATTACTGAATATAATTTTAAGAGATATGCATGGATACTTGTCCAATATTCCAAAAGCAATTTTCTTCCTAGATCATATTCAAGAAAAAAATTAAAAACAGTAATATTCCTAAGATGGAATAATTCTGCACTGGATGTATCTTTTTTTTTTCCAGATGGGAAAATACATTTCCATGTCAAACCAGACAAATTTACAGGATATTTCTTTTATAAATTTAACTAGATACATACGTACATTTATACTACATATGTCGCATGTATGGGGAGGAGAGGAGGAGAGGGAAAAGACAGGATTTTCCAGTATTAGGAAATTTCATGACCTTTGCATTCCTATAAAGAACTGATCTGTTGCTACTAATATAAGCAGTTATCACTGCTCATTGCTTCTCCCCTCAACAGAAACCTACTGACCTAAAGTAAAACAAACAAAAAGTTTTACTCTGAAAACATTTAGTATGTAAAATAGTTAAAATATTCAGCACTCAGAGCCCTTTCACCAAATGCAATACAGAAACTTTCTTTTACAGCAGATCCACCAAGTGCCAAAATAACACGTCAGAGGAAAAAAAAATCCTAAACAAAAAAGTCCCTTTGATTGTGCAACAAACTGAGCATAAATTGATGTGCTTATGTATTAGGGACAGGACTTGTGAGGAGAGTTGTCTTATTAGAGCAACTATCTCTCATACAAACATGAGGTAACATTACAGGTCACTGGAAAGTCTTGCACGCCCTAAAACAGTTGACTTTTCTTGTTTATTCCAGTTGGTCAAATAAAAGACAGTATATACAGAACAGACTAGGCCCTAGGCCATGCTGGGCACTACAAAATATGCTGGTTTGCTTTGACTCCCCAGACTAAACTGGAGATGCAAAAGGCAAATCTAGATTCTAATAAAAAACACAGTGGAGTAGAAGAGTGCCTCAATTTGACCTCTTAACCAGAAGGAGAATTCAGTAGGTCAACCTTTGACAAATACTGCAATCACTGTTCTTGAAAATGTCCACTGAAGCACAATCACTACATGGAGAAACTCCAGCAACAACACACAGTGGTTATTGTAAATAGAAATGATGGGTACTCATAAGAGACTCTGTTAAAAACCTTTGAGATGCCTACCTGCTGTCCTGACAGCTATGAAGGCTTTGCTTCCTCCATGGAGCTAAGATCTTTGAGACTGGTGAGAGGGTGCCACAACTTGTTAAGAACACTGACTTCTACTCATTTTTGCCTTTCCATGACTGCATGAAAGACAATGTAAGCCAGAACCTGAGCAGGAGCAAGGGAGACTGTAGAGCCCTGGGAGAGCTAGTGAAAAATACTGGTGCCCAAGTTATCTTTTTACCTATCTTACCAGTTAGAGGAAAAGGGGCAGTCAGATATAAATGAAAAATGGCTGGTGCCATTGTGAAGGTGTTGAGTTTTATGACAATGGGATGTGCTTGATGACTACAACCTGCTCAGGAGGAATGGAATACACTTGTTTTGAAGAGGCAAGGGGGCCTTTGGCAGTAGACTGGCCAGGTCAGGAAGGCTTTAAACTGAAAAACTGAGAGGACCGACAATGCTTATGTCATTGCATGTAACTGGGGAATAAGTTGGGCCAACCAAAGCAGGAACAAATGCTCCTTAGCTTTCTTCCATGATGACACCCAGAAAGCAAACCAACTCAAAGCTGTGTATGACTAGAGTGGTTCCCCTTGCACCTCCCACGGCTGCCTTCTTTCCTGATTCTCTAAAATGCTTGTATACCAATGCATGCAGCATGCAAAATACGCAGGAAGAAACGGAGATCTGGGTACCACCCCAGGCGTTTGATTTCATTGCAGTCACCAAGACATGGTGAGATAGCTCACGCGACTAGAAAGCTGTCACAGACAGCTATGTACTTTTTAGGACAGACAGATCAGTGTGGTGAAGGCACCATATGCCCAGAATTATGCCCCAGATATGGGAAACTTGTCCCAACGTGTTTGGCCACATCCCCCCTTCCACCCTCCTTTCTGGAGTCAGTACTCGGCCCAGAGCTGAGGGGGACAAAAGCCCAGGGTGCCAGCCAGGCGATACAAACAAACCCACCTGCCTTCTAAGAGGTAAACAGCTACATGTACCCCTTGCATGGGATACTTGTGCTACTGACTAGTAAAGGCTTAATTCTAGCTCCATGCTCTCTCATTGCCCAGGGAGGTGGTGGACTCGCCGTCCCTGGAGGTGTTCAAGAGGGGATTGGACACAGCACTTGGTGCCATGGTCTAGTCGGCATGAGGTCTTGGATGACAGGTTGGACTTGATGGTCTTTGAGGTGTTTTCCAACCTTGTTGATTCTCTGATTCTATAGGCTAAAGCTGGTTGCTTGTGAGATTGCCCACAGGCCAAATGCAGCCTCAAGAAACTTACAAGTATTATCCCAACTTCTAAACAAGTCACTCTTTGCTACCCAGCTCTCTGCCTTCGTGCCTTTGCTATTAGGCTCATTGCTAGCAAGTCTTCTCACCCCACATGTATGCACACTAGCGGGCTCTGCAATACAAAGAGAAGCCAGCCCCGACAGTCTGCAAAGGAGGGTCCCTCACTGAAAACCCTAGAAGCTACAGCATTGGAAGAAGAGCTTGCCATGTCTTCAAGAGGACTGGACTCCTGAGGGTAAGCCTGCCCAGTTGATGGGGAGACAGAACTAGCCTGTGTTCGGCAGCCCAAACATCTGCCACAGCCTTAAGCAGCAGACTGACAAGCCACAACTGCAGGTATCGGCTCACACAGAGCAGGAACAGCGCCCAACCGCCCCTGCGTGACACCACCCCGCTGTTTGCATGAGAGAGGGGAGCCGCCACTTCCACTACTCCGCAGCCCTGCAAACCCCAGGGTAACTCAAAGATGGAACCATTCCAAGAAGTCCTGCCAGCTCCTCTGAGCTAAGCAAGGGGAAACCACCACTCCAACAGCCATGCCTCTTCCCTGGGGCCACTCTGGCTGGCCCCAAAGCCTATCGTCACACCACGCCAACTCCATCAAGTCAGACTCCACCAGCTGCGACACCAGATCAGAAACGTCCAAGCCCACCCACCGGGAACCATCACCCGCCGTGCTGTGTGAGCCAACTCCATCCAGGGACCAGCCCTACCAGCCACACCAGGCCGACCCTACCTGACCACTCCCCACCACTCCAAGGAAGCCGCCTGAGTCCTGCTAAGAGAGTCACAGTATCATCAAGGTTGGAAGAGACCTCAAAGATCATCTAGTCCAACCTGTCACCACAGACCTCATGACTAGACCATGGCACCAAGTGCCATGTCCAGTCCCCTCTTGAACACCTCTAGGGACTGTGACTCCACCACCTCCCTGGGCAGCCCATTCCAATGATGAATAACTCTCTCCGTGGAGAACTTTCTCCTCACCTCGAGCCTAAACTTCCCCTGGTGCAGCTTGAGACTGTGTCCTCTTGTTCTTGTGCTGGTTGCTAGAGAGAAGAGACCAATCCCCTCCCGGCTACAACCACCTTTCAAGTAGTTTAGCATCTGGGCAAACTGAACATGCACAAATCCACGGGCCTTGACGGGATACATCCATGAGTAAAGAAGCTGGTTCCTCTACCACTCTACATAATTTTTGAATGGTTGTGGAGAATGGAAGAGGTGTCTGAGAACTGGAGGAAAGCCAGTGGCAGTCCAGTCTTCAAAAAGGGCAAGAAGGAGGGCCCAGGAAACTACAGGCCAGTTAACACCACCTCCATTGCTAGAAGGGTGGTAGAGCAGCTCCTTCTGAAGGTCATCTCTAAGCACATGGAAGAGATGATTAACAGGAATAGTCAACATGGATTCACAAAGGGGAAATCATGCAGCCCAAACTGCCTTCTATGATGGTGTGACTAGCCGGGTAGAGCAGGGGATGCTGTGAAACTTGACTTCAGCAAGGGTTTTGACACAGTCTCCCATAACAAGAAGCTCAGGAAGTGTGCGTTAGTAGAGTGAACATTAAGATGGATTGAGAACTGGCTAAATAATAGAGCTCAGAGAGTTGTGACCAATAGGACAGAGTCTAGAAGTGTTCCCCATGGTTCAGTACTGGGTCCAGTCTCATTCAACACAAAGAACAACCTCAACGACGTTTGCTGATCTGGGAGAATTGGCTGACACACCAGAAGGCTGTGCTGCCAGCGAGTGAAAATTGGACAGGCTGGAGAGCCCAGAGAGGAACTTAAAATCCAACAAGCATACAGTCCTACATCTGTGCAAGAATAACCAATACAGGTTAGGGGTTGACCTTCTAAGAAACAGCTCCAGGGAAAAGGACCTTGGAGTCCTGGTGGACAGTAAATTGACCATGGGAGAGCAGTATGACCTTGGGACTAATCACATTCTGGGGCATATTGAGAAGTGTGTCCAGCCCATCAAGGGAGATTCTCCTGCCCCCCCTACTCTGCCCTAGTGAGGCATCATCTAGAACATTGTATCCTGTTCTGAGTGACAGAGAATTACTGTAGGGAATCCAACAGAGGGCTATGAGGATGATTAACAGAATAGAACTTGTCTCTTAGGAGGAAAGGCTGAGAGAACTGGGGCTGTTTAGCCTGCAGAGGGATGAGAGGCATCTGATCAATGTTTACAGATATCTGAAGGGTGGGTATCAAGAAGATGGGGCCAGTCTATTTTGAGAGATGCCAGCGACACAACAAGGGCAATGGATACAAATGAACACAGGATGTTCCTCGACATGAGGAGACACTTCTTTACGGTGAGGGTGATGGAGCACTGGAACAGACTGTTCGGAGAGGTTGTAGAGTCTGCTTATTTGAGGACTTTCAAAACCTGCCTGGACACATTGCTGTGTGACTTGCTCTAGGTGAATCTGCTAATTTAGCACAGGGGTTTGACTACATGATCTCCACAAGTCCTTTCCAACCCCTACCATTCCAAGATTTTTGCAATACCATATTTTTGATGAAGTCTTCACCACTCTGAGCACAGTGCACTATTTCAGCTGTTTTATACAAAACACTTCAATTTTAACCAGCCAAAAGCAAAATTGCCTTTAAGACCACACATGTAACTCTAAGTCTGATCTTCTGTAACGCCAACTATTTTCCTGTTTCACTAATACCCATTTGGTTAGTCCCCTCATTATTTTCCAATGTGCTGAGTGACACTTCCACTTGCCTGCTTCATTACATTCTTTACCGAGGTAGCTTTAAATCCTATCATATACAGAATGATTGTTCCCAGGATGACTACAGATTTCATACTAGTCTACTAGCATGACTGATACAAAGAGCAAAGAAATTCTGATTTTACAAACAAAATAATTTCTTGCTTGTTTTTGGCCTCATTTTGCACAAAAATCTTCACCCTCATCAGATGGATACCCAAGGATATAAATTGAGTAATATGAGCTAGCCAACATTTATCAATGGACATTTAAATCTATTGTTAGGCAACCTGCAAGTCTGTCTATTAATGAGAGTGAGGGAAGCAGTTATTAACAAAAAAGTGTCTTTACAACAAAATGACTAGAAATTAAAATGGAAGTGTGGAATTAAAACATTATGTCAGTCTGATTTTTTTGCTTTCCAGTTCCAAGGAAAGTAGATCAGATCTACTTCAGAGTGCCTGGAGCTTTAATGCATACCTCCACTAAGATACAGTGCTGAAGCTCTTAGCCTTCACAATTATACATTACTAGACATTTAACTAAATAGAACAGTACTTTGTGACGAAAATATTGTCATTAAAGAGATGCCGTCTCAGATATACTGTTAGATGTAAACATGAAATTTTGGGGAGAGCTAATATGGTCGGTTTAACAATTTAAGTTAAGCAAACAAGTCTCTATACAGTAAAAGTTCTCTCCAAATGAAGATTCTATACCTTCCCAAGGGGCTTTCATTAACTGGATAAAGCCTAAGGGGATTTTTCAGCTTACTTCACCAGGTAAGATAAATAATGCTAAAATGGTCCTCTGCATTACATCCAGATAAGCTTCTTGTAAATTTAAAAGTTGTAATTCAGGACTATCAATACTGTTACATAAATTACAAAACCAACACAAAACAAAAAACTACACAATTTCTACCTAACCAGCAAGTCTTATCATCCAATTTAAATGTTTATTATAAAGAATACTGATTCTGAATATAATCAAATATTACAGTATATTAATAAATATTAGGATTTTTGCCTAAATAAGATATGTTTTCCAGAAGAACTAGTAGGAACTACAATCACAAAATATAAATTTGTTTTGCTTTCACAACAAAAGCAAAGGTGGAAACAATCTGTTATTCACAGATCTGCTTTTCATTATTAAATCAAACTGGTGACACCACGACATAAAAAAGGGGTATTACAAACAAACTCACAAAAATTCATTACAGTTTCAACTAATAAAGGATAGATTGATGCGATGATTATAACAGCATGAAGATTTATAAATGTATAAATGTGTAGCTTATAAATGGAGCTATGATGTTAAAATTACAATTTTTTTTCCAGACCCTGTAATGGCTGACAGTTCTGATTAACAAATAAATTAAAAATCATAGTACTGTGCTTAAAAAGTATTTCCATTGTTCTAGTTTAGTATTTCAGAATTCTGAATGACACCAAGAATGTCCTTCCTAATGAGAAACCGAAAGTCAAACTTCAGATTAATAAAGGTGAGAGAATTCACACACACACGCACATCCCTATCGATTGTCTTTTTATATCTATGCAGATATATCCATTGGTCACGCAAAATGGAGAAACAGGCAGACAATAGGCACATATTCTATTCTCTACTCTCACAGGAAACAGGACCTTTGTGCAGCTTTTTCAAGAACAATCCATGAAACACGATCAAGAAAAAAGCATTCACAATAAACACAGACAACAGAACAGCAAGAACTATTAATTTTGAGAACACAAAAACCCCAACAACCTAAGACAAGAGTTTAGAATGTTATGTACCTACTACATATGCCAGATACACACCAATCTAACAATTTGAGTGGAGCGTAGTGGTACACATAACCTAATTTGGAGCACACAGCTACTCTCCAATTAAGGATAAATGGATTAAGGCTAAAGGTGCTATTTTAAATTTTAATTTTACCACAAAGTTGTGAGGTGTTCTGAAGTCCAAGATGGGCTTGAAGCCCCCTGACACTTTCAGGATCAGGAAGTACATTCACTAAAATCCTTTCCTTGTTCCTCTTGTAGTGCAGGCTTTATAAATCTGCATTTAGAAGGGAAAAAAAACCTGGTTCAGAAGAACAGAAAAACTTTTAAGTATGTCATAACACTTCAGTGTGTGCCTTGAGAACCTTGGACTAACTACAATACTGCCTCAAAGCAATTCCAGTAAAAAGGGGTGAAGGGAAGAGTGCCAGGAAATAAAAAGGAAATAAATAATAAAAAAATGTACTAATATATTGAAATTGTGTTATCTTCTGCTTCCAATACAGTTTTAACAAGTACATGCATACAATGCAGATCCTCCAGCTGTATTCATTTTTTGCTAGCACATTCTTTCATAATGATGACTCTGTCTTTTGAAAAACAAAGTCAGGTTCTTTTCCCTCCCCTCAAAGTATATGAAGTTAATGCATTCTTTCTGCATTTCATATGACACTTCTATTACAAGCAGTGTTTTCAAAGGAATCCATAAATTTCTTCTAACATCTAATGATAGGATCTTTTAATATTATATTTAACATAATACATTTTTATAGCAAAGGAAGCACCAGATTCACAATCTGACTGTACTTGTACCAACAAAAACTGTTGAATTTCTGTGATTTGAACCAAAAATCTTAAATTTGTGGAATTTAGAGAATATGAGAAATATTTAGAACAGTCATTGATTCGTCAGTAATGAGACAGAACAAAAGCTGAAAAAAATTTGATATGAAGTTTCCTGCACTCAAAAAGTAATACTGAAATTTAACAACTTTTGAACAACTTGCATTCAGAAGCATGACAGTCAAAATCAAGTTTTGAAAAAAACAAAAAGACTAATTCCACAGAAACTGTTGGAGTGTGATTAATTGCAAATCAAAGCTGTACTTTGGGGGTTTTTTGGTTGTTTTTTTTTCCTTATTATTAATATTTGTAACAACTCAAAAATTAAGCAAAGGTTTAATTTTTAAAGAGCCATTCCTACCATCAAAACAGACGTTCATCCCTTAGCTTATTTGCTGATTTGGTTTCAGAGTTCCCAGACAAAATTTTAGTGAAATGCCAACTGCTAGTGAAGGGAATCAGTTCTGAGGCAAGCTTGCATGTAGTGTAATTAACACATGCAGAAAACTCTCAGGATAAAAATGGAAATCTGAAAAACTGCTATAATCTTACAGAAAGAGTGGTAAGTAAAAGATCAATGCGCTGTGAACCTTTCCACACCCCACTTTCTCTCCCATTAGACAATGCCAGAATTTGGTCATAAAGGTAGCTGCATACCTAACTTCCACCTATGAAACAGAATGTATTTTACATTTGGTTTGGAAGTTACTGCTTTTGCAATAAATATTTTTACTGAAGTATTTGTTTCAGGTTCACATTAACAAATGTTTCAGGATTCAGATGCCTGAGTTACTGAGTCACCCAAGCATTTAGTTGTCTTTGCAACAGCTCCTCCATCATGAAAGTCAAGAGGCAAAAGGTTTTTTAAAATCCATTCAATTTATTCAAAATGGCCATGAGTTTATCAGAAACAGAAGATGTTCATGGCCACTACAGGTCACCTGAAAGCTAGTAAATTGGTCAGGAAGCTGAATACCAAGATCAACACTATAAAGCAGTTTTAAAAAATCATTATATTGAGCCTAAGCAGTCCAGGTATTAAAACCAAATGTGCAGTTCTTCACACACTATTTCAAATTGTTTTCTAATTTTTTAAAACTACTTCCACTACTGTGTGGATAATGCAAGTGTTTAATTAAGCATTTTTTCTTAGCATAAGAAAACAGCCTGACCATTCATCATATCCCCCTCTCTTAAAGTTATTAATACAGAGGTTTCACAATAACAACAAAGTAACAACTTGTGCATAGTGCTATTAATATTTCATCCAATAAAAAAATGAAATAGCTTGGTTTTGGTTAGTTTTGCTTTTTCCTTCAGTGCTTTTCTTTTTTTGTTTGTTGCAGTTTGTTTTATTTTGCTTTGTTGGGGGTGGGAGAATGGTTTTGTTCAGTTGCATTTATGTTGTTTTGGGTTCTTCTCCCTGAGGAACAACTTTCCATATTAACAATGTATGAACTACCACTAACCACTAAGTTTTGGTGTCCTTTTAAATGCTACTATATTCTTTCTTTTTGTAATATAACAAAGAATACAAATGCCTCAGAACTCATGCAAGAATAAAAGGTAATGAAAACATACTATTAAAATGTCAGATGTGGTCAGAACATCCTTTCAATGTCCAGCTACACTAGAGAATTATTTATATTAATTCTATCAAATGAAAACATTGAAACATTACCCCAATCCAGTCACTTTCTAAGTGAACTAAGTTCAGACAGATACAGCTCCTTCAGTGTGAAGCTTTAATTGATCACTTCACATCACCAGGACATCTTTCCCTTTCAGCATGACACCAAGGAAGTCTCCTTCTCAGGCAAATTATCCCTGCTGTCATCTTCCAAACAAATACAGTAACATACATAACTCTCTGCAAAAAAATTTTCACCACTGCATTTTATCATTTATCACACACTAACCTTAGTAACATTAATGTCTAAATTACAGTGCTGTGTTGAGAAAGCAGTGGGTATACCTGCCAAGCGCATTTTTGAAAAGGTGACCAGCTTTCAAAATCTTTGAGATAAAATCCAATCCCCTTTCTCAAAAAAGGTCACAAATTTTGAATGTAACAGGATAAATACAACTTATGACAAAAGTTTGTTGATCACAACATTATGCCAAAATCCGCTGATAAGATATTGGAGTACAGCTAATAGACAATACAAAGTAACAGGCTATTTGAAAAAATTCAACTTTCTCTTACAAGGTGTTTGTCACTAAACTGCTTGGTCCTTCAACAGATTTTTGAAGAAAACTATTGATTACAGTATACCCTACTAAGAATTAATCCTGTAGGCAACCTGAATGTTTCAGCTAGTGGAAAATGTGTCTGCTAAAATTTTAAACTACCCTGACAATCAGGATAATATAACATTCTCTATGACTAGCTGACAAGTAATTTGTTTGCAAATTTTAACTATTGTTGGTTTATCACTACAAATAAATCAATGTTTTTAAAAAATCTTTCAGTATCACAGTGTATTCAGTTCAAATGAGATACTGTTCGTAGGGTGCAAGGGAGCCGAGTAATGAAACTCCCCAGCCATATGCATGGAGGTTCAGAAGTGGCCAAACTAAAAACCCAACACACATACAAGGAGGCATGACTGATACTATTTGATCTTATTCACTCCTAAGTTCACCACACTGTACCAAACAATACTACTGTAGAATCCAAGTTGTTACAGACAGCCAATACAGTTATTTAGTCACATACCACATTTCCCTGCAACTCTGTCTCCAGGAAACAAAGAGAAACAGGACATTTTACTGCTCACCCTGGATATATAACCTTCATCAACAGCTGACTGCTTAACCTGGATGGCAAGCAGTTCAAACCCACATCCCAGGCAAATCCAGTAAGTGCAAGCCATTTGGGAACTATGGCATCTGGTGGACTATTACCAGGCACCTATGATTAAATCAATGGACAAGGCTCTCACAGAAAGACGTTTCACATAGGCTTTGTGTCCAACAAACACGGCAGTAATTGTGAATTTCAGAACAAAGAAAAGTAGTTCCACGTCTAGTTGAGTATTATCTCATAAAAGCTTAGGTTTTCAGCTGGAAGTAACATTTTTAAAAAGTATGCAACTTCAATTACCAGTTAAAAGGGGGCTGGTGAAATTAAGTATGCCATAACTTCAGTACTCAAAAGCCTGACCAGTTGTACTAAGATAGCAGAGTCACAGTAAGATCGAACATATTCTACATACCTGTTTCAGTGAAATTAATATTTTACTTTTTTTAAAAAAGTACAGATTCATAAAATGATGATGAGAGACTACTACAGAGAAGAGGTGTACAGATGGGAGCAAAAAAGATATTGAATACATTAAAACTGATATCTACTTAGAAACAGCTTGAAAGATACTTCACTATGTCATACTAGAACAGTAAGTACTGAAAGACAGGGTTTTTTTTTAATCTATTTTCATCCATGTAATCAAGTTGCACTAGCTAGACAATACCAACTCAGTAATAAGGGAAAAAAAAGGAAGATGTTTGCAATATCAAATAGATTTTTAAAAACCACTCTCTTACTAGCTTCCTGTCAGTAGTGTTCCTCTAAATTTATAGGTGATATGAAACACATTTTTTAAAGAATAACAAAATCTTGACAGGGAAATGCAAAACCAGAAAATTTTCAGCCAATTAAAGTAAAGTAACACCTTGACAGTTACACTGTCTGTACCACATAATGGTAGAATAGAACACATTAACAGAAAGAAGTCTAGAGATGTTTGCTGCAGACATGAACAATAAAGATTATCACTAAGAGAGGAAAATTAAATAATGAAGGCCTGGTAAGAATTGTTTCTCAGTCTGCTAAGGTCTCAAAATTCAAATGAAAACAGTTTCTGTCTCAGAAGCTTCAAATTCTGAATTTTATGCACAATAATCCTTAAAGATAAATTTATTGAGTTCATGATTCTACAGAAATTGACATTTTACATCTTTATTGGTTACCTAGAAAATTCAGATGCACAGTTACAATATTCACATACTAGATTTAAGCAAAAGTTACTGTCTTAGCTTACATATCAATTTTCCCAACAGTAAAAATGTTAGTGGACTGATTGAGATTATAACAAGAGATGAAGTTAGAAGTCTAGAAAGACTAAACTCATTTTTATGAGAAAATAACTGAACATACAGATGTTAAAATGAACTTTTTAACAACAAAGGAAATATGAAGGAGTGTGCACTTAAGCACTGCTTTGAAAGTACTTCCAAACAAGAAGTCAATACAAGAAAAAACAGGGGTTTAGACAGCAATAATCAATATTTCCTTGCAATCTTTCTCCTCTCCTTTGTCCTCACATTATTTTTATCTTTATTTCATGTAGTTCTGATGACATAGTTTTTAAAACATAAAATGCATTCTGAATGACTGTACACTATCTTCACAGTACAAGGCAAGTCAAAATTTGAAAATGTCTACCAGTGTTATCTTCTTAAAAGTTAGGATAATATTAATTTTAAAATAAAAAAGCTCAGCATGTATACTTACTTAATGTACACCTAAGTAGAAGAAAAAAAGCAAATGCCTAAAACATCATAAATATCAAAAAAAGAAAAAATTAACATGTTATGCAGAGAAGTGGAACAGTGGATGCAAACAAAAGGCGTATCAGAGAATGGGAGGGACATGTGGGCAATTTCAACAGCTAACTTTGGCAAGGAAAGCAAAAGCATTAAAGCTATCCTCACAGTATACATTGTAACTTGCCTACAGTATTTATACACAATATAAAGAGATACCTAAGCAGTATTCTTAGTAAGTTAAAAATATTTTTGTTAAATAGCTAGCTAGGCATCTAGCTAACTACTACAAAAAAATAAAAATAGTATTAATGTTGGCATGAATGATGTAGAGACACACATTAAAACTGCACACACAGAGAATGTATACATTTAACTTAAGATGACTGAAGACAGATTCCCCCTTGAAAGCTCACAAGAAAAGAAATTTGCTCACTTTTTCAAATAATCTGATCAGAATCTTTTAACAGTAGCAGCTACTATGCTGAATAATCTGGCACCTTCATAGATTATGTAAGTTTGACACTTCCTAGAACTACAATGGAATTAAATACATCAGCTTTCAGTACTTTTAAAACTAATCTTACACATTCTGTTCTTTAAGAAAAAGCTTACATTATTTGATTTATAAACACAGCAGCTCTCATATCCATGTGTCTTATTAATTATATTTGAATTAGTTGTCTTAATGAACATTTAAGCTATTTCATGGGAATGGCAGGGTGTCAGTCTCAACTGAACACTCTAGAACTACGTATAAATGAAGTAAGTCCTTTTAATACCAAAAAAGTTGGAGTTAGGAGAAAAAAGTGTCCTGGTTTATCACCTTAAACTTTAAAGAAAATCCAGCGTTCCTATTTTCTGATTTTAGGCTTTATTGTCTTGATTTCAGCAGGAATACAGTTAGTTTGTTTTTTCCCAGCAGCCAGTATAGTGCAATGATTTCTGATTCTCTGTACCATCCCAGTACAGGAAGAAGTAATCCAGAGCCTATGTGGTGCTTAGTTGCCGGGGGGGGGGGGTAAAACCACTACATTATAAAAATTCATCTTTTGTTCACAGTGTTAACCGAGCCAGCTGTAATTACATTTGATTAGAATTTTCTACTGTTGCTCTCAAGCAGAACTTATTAAGGATTACAATGATGTAAAAGCACACAGTAAATAAGAGTATTTACTTGATGCAGCTGAATTAGTGGTAGGTGAGAAACTTCTATGAATTTGAAGTGCTGTGTCCTCTTTCAACTAAACATTGCATTTTAATGTATTTTGATTCCTGTAGGTTGCAATTTGAAATTACATTGCATACCTCACAAATTCAAATCTCACCTTTTAAAGAGATGCTGTCAAGGCTAACAACTTATGTGCCCTGTATGGGCATTAGAAAGAGAGGGGGGACATTAGAAAAGAGAGATACCTATCTGTCAAATTGCTAATAGAAGTTTAGGCTCGAGGTGAGGAGAAAGTTCTTCACAGAGAGAGTTGTTAGCTGTTGGAATGTGCTGCTCAGGGAGGTGGTGGAGTCACCATCCCTGGAGGTGTTGAAGAGGGGATTGGACGTGGCACTTGGTGCCATGGTTTAGTAGTCATGTGGTCTTGGGTGACAGGTTGGACTTGATGATCTTTGAGGTCTCTTCCAACCTTATTGATTCTGTGATAAATTTCTGTGAAATAACTGTATAATATGTCAGACTATCTTTTTACCTATCTTAACCTTTTTTTGAGTGAAAGTTACAAGAAATTAAATAGCACAAAAATCTACTAGGTAATGCAAGCACATACATTGTTAAAACAATCTCAGACACTAAATAGATTAATTACCTTGGTTGTGATGTCAGCTTTATTACTGTCTTGCGTGGCAAAGAATCTTGTGAAGACTGAACATCATCCTACAAGAGAACATCTTTGAAATTAGTTTTGAATACACTTAAATGTGCAATACATGAGACTTTTTTGCTATGTGAAGTTTATGAAGCACAAAACCACAACAGCTATTCCATAAACTAAAGCCTATTTTGGCACACAAGTTGTGAAAGACAACATAATTAAGAATCTTAGATTGAGAAAAGACTGACTTTGATAAATTCACCAAGGAACCTTTGTTTTCATTAAATGTCTCTTATTAGACGTCATTATTGAACTGTCACCCCCCATATTTTAATTTTTATATAAATAATAATTGCCAACTTCCTCCAGATGTTAATTTTTTTTAGTTAGATTTCCATTGTGGGTTCTGCTAGGATAGGGTTAATTTTCAAAAGAAGCTGGAAGAGTCACAACCAGGATAGCCAACTGAATGAGCCAATGGGTTATTTCATACCATACTGATATGTCATGCCCAGTATATAATGGGAGGGACGGCCAGGGCAAGGGTTCTGTGGGGGGGTACTATGACCAGGTTGTTGCTTTGGTAGCTTTGCTCTTTGTAGCACTTGCTTTATATATTATTTCATTTATTATTATTGTTATTATTGCTTTTTCTTCTGCCTCTGTGTTATTCTATTGAACTCTCCTATGTCAAACCCAGAAGGTTTTGTCTTTTTCTCCTGATTCTCCTTCCCAGTGAGTGGCTGCATGGTGCACAGTAGCCAGCTAGGCCTAAACCACAACACTTAGTCTTGCTATAAATATACTGTCTAAACCTCTACACTCTTGCATATCTATCACAAGGATTAAAAGTTTAGTATTTTATTAGATCTCATTGTTAATTTGTATAGTTCATATAATAAATTTCAAACAGCATAACTTGGGGTGTGAATATTATTTTTGTGATATAAAACACCTGAAGAATTGTTTCACAGTACTGATGAATTCTTACTTTTCACTAGTTTCCCATTTTTCAAAAATATAATATGTCCCAGCCACACTTCCAGTGGAAAAAGTAATGAAAAGCCATTGCGGTCACTATTACACTAATCTTTAGGTAAGACTGCTGTTACATTCTTACTGGTGCATATGATGGTGACAAGTACAGACAACTCAAGCGCAAAGCTTCCAAGTTCCTCAGAACAGTGCAATGTTTGTATAGCTTTACTTCTCTAGATTGGATCTTATGCTATTCGTTAGATCATTCTGGGATCTGTCTGTTTTTGTCTGTTTTTCAGTGTATTGCCTCCCAAGTGCCCCATGTTTTGTTTGCAAACGTAGAGTCTGTAAAACTTACATATGATGTACATATTAGCTAAGAAACCGGTAAACTTTTACATCTATATTTATGTACATGTAATAATTACGAATAGCAGAAAGTGCAAAGCAGTATCATTCTGGAATTCTCCCATCATCTCTCATTTACAATTTCCTTTGTAATGGCTTCAAGAAGGGCAATCTTTGTATAGTTACATCTACTGTCTATTTGAATGCTGCTGCAGCCTCTTGCTTTGTTCCTTTTACCATGTGTTTTTCCCTTGTCATGCCTCAAGACAATGGCTATTTTCAATAGCCATTCTGGGGAGGTGGTGGAGTCACCGTCACTGGAGGTGTTCAGGAGGAGACTTGATAGGGTGCTTGGTTGCATGGTTTAGTTGATTAGGTGGTGTTGGATGATAGGTTGGACATGATGATCTTGAAGGACTCTTCCAACCTGGTCTATTCTATTCTATTCTATCCTATTCCAATAATAAAATCTTCATCATATGTCTCTCAGCTCTCTCAGAATTCATTATGAATGGCCATCTCTGAGCAATTCTTGATGTCAGCTTCCATTAACCACCAAAAAATAACCATAATGGTTATTTTTATACAACTGCCTTTTAACTCTGTACTTGAACAAGGTTTGCAAAAGGCTTCTTCTTTTATATAGATTTAATAAACTCCTTGACATTTTTAAACTTCTGCTTTCTCAATGACAACAGTGGATTTGATTTAGTATACTCCCAGGCAATACATACTTTAAAAAACAATTGGTACTTTTGCAGCCCAGTGGTATTAATCCAGTGTCATAAAAAACAGCAACAATGTAGTAAAATTTAACATACAACATCCTCCAATACAATTCGGAGCAGAAGCGAAAACTTCCCTTCATGAATGATTTCAAAATATTCTTACTTTATCAATTGCAGATTCATTTTATTATCCTTTTCAACCAGGAGAAAAATACTGTATTTGTGGCACACATAGCACGCATCCACAGGCACATATATGCAGTATGCACATGTATATTGGTATCAATACCAAAGTCATCAAATGTATAAATAAGTTTTTTAACTTTTTTTTTCATGTGAGTGGATGAGGAGTTCAAGGTATGACATGTGGTTCATCTAAGATATCAGCATATATGCCATGTCAGTTTTGTTAGAAGTGTGAGGTAATAATGTAACACAAATTGTCTTAATCCTGCTATGTTTATGCAGAAAGAAATTGAAGCACCTCATTTCCAGTCTATTCTAGGTGTATAGACTTAGGTAGACCTCCTAATAATACTTAGTTATCAGAGCAGAGAGCTTCTGTTCAGAAAATTAAAAAACTAAGAAAGAAAGCAAATGTTATTCTTCACTGTGAAATGGGTTTCAAAATTTTATGTGGAGATCGATTGCTGTTTTCAATAATTTCAGCTAAGCAAAAATAGTACAAAGTCTTGTCTAGATCTAGTCCTGCAAATTTGTCTTAGGCTTATGTTCAGGACAGAAATTTCCTGCTTCCTGCATTTGTTAAGTAACAAGCAAAGAAATTATGGCACTGCACATCATTATATATTCACTTATCATATGCATGTCACTGAAATGACAGCAAATTTATGCACACAAAAACATTATTATGTCTGGTTTTACTATGTGATTCACTAAGCAGAACAAAACAAGCCCATTCATTGGATGTGCGGGAGAGTTATGCATTAACTGTGACTTTCCCGGGGCCACTCCAACTGTATTGAAAAGACAGTTCTCATTTTGGTTTTGAAGAAAAACAAGAAAGATAGCTTACCATCTTCAGGAATGGAGCTGATGTGTCATAACTATAAGCACCTTTATCCTTCAGGATAAGAATATGAGCAGAGTCAATTATCACTTTCTTCAAATTCAGTATTGAATGAAAGAGCCTGTTAAAAATTTTAAAGTTAGTTTTCATGGTTTTTTTTTACTCTATGTGATGAAATCAGCATTTAGAAAGATTAAAGAACTCCAAAGTACAACTTAGCAAAAGTAATTGAAACATTTCCCTCATAGAAGAAAGGTAGGTTACAGACTATGCTGGATTTTCCAAATGAGTATGTGCTTAAACTAGGAGGTCTCTTAACTTGCTTAGCACATGCTAAAGCACAGATCAAATGTCTTATACAATAATACTGCAGAAAACCCTGTTATTAAAGTACTCTCAGTACCATGCCTACCCAGTTTCTTTTGAAACCCCAGAAATATTGTTTGAACATCAAATTCTTACATCAGAGGATTGAAAGATATTTCATCATTCAAGTGTATGGGTAATTAATTCCACATCAGAGCACCACAATTTTTAGTACTAAGTATGTTGCTAGCTATAGCAAATCTGAAAACATCTCTGAAATAGATGCCTCTGTTAAAAAAAAAAAAAAGGAAAAAAAGGAGAAATTAAGATTTAAGTTTATATATGTATAATTACCTAGTGCCATAATCCACAACTACCCAATCTTTAGCTGTTCCTGTAATAGCATCATGATGCTGAAAAAGTCCAAGGTTCCTCCTAGCTTCTATCAGCAATTTATAGTTATGCACTGATGGAAATACACTCATCATTTCGTTTTTACTGGACTCTGCCAAAGCAAAGGAGTAGAGGATTTCAGCTGCCCTGGAATTGCAGAGAAAGTAAAATATTTATACTGTTTTAAAAACAACACACATTTTACCTGAAAAATACACTGATGTTCACATCTTACCCCGTATCTAGTTCTATGATTTCTTTAAACCTTAATCCTGTAGTTCTTGGTCAGTTCCTAGCTTCAAACAATTAAAAATCACTGTTGTATTTCACCATTATACCCTGTTAGCTTGTAGGCATCAACAATAGAAAACATAGCTTTAAAATAAAAGTATGGTAGTTCAAAGCAACTTACTATTGTCACAAATGTGTGAGGTATATAGCCCTGATGTTAAAAAGACACATGACAAAAAAAGTCCCATTTCAAAAAGCAACTTCTTAAAATTATCATATAGGCATACATTAATCTGCACACTCAATGTAAGGCCTCTACTGCCACTTGTACTTTAAGCAGACATAGGCAGTTGTAACAGTTCGGCACAAGCGCTAACCCGCCTGCTCCCCCAACACAAAAGTGAGGAAGACGAAAAGTAACACACAAAACTCAGGGTTGAGATAGAGATGAGTTCTATGTAACATAAGATATCATAATTACAATGCCTAATTACTTTAGCTAATAATACAACACGTTACCTTAGTTTGGCCTATTTGCAGAAGCAGCCCAGTGAAATAGAGGAAAAATCAGCATAAACCAGAAAACCAAACCCAGCTACCCGACTTCCACCCGTTCCACCGCCATGCCTGCCGAAAAGAGCCAACACCTAAGAACCCAGAAGCAGCAACCAGAACAGGAAGCCTCCCACATTCCAATCTGAACTTCAAGCCCAATAAAATGGAGCCCCATTGCTCCAGTTAGCACTTTCATTTTTGAAGCTGGCATGACTGCAGCATGGTGTGACAATAGCAGATTCAACTCAACCCATGACAGCAGTTTATGCACCTTCTCACTATTCAGTGACCCAAATGACAAGCACGGGTTTCAAAACCCCTTAGACTGAACAGAAAGCGCAGCTCTTCTCTCCTACTTCTTATGCAAAGGCCTTGTACTAAAATATTACCATTAGGTTCTCACTTGCTTTGTAAGAATCAAAACTTTACAAAAAAACCCCACCCCATTTATTTCACAAAAAACTCCACCCTGCCAGTCATTATGAATATATGACCAAAAAAGACACGTGTTAACTTTTTTCCTACCTCCTTGTCCTAGAATGTTACTTGACTGTTTTCACAACCGCAAAAAGTGTCAGATTCCTTTTTAAACTTTATTTGAGCTTAATGAATGTTTTTCAAGGGTTTGAAGATATCAAGAACATACACATTAATGTTATAAAAAGCAAAGAAAGCAAAATAACATGTTTCCAGAACTTCATTTTTAATCCATTGTTCCTGTAATGTGGCAATGTAAACTCTTACAACTTCCAGAAAAATAACTCATTCTGTTTCACAGATCTATTCAGTATATCAGTCTCCCAGATGCACAATTTTCCTTTCAATCTCGGTACTCAATGCCAAAGACGGAAGATACTCAGAAGTGAAACCACAAGAAACGTTAGAGAACGCTTCAGTACGTATTCACCTCTCTCTGACATCTTCCCATGCACAAAGCCTTGGTTGTCTCACCTTTATTTGGAACTACTGCAGATTATGTAGTTACCACATATCAGTGCCCATATCACTGGGTACTGTCCTGCTGTTCAGGATGCAAGAATAGGCAGACATAATTGTATTTGTATGATGCTTAGTGAAGAGGCTAAGAAGGCGGCTTGGCTTGTGTATGATGAACCCCTAATTAGAGACAAGAATTAAAATTTGTATAAGCCAGATTTAGTGTTTGTAAAGGAAAATGTAGCTTATGTAGTAGATGTCACAGTGAGGTATGAAGGTAATCCAACAACACCGAAAAATGCAGCAGAAGAAAAGGTCAACAGATATCAACATCTTAAGGGTGAAATTGTTAACGTTGGGAGCGGCGAGGGAAGACAGCAGCAATCAATATGATTGATAAGCACACTTCAACTTCATTGCCCGGATACACAGCTTATAAAGCATCTCAGCTAAATATGCATAAATGTCATTATTCTATTGGTCTCTGACTGAAGGCCACATTATAATATCCAGCCTACTTGCAATTAGGTCTGTGTACAATCTCAGAAAACTCCCTTCTAACTAACTCTTCCTTTCCCATCCTGTTATCTTACAAACACAGCTGCAAGAACTGCTACAAGGCCACAGTGACCTTGCAGCATCAGCATGCCAGCTAACTATGGGCAGTAAACAACAAGATGGAGTGCGGCCTACACATTCTGTTCAAGTAGCTGTTCCACAGAATCATGTCCCTTAGATTTAAGCCATTCTCCAACAGTTAACTAATGCCAGAGAAGTTAAATTTGCAGGGTTTCCATTAGGCACACAAGAGAAGTGGTATGAGGGAAACTACAAAATAGTGACAGAATTAGGGCTCTCGCAATCCTGTCAAGACAGAGTCGCACAGCGATTGTCATCCCGTGCGCTCTCATTGGTAGACATAGCTCATATGTTTGCAGGCAAAGGCAGGAAAGAGAGAAAAAATCCTGAATAAGACAATCCTGGCATAAGACTTTGAAACCGTGTGATGGTGTGCACAGACCCTATCCGGTCTGCAAAACAAACACCAGATGGTGCAACAGGAGCAGCCTTTGTTTAACAGTGGAATCTCATGATGATTGTATGTATCATGATGCCATCATGTACCGATGAACACCATCTAATTGGTAATGCTGACTACCAACCAGCTATGACCAAATGGGTGGACAGACCACCCTCACTCAACCTGGAAAGTGACATACCTTGGTATGTTCGATACTAGCACCCAGGTTGCCTCTGCTGCACTGGATGTTCACAGGGAACATCCCTTCTACTCATCATGTGACCAGTGCTACATGTAGTAAGTGGGTAGCACTGATTATGCAGTAAGCTTGACAGGGGAATCACAACCACCCAGGAATTCTGGGGAGATTACAGACTTGCCAGAAGGCAGAGATTTCAGAGTATTGCCTGAGGAAGAGGTTCATGCCCAGAAGGCACCACCACACAATGGGTTATCCAAAGATGAAAGGAGTTATGCTTTGTGGATCCTGATGGATCCTGTCATGTGGTAGGAAACAATTCGAAGTGGAAAGCTGCTGTATGGAGTCCTACACAACAACTTGTTGAGGCCACTGAAGGAAAAGATGAATTGAGTCAGTAAGTGGAAGGAAAGCCATCCAACTGTCCCTAGAAATTGCTGAGAGAGAAAACTGACCAGTACTTTATACAGATTTCTGGATAGTGGCTAGTGCTCTGTGGGGGTAGCTATAACAGTGGAAGATGATCAATTGGCAACACAGGGGTAAGCCCATTTGGGCTGCTTCATTGTGGCAGGACATTGCTGCTCAAGTAGAAAACATGACTCTGAAGGTATGCCATAGTAATGCTTATATACCTAAGAGCTGTGCTAATGAAGAACACCAAAACAATGAGCAAGTAGACAAGACTGCCAGAATTGATGTACCTCAAGTGGATCTGGACTGAGAGCATAAAGGTGAGCTGTTTGTAGCTTGATGGGACCATGATACATCAGGACAACTAGAAAGGGATGCTATGAACAGATAGGCTCGTGATCAAGAGGTGGACCTGATCATGGAGGCCATCACACAGGTCACTGTGAAACATATGCTGCAAGCCACCAGAGCTAAGCCTCCCTGGAACAGAGGGCAGTGGCTGGCTTTTTACTATGGTGAGGGCTGTCATATTGACTATATTGGACCACTGCTACAAAATTGCCAGGGCAAGCACTACATCCTCACCATGGCAGAGGCAGCTACAGGTTGGCTGGAAACATACCCTGTAAACCATGCCACTGCCCGTAACACTATCTTAGGCCTTGAAAGGCAACTCCTGAGGCAACACAGTACCCCTGAATGAATCAAATCTGATGACGGGACTCACTTCAGGAATAATGCTATCAGCTCCTGGGCCAAGAAACACAGCATTGAGTGGGTGTATCATGGTTTTTATCACCTACAAGCCTCTGGGAAAATTTCAAGGTACAATGGACTGTTAAAGACCATGTTGAGAGCATTAGATAATGGGGCATGAAAGCAGTGGGATGCAAATTTTGCAGAAGCCACTTGGCTGGTTTACTCCAGAGGATCTGCTAACTGTCCTGGTTCTGCCCAAACAGAACCCTTACACACTGTGGGGGATGTAAGGTCCCTGTAGTTCACACGCGAAAGTGGCTGGGAATGGCAGTGTGGGTTGCTTCTCCCATGGGGAAAGGCAAACCCCTTCATGGGATTGTCTTTTCTCAAGGGCCTGGATGTACTTGGCAGGTAATGAGAAGGGATAAGGATAAGTGTGTTAAATCAAGGAGATTTAACATTGGACAAAAATTACTTGGAATATGAGATGCATGTTGCAGGAAGTCATGCAGTAAGAAGGACCCAGACTGATCGAGTTTCACAATAAACAAGAGCAACACAGTGACTGAAACCAAGACAGCACTGATACCAAACAATAGGATATCCTGCTTCTCCAGTCTTGAACAATTCCAAGTAACATCTGGAGGAGCAGAAGAATATCTTTCTATTAAAGGACTGGGATACTGATATAAATCTGTTGGGTATTGAGATGGTTTAAGAATGCAGCCTAATTTGTGAGTGTAAACAAGAAGGGATTTAAGTATGAGAAACAAACAAGATGATGGAACCTGAGCATGATGCAAATGGTATGGAATAAGGGGTGGAGATTGTATTGGATTTGAGCTAAGCTGGAGTTAATTCTCCTCAAAGCATCTTTCTAGTTGTGGTGAAGGCATATTTTGCCCAGATATTAGATCTTGTCCCAGCTTGTGGACAAGTTTTCCCTCCTTCAGGAGGAAGACAAAAGCCAAGGCATTAGCCAGGCGAGCACGTACCCAGCGCATGCAGTGCTTGTGGAAATACCAAGTATGGGCATAATTCCAGCTTCACACTTTCTATAGGCTGAAGCCAGTTGTTTACAAGAGTGCCCATTGGTCAAGCCCAGCCTCGAGGAATCTATAAGTATTACCCCAGTTGGTAAACAAGTTGCCCCCTCTTTCACTTTGTCTCTGTACTTGCTCGAGATTCGAGCCATAGCCTCTGCCATTGAGCTCATTGTTGTTAGCTTCTGTCATACATGCACGCATACTGAAGCCTCTGCATCAGGAGAAACAATCGTGAGGATCTCCAGAGGGAGGACCTTCGCTGAGCCCGAGAAGCCAGCGTCGCTACAGCCAGTCGTACCGACCAGGAGAGCCCACCGTGCTGCCAGAGGACTGGACCAGCCCCCAAGGGTAAGATCTGCCCAGTTGCCAGGGAGAAGGGACTTGATCAAGACCGAGTCTGCATATGCCTAGCCCCACTGTAGCGGGAAAAGAGCTGCCATGTGTGCTGCTCTGAGCCCTGTAAATCTCAGGGAAGACTAAAGCACTGTTCGTGCCTATACTGCACTAAACCCAGGACCACTTCGAGTGTCCCGCTGTTCCTTTAAGCTCAGTAAATGAGAAGCCGCAGCTCAGCACAGCCGCATTCTCTCTCCAAGGCTGTTTACATCAGCCCCAAGACTCATCGCAGCTGGGCTGACTCCATAGCCATTGTTTGCTGTTGTCCAACCGGAAACCTCCAAAGCCCGCATGCTGGCAACCGTTGCCCCGCCCTGCCGTGCGAGCCAACTCCCGAGGGCCGACGCCAAGGGCCAACCCCGACCAGGACCGATTCCTGTTGTCTGGAAGGAATCGACCGAGTCCTGAAGGGAACCTGCTTCCCAGCTAAGCCCAAGTTCCATTGTTCCCTCTCCACTGCTGCGGAGAGAGGAGACAGTAACCCAACACCACCATCCTACTTGACTAGGTCCAGCGACAGTAGTCTGCTGGACCTCCACCTTGCTACAAACAACAGCTACAGACTATCTTCCACGTGCTTTCCATCCATTAGCACTCAGTTCAAAGTATCCGCGTGTAGCAATCACTGATGCTTAGAAAGATTAGAATATTGCTGTATATAGCCAGAAGCCACCCGCGTCCCGCCGAGTCGTCATCTAGTGGCCAAGCGGCGGAACTGCACCCTTTGTTACATAAATATTGAAAATAGTCTGTGGATAGTTAATTAAGTTCTAATCATAACACTAAGCCACTTATGGAATGTATTTCATGAACGTGCACTAGAACATGTATATAAGTTGTGGATTCATCGGTTATTAATAATTTGCTAATAAAATAATATTTTCATAATTCATATTTCATATTAATAAATGTAATAACCTCTTCACAACACTAGTGTTGTGCTTTGCAGTGTGTAGCTGAATGTTGACAACACACCAGTGTTTTGGCTACTGCTGAGCTGAGCACCCAGGCTGCGCTTCTCCAACATTTCCCCACCCTGAGAGTACACTAAGTAGATACAGCCAAGCCAGCTGACCCAACCTGGCCAAAGGGGTATTCCAGCTGATTTGACATCAGCTCAGATATAAGAATGAAGTGAAAGAAGGAAGTGGGGGAGATTTGTCTACATCATCTGTCGTCCAGGAGAACCATTACATGAACAAAGCCCTGCTTCCTGAGACTGACCACTGTCCTGCTGATGTGAAGTAGAGATTGACATCTCTACTTTTGCTTCCATGTGGTCTATCAGTTGTGCTTATTATTATTAAATTGCTTCTATCTATAACTGGTTTCTGTTTTATTTTCCCCTCTCCACCTAAGAAGGGGTGCGACAGAGCAGTTTTGGTAGGCATTTGGCCCCCAGCCAGGGCCAAACCACCACAACATCAAAGGTGTGATGTCACAAAGACCTACCTCCTATATCATAAAACCATCCACAAGAAAGAAAAGAAGAGTTATAGCCACAGGTGACTCCCTTCTGAGGGGATGAAAGGGTCCAATTTGCCAGACAAGACATTCCTCATAGGGAAGTACACTGTCTCATTGGAGTCTAGGACATCACCAGGACAGAGGGTTAAACTAGATTTGAAGGGAGAAGGATATGTAAATAGTCTTGCTAGTGAGGCCCCTGGCTCTAATAGCCCAGCACTTCTGAGGCAGTGTACTAGCATTTTTGAGAATCAGAAGGCCTACCACTCAAGGGCAAAACCAATGTGCTCAACTTACTTTATGAAATGAACACAGCCCAATGCACAGAGCATGGGGAATAATCATGAGGATTGAGTTGGGAGATCTCTGCTTGGTCACAGGGCCATAATCTCAATGCAGTTACTGAGACATGGGTGGATAGCTCCCATGATTAGAATGTTGTCATGTACTTTTTAAGGAAAGACAGGTCAAAAATGCAAGGCAGTGAAGTTGTTCTTTATGTGCAAGAACAACTGGAATTGAAAGTTCATGGGCCTACTGCTGAATGAGGCAAGAGCCCTGGTGACAGAAGATGTAGAGAAGGCAGCATTATGAAATGCCTTCTTTGCTTCAGTCTTTACTGCTAAGACCAGGCCCCAGGAATCCCAGACCCTGGATATAAAGGATAAACTCTGGAGAATGGAAGACTATCCAGCGGGACCACTGATTAGAGAGCATCTGGGTAAACTGAACACAAATCCATGGGCCTTGATGGGATACATCCATGAGTGTTGAAGTTGGCTGATCTTGTTGCTGCTTTACATCATCTTTGAATGGTCATGGAGAATGGTAGAGGTGCCTGAGAACTGGAGGAAAGCCAATGGCCCTCCAGTCTTCAAAAATGGCAAGACGACCAGGAGACTACAGACTAGTTAAACATCACCTCCACTGATAGAAGGGTGGTAGAGCTGCTCCTTCTCAAGGTCGTCTCTAAGTACACAGAAGAAAAGAAGATTAACAGGAGTAGTCAACACAGATTCACAAAGGGGAAATCATGCAGCCCAATCTGATAGCCTTCTGTGATGGTGTGACTAGCTAGGTAGACAGATGAGGAGGGGAGAGCAGCGGATGCTGTGTACCTTGACTTCAGCAAGGGTTTTGACACTGTCTCCCATAACATCCTGTCTCCCATAACATGGTAAACTTGGGAAGTATAGATTAGAAAAGTGAACAGTGAGATGGATTGAGAATTGGCTAAACAATAGAGCTCAGACAGTTGTGACCAACAGGACAGAGTCCAGTTGTACCTAGTGGTGCTCCCCATGGTTCAGTATTGAGTCCAGTCTCATTCAACAACCTGGCTGAAGGGAGAGAATGCACCCTCAGAAAGTTTGATGATGACATTAATCTGGGAGGAGTGGCTGACACACCAGAACTCATCCAGGAAAATATGGACAGACCGGAGAGCTGGGAAAAGGGGAACCTAATGAAATTCAAAAAGGGTAAGTGTAGAATCTTTCACCTGGGAATTATTATGTCCAGATTAGGGTTTGACCCACTGGAAAACAGTCACATGGAGAAGGATCTTATAGTCCGGGTGGACAACATGTGTTCTATGAGACAGCAATAGTATTCTGGAGTACATTAAGAAGAGTGTGGCCAGCCCATCATGGGAGGATCACCTGTCCCTCTCCTTTGCCCTAGGGAGACCATGTCTCAAATATTGTATCCAGTTCTGGGACCCCCAGTTCAAGAGGGACAAGGAAATTAGTAGAGAGAGTCCAATGGAGAGCTACAAGGATGATTACAGGAACAGAACAACTCTCTTATGAGGAAAGGCTAAGAGACCTGCAGCTGTTTAGCCTGGAGAAGAGAAGGCTGAGAGGCAAAGGACTAGACTTTCTTCACTGGTGCCCTGTGATAGGACATGGGACGATGGATACAAATTGGAACACAGGAAGTTCCACCTCGACATAAGGAAAAATTCTTTATTATGAGGGTTATGGAGCACTCAAAACAGGCTGTCCAGAGAAGTTATGGAATCTGTCCTAAAGGCTTTCACAACTCACCCAGATGTATTCCTGTGTACCCTGCCTCTAGGTGATCCTGTTTTAGCAGAGGGACTCAATCTCCAGAGACCCCTTCCAACACCTACCATTTCTATGATTGTATGAAATGGTCAGCCATGATAGCAGGCCCTTAGGTTGAACACCTTTTCATAGATATGAAATGATCAGTGAAGTCTTTCTTAATCCTGGCACTGCTGGAGCTTAAAAGCACTCATCCTTCATAAAGAATACACAAGCATACAGGATGAAAAACAGCAGCAAATATTCAACTTAACCCATGACATTCTTCTGTTAGTGGTTCATTTCCCTGCATAATACATATATCTGCACACTAGGCAGATGTAGGTTAGCTTGAAAAGAACTACAGGAAATTTAATCATAAGGTTGGCCAAGAGTTAATTAGTTATGATTATAATGCAGTTCCTCTGACTTAATAAAAATACAAAATTCTTAATTCTATTGTCCTCACAGCTAATACACCATCTTTGAAGATTCTTCAGGTTTCTGAAAGCAAAACTGCAAAAATACAAATGGCCAGAAGGATGACAGAGGGCTGGAGAATCTCTCCTACAAGGACAGGATGAGACTGTTGGGGTTGTTCAGTTTGGAAAAGAGAAGGCTCTGAAGAGATGGTATTGTGGCTTTCCAACATCTGAAGGGGGCCTACAAGAAAGCTGGCAAGGAACTTTTTAGGGTGTCAGGTAGTGATAGGACCAGGGGGAATGATCCAAGCTAGTAGAGGATAGATATAGATTAGACGTCAGAAAGAAGTTCTTCACCATAAGGGTGGTAAGACACTGGAACAGGTTGCATAGGGAGGTGGTGGAAACCCCACCCCTGGATGTTTTTTAAGGCCAGGCTGGATGTGGCTCTAGGCAACTTCATCTGGTGGAAGGTGTCACGGCCATGGCAGGGGGGTTGGAAATAGATGATCCCTGAGGTCCCTTCCAGCCCTGACAATTCTGTGATTCTGTAATCTGACAAGAACACATCTATACATTTTGTTCTTACACATTATTCACAGAGGATAATTAAGTATGAGAAACTTCCCAGATACATTTTATAAATATTCATTTTAAATCATAAGAATTAGTTTTCTTCTAAGGAATCTCTTCATGATTTTCCAAAGTTAAAGATGACTGAAATTCTTGTATGAAGGAATCTTAACAATGTAAAATTGTAAATACTACAAATAAACCTGAAAACAGTTCATATGAAGCTTTATGCAATGTAAATAATAAAAGAAAAAAAATGACAGAAGAGTAAACATGTAAAATTTTGAGAAAATAACCATAACAAAGCTAAAAATAATTAAATCCTTCCTACAGTCTAATAGACAGAAAAGGATTTTGGGAAAAGCATGAAAACAAATTAAGCAGGGAATTCAATTTATAAGGACATCAACTGTCCTGTTTTGTATACATCTTTGTCTCTTCTAATAACAGTATTAAAACAGGGCTATTTGCCCTAAAAATCAAAGATTCTTATGATTAACCAGCTAAAGAACAGAAGTTATTAGTGTTTATAATGTCAATACAAAAAGTAAAAAGTAAAATCTAAGAGAATCATAACCTTAGAGATGTCTGATAATTGTGATATTTTATTCTTTAAAGATGCAAGCACTTTTCAGCAGAACAGTACTTTACAATCTGAGATTACTTGGCATGCTATAATCCTGACTACTTCTCAACTGCCTCTAATCATTTTTCCAAGATTTTCACCCTTGTATTTCACTCTAAAAGCATTCACAGTTTAGCCATAAAGACTGATCTGACAGCTACTCAAACATGATACAGAAATAAAAGTATACTACCTGCTGTTTTTCATGGAATATGGACGTGCTGATCATTTGAATAATATTTTACAACAATTCCTTTTTTCAGATAAAAAAATACTATTGCATTTCTGTGAATTTAGTAAAATAAGAGATACACCAACTAATTGTTCCAGCAGAACTACATTTGGGGGCCATTTAGCCTACACTTATTGAAAGTAAATTTAAACTGTGCATTTAAAAATCACTTTTCTATCTGTCCAACAGACTCAGAGTACTTACACATTCACCTCTCCCATGTGCCAAAATATGTTATGAATTTGGCTGTGTTTACCGTAAGTAGGATTCCAGAACTCTATCCAGTCGTTTATAGAAGGGTCGTGATGTAAAGTATCCACTCCAGTAATGATGATCTCTGTCTGCATAGGTGAAGAAGTCCCCACTTAAAACAGGAAAAAAGGAATTGCTGTGCTTTTCACCCAAATTACTTTCTTTACGTAGAGCTTCAAAGTAATCTGATAAAGTTCCAAACTGGGCCTGGATGAAAATGAAAATTACTGTAACACTTTTCATTATTTTTATTTAGATATAAGAGGATTAATATACTTAGTTTTATATACATTCTTAAAAAATGCCAGTATTCTAGCAGAATTTTAGCAGAAATACTAACGTAAAGAACTTTAAAGTTTCCTTGGTCCTTTTCAGAAAAGCTGAATAGCTCTTCTAAAAGCATTTCATCTTGACTTCAACTCAATACAAAAAAAAAAGACATGGACCTGTTGGATGAGATACAGAGGGCCACAAAAATCATGAGAGAGGGAATATCACTCCTATGAGAGCAGGCTGAAAGAGTTGGAGTAGTTCACTGGCAAGAAGGTGGTTCTAGGTCTTTATTGAAGCCGTTCAGTACTTAAAGGGGGCTTATAAGAAAGATGAGAGCAAAGTTTTTAGTAGGGTCTGTAGCAGTGGGAGATGGGGTAATGGTTTTAAACTGGAAGAGGGTAGATTCTGATCAGATTTAAAGAAAAAAAAATAGTGGTGGCAGCAAAACACTGGAACAGGTTGCCCAGCGAGGTGGTAGATGTCTCACCCCTAGAAATATTTGAGGTCAGACTGGGCAGGGCTTTGAGCAATCCAACCTAGTTAAATGTGTCCCTCCTCACTGTAGGGGAACTGGACTAAATTATCAACAGCAATAGTGCTCTCATATGATATTCAAGGAATACCAAGGCTGTGAACCCAAATTTCTGGTTCTCATGCTGAAAGACAATGAAAAGTTATCCGAGTACAGGGAACGTCTCTAGCGCAAGAAAACTCTAATAATAGCTTACTCATTATCATGTATGAATGTGTATACTAACATTGAAACATAATGAATGATATAAAATGGTCTCTCGTCTATTGTGCTAATATATTCATTCCTTTAGTACCTTGGTCAATCTTTTACGTTTTATTGTATTTGAAAACATCTGCCAGCAATAGTGCCTCTTAGGACTGTTTGTTCTGGGACACAAAACCAAGAGCACCTAAGCAAAGCAGTAAGATTTTTTTGAACTTATAATAAGCAAGTAATTCTATTAATTGCTTTAAATAACAAAACCTGTGAGACTTAAGTAAGAATGCCTGAAGACTGTCAAAATAAATGGAACTAGGAAAACAATCAAACTAATAGCTGTTCTCTAACACATTCTAGTTTAGGTACTATCTATGGTTTTCAAGCAGCCACTATAAACAGCCAAGTTTCAATTTCAGAGGAAATGCAGGTGATAAAGGCAAACCAAGCTGCTGTTAAATAATATATAAAGTTCCACAGAAACTCAAAATAATGAGAAACACTGTTTTCTCCACAAACCAGAGAAAGTACTGTACTTACTTTAACATGCCAGTCAGGACGGGAATTCATATAATCAAACAGCTTCTGATAATTCTGGTACTGCTGATCCCATTCTGAACTCTCAGCATAGCGGAAATCATCCCCTAGTGGAGCCAACAGAACTTTAGTACGGAAGAGCTTTGACTTCTTTCTGTATTGATCTAAAATCATCCAAGCCCTTGAGGAAAAACACACCAAAACAAAAAAGCAAACAAAAAACCACAATAATTTAGAAAACAGAAGAATAAAGGTCACATCAAGCTGTGCATTATAGTGACCCTAAACAAGACATACAAAACCCTACTATCTTATTTTGCAACAAAAGAGCTGGATTCAACTGCCCCCATTGGGACACCACATTCAACCTACTATTGATGCAAACACTATACTAATTAAATCCTCCAAAAAATTCATCAATTTCTATCTCAAATAGGAGGGCAGTCCACATCAACTTGTTTCTGTGCCAAAACTAATCTTCAATTTAAATGATGTTCAACTGCTTTATATTTAAGTTATAATCCTAATTCTCTCCAGCCCTTATTTACCATAATAAGCAAGCTATTCTTAGCTACTCTGCTAATTCCCTTGGATATTTTGCTTCATATCTCCAGCTCCTTGGCATAAAATCTGCCCATAAATTAATCTTTGAAGAGCTCCAGCCTTGGAAAGTCATTATTCCCTCCTCAAGCACATGCCCTAAAAACTCCAGTCCAAGGGCACACATGCACACACAGAAACTACACATGCACACACATTAAAAAAAAGGTAGTAAAATTACCCTTTGGCATCTGCTAACTTTTTGACACGTAACGTATCAGTTCTGTCATCAAGCAGCAATGTAGGGGAAAGTTACAAATCTGATGTCTGGATTACTGAAAGCATTCCTCTCCTCACCCTTCCCCTTCTAAACAACTGCTACTGAAACATGCAAATGCTGATCATAATTAAAGTTATAGAAATAGTTTTAGTAGAAAGTATAACTATAACAATGTATTTAGGAAAACAGGAATACAAATGAGAAAGTTTTAAAGATAAAATAGCAGCAAAATAGAGATTCAAGTGAGCTTTTTGATTCTACAAGTCCTTTTAATAAAAGGTCCAGTGAAATCCACTTTCAATGCACACTCCTGTAGTTTTGTTATATAAACATTGATGTAAGAATTTCATCTAGCAAATGTATTGGAAATGCATAATTCTTCAACCAAAAAGTCAGGGTTTTATTTATCAAGTAAACACAAGGTCTGACTGTTCTGGAAGGAGAAAGAAGGCATACTTATGCTTTAGTTAAGACCCAACTAGTTGTTTCCCTCTCTGTCTATAGTTTGACTTATAGTTCAGGTGCTTGAATCAATATTGTCCATGACCTTTAACAGAAGGTGAACTTAAACATGAAGACTTCCTCCCACATAAAAAACCGAACAACTGGGACAACACAAGACTCTGTAATTCTACCTTTTAAGAGGCCAGCCTAACTCAAATTTTCCATATGCAGCCTATGGTTAGAAACAGTTTATTTAAGAGCCTCTTGAAAAATACAGGACTTCAGGAAAGGTTACAGTTAACAGGATATTTGACTTTGACATTTCACTTCAAAGTGCTCCTTCCTACTGCAAAATTCATCAATGTTGCTGTAGTCCCCTTTTTTCAAAGTACTCATAGCTGTAGAAATACTTCACAGTATTGCTAAGGTTGGAAGAGACCTCAAAGATCATCGAGTCCAACCTGTCTCCACAAACCCCATGACTAGACCATGGCACCAAGTGAAAGGACATTGCTCCCCGGAGAGAACACTCCTGCCCACTGCAGGCTTGAACTCGCGACCATTAAGACTGAATGTCTTAAGTGGACAGCAAGATCCTCCTCTTTTGCAAACTAGTTTCAATTGCAAAAACAACCCTATCCAAACAACCAACAATGACCACAAAACCAAACCAGAAACACCACCAAAAACCTAAACCCCACAAAGCAAAATTAAATGTCTCAAGTCAGATATATCTTGTTAAGATTCTCTCAAATAACTGCCTATATCACAACTTCATACAGGAAGTGAGAAAGTGTCACCTGAAACTCCTAGACAATTTGTTGAGGATAAAAAGTTTTTCTGGATTAAAGAAAACACAACAGATTCCTAAGTCTCAACCACACATTCCTCTTCTGGTTCCCCAGCAAAATAGTTAGATATATGTTGATATATGTTTATCCTGCCTACCTGAATGAAAATTTGAACACCAAAGAGATCAGTCATGGCAAACTTTTTGTAGCACTACTTACTAATATCACCAGAAACTCCATTTTAATGGTTTTAGGGGAAAAAAAAATCCAAAAACAACCTACCACCAAATTTTTACTTTCATACATTCAAAAGGTTTTGGAATTCTACACAGATACATTATGCAGATCTTAACATTCAGAGCAACCCTAACTGCAATTTTAGTTGGCAACACTTAGGTACATCAGCATTGTCAGTAACATATTGTGAGTAAGCTTTCAGATTATCATTGAATGCTTAAGAACTTTCACAACCGATATAGACTGGGCAGCAACTGGCTTGAGAACAGCCCTGACTTGGGGATGCTGGTGGATGAGAAGCTCAGCTGTGCACTTGAAGCCCAGAAAGCCAATCACATCCTGGGATGCATCAAGAGAAGCAGAGCCAGGAGGTTGAGGGAGGTGATTCTGCCCCTCTACTCCACTCTGCTGAGACCCCACCTGGAGTACTGCATCCAATTCTGGAGGCCCTCTTATAGGAAGGATCTGGAGATGCTGGAACGTGTCCAGAGAAGGACCACGAGGATGATCAGAGGGCTGGAACACCTCTCCTATGAGGACAGACTGAGGGAGTTGGGGCTATTCAGTCTGCAATAAAGAAGGCTACAAGGAGACCTAATTGTGGCCTTGCAGTATCTGAATGGGGCCTACAAGAAAGTTGGGGAGGGATTTTTTAGGGTGTCAGGTAGTGATAGGACTAGGGGGAATGCAAAAAAAACTAGAAATGGGTAGATTCAGATTGGATGTTAGGAAGAAATTCTTCACCGTAAGGGTGGTGAGACACTGCAACAGGTTGCCCACAGAGGTAGTAGAAGACACATCCCTGGAGGTTTTTAAGGCCAGGATGGATATGGCTCTGGACAATCTGATCTAATGTGAGATGTCCCTGCCCATGGCAGCGGGGGTTGGAATTAGATGATCCCTGATGTCCCTTCCAACCCTAACAATTCTATGATACTATGATTCATATAACAGGTGTCTTCTTTTAATAAAACAAAGAAGTCCAAATGTTTGCCTAAAGCACAAAAAACCAATTAATGCGGACAGTTTTGCCTCTCCCTATGTCAAAATACAAGGGGCAGCATCAGTCACAGTAAATCTTACAGCATATATAGCAAGTTGTATGTGACAGGATTGACATTAGTCATGACTTCACAGTAATTACTACTCAGTCCATACAGCCATGGGTAACTACGGAACTTTCTCTTTGCTCAATTGCCTCTACTAGGAAACAACCCATTTAGTGAACTGTCAATTTTCCATTCAGGTAATTTTGTGGAGAAGACAGCTATGTAGACAGGGTTAAGTGCTTCCTGAGAGAATAATCTTAGATTCTTGAGGTTGGCAATCACAAACATTAACTTTGTAATTGAAGTTTTCCTAACGAAGTTTTCAAAATCTAAGAAAAAAGATATGCAGACTTGACATCCATACAAGCAAAGCGTCATCATCATATCATAACTTCAGCATCAAGACTAGAATCAAAAAGCTGCCATGCTATGCTTAATATGTTTGCTATACCAAGTGATTTGCAACTGTAAACACCTATCCAAATTTCTAACTCTTGAACTTGGGGATGTTTTGACAGACTGAAGATAGTAACAGGACCACAGAACATAATATTTTTCTAGAAAAAACTTTAGCAGTTCCATATTCCATTTCTTTGTTTTCTTCTTTTTCTTGTTTTCATTTTTTTCCCTCCTACCCTTTTTTTTTTAGTTGTAAAACTAATCTTACCTGTTGCAAAACAACTCAGTGTTTCTACTTGAAAAATAAAATAGAGGTTAACAATTTCAGATATGTAGGACACAGGACTAAGACTCACTTTAAGTGCTGACTTCAGGAAACCTAGACCAAGGAATACCACAGTTTGCAAGGATAATACCATGGAAAACATCTTACCACTTGTAGTTACAGCATACTACACCATGCTATCCCCAAAACCTTCTACTGGTATAAGACAGACCACTGTCAATTCATAAAATATGAATAAATAAACCAGTATCATGACCATAACCAAGCAGATGACTATGTTCTGTGTAGGATTCATAGTCCTATTTACACACTCATAAGATATCTTTAAATTTCACTATCACTTATGTATTACTCACTTTGTATACTATTTTGTTAGTGTTGTTCTCAGTGATTGTTTTTAACTCTTTATGCTGCTGTTAAACCTTTTTGTCTCAATCCACAGGGTTTTGCCTTTTTTCCTCCTGACTTTCCTCCCCACCAGTGGGATGTGGAGGTGGGTGGCAGTTGTGTGAGCACCTGTGTGGGGCTCAGCTAGCTAAGCCTAATACTACAACACAAAGCTATGTTAGATATAATTTTTGAACAGCATAATTATTTTTTAAAAAGTTACTCCCTTGCAGAATATGTGAAAAGTTGAACCTGTGTTGAATGTTTCCAGCATGAATGGCTTCTGGTGGAACTCTCCAAGGACAGCTTACTCGTCCTCCAGGAAGACGTTTGAAATCAAACTGGCAGCAGATTTTTGGATCAGGACCACAAGTATGAGGAACATCGTAGCTATAGAAAGGCATCATATGGCAAAGGATATCTGTACTGGATCCCAAATCTGGAATTAAATACATAGTACACTTAAAATGAGCTCTCAGACTTGCCCAAACTAAATCAGTCCCATATTCTTAATTCAACAAATGTATTAAAAACATCAGATCAAGACAATTCCTTGCTTTAAATATCCATACCTGGAGTCTACCTTTGTATACCTTACACATAGAGAGGCTGAATTCAGAGATACAGCCAACACTGGAGGAATATTCCAATCAGCCACCAGCTGATTAGGAAAGACAGGAACAAAATGTTACAGGCCTTTTTTACCCATATAAGTCTCTCTACTTCAGAATTGCAGAAGTGAACAACACACATCTTTAATACTTTGAGTTTATCAAAACCCAAACAAAGGTTTGGGTTTTGATAAACTCAAAAACTAAAAAAAAAAAAAAAAAAAAAATTCCAAGCCCTAACCTACCTGTTATTGCATCATGAGGATGACACTTGAATTAGTTTTCTTTTGCATGATTTCAACACATTGACAGTACAATGCTATGTACTTGTAGATAGGTTTTGTGTTAGTACACAGATTTACTTATAATTCTATGCACTTTTGAGGCTGTATTTACAACCCAAACTTTTCCGTCTTGTCAATCCATTCCCTAAAGTTTAACCCACCAGGAGTAGATATATGCATGCATTTTGTTCAAGTCTCAAAAAATCTTCAAAAATTCACTGCAAAGACAATCTTAGTTCTCATACAACTGAAAAGAACCTAAATTTACTCATCTGGTAAAATCTCTAATGCTAATTACCTATTTCCAGCACTAATGACTTAAAGTAATTTCAGGCTGAAAAAAGGAGACAAGTGCTGTATATGTGTGTGATAGGTTGAGGCAGACCCCCTCCCCACCACAGGCAAAAATGAGACTCAGACAAACAGATTGCAAATGTGGTGGAAAGTTTAAAAGGAAAAGCAGTGGATGTTTACAGAGAACCAGAAGCACAGTGACAAGACACCCTAAAGCACCCCCAGAAATATCCCATCTCCACCTAAGGGTACACCCAAAAACCCCCAGGGCTCTGTCTTCCCCCCTCCTCCACTGTTAGGCTAATCTTAGCTGGCCAGATCTGAGATTGCCCTTCCCCCTGGCCTTGGGCCTAGCCAGGCCCGAAAGGCCAGGAGATATCTCCTCCCAGTTACCAGGTGGCAGTAAGGGAAGAAAAGAGGAAGTGCCAGGACCCCCTGCTGAGATCTTATAGGTGAGCAGGGTATTATAGGATGAAATACCTGGCTTCCTGTGTCCACTCACTGGGCTGGACTCCTTTGGGACACAGAAGGTGTTTCTCATGTGAACACAGCAGGGGGCACCTGGCCCAAACTGGTACAATGTGCCACAGAACCTGGCTCCTAAGTCCGTCAACAGTACATATGAAAATACTCTTCAAAACCTGAACAGCCTATGTCCTATGTCTTTACAGTTCCTAAACAGACTTTTTGTTAAAAGCTTATCTTTTACTACTACCCACTTATTACAAGAAAGGTATTATTCCATACATACATACATTTGTCTTTATCTTAGGTACCCCATCTACATATTATGCCAGATGACTGTGCAGTGCTCTTTGAGAAGTGATCTCTATTGAAGAGCCTTCATTTGAAGCCCAAACACCAGACCATACACAATTCATGTGTGCAACTATTTAGAAAAAAACACCTGTTAATCAAGTATTCTGTACACTGAGTAGCGTATACCAATGTTCAAAGAAAAAAAAGTGTTTCAAGTGTATGGCACATTCTTTCAGTGGCATATTTTCCTTGACTCAAGCTTACTTGTACAGCAGATTACTTTCTTTGAATTCCTGCCTTTCCACAATTTCCAATTGCAAACACAGAGGAACTAAAAAACTTCAAATTCACCACCACTATTAAATAGTGAATACTAAATGCATTTGCTTGACCCTGTATTGATAAAGCATGACATGCTAGCATATAATATTCATATGGAAAAGTACATTCATTTACAGACACGGTTTGCTACATGTAGTTGCTACCGTATAGAAGAGAAGAAAACCTTTATACAGTATAAACAGTATCAAAAAAGTAATTCTGTTTGTCCTACAAATTAGGTCTTATGTGAGAATTTAATTCCAAGTTAAAATGGTGAAATGTGTTTATTCTGTTTTTCTAACTAAAGATAACCTACAAATTTCAAGTCCACAGAAATCTAATGTAACTAATCTGTCTTACAACCTGAGTAAAACTGGTTGTCTCAGTTTTTTCCTTAGTAAGAACACAACCACCAACAAATGTCTCTATCTTCAAGTATTTACTTTGGACCTTTTTTTTTTCTCTAAGAGAAGCATTTCTTCTCCTCTATTTCATTTCCACATAGGAAAAAGAAAACAAAGAGAAAAAAAGATGCATTTTTTTGTTACACACTTGTAAGAAATGTGGAAGAAAGGAAGTAAGAGAAACTGAAAGCACAAATAAGAGTGGAGAAATGAGAAGATCACATGAATAATGGCAGTAACAGTTTTTTAATTTCACTCATTTTCTAACACAGATCTACTCATACTCCCTTTCGTTAAAAAAACAACAACAATACAACCTTGAAATTTAACATACATGAAAGACTTTAAGAGAATAGCTACTCTAAAATTTTCAGTTGTAGACTAACTTCCGTGAACATCCTGTTCTCCAAAGATTTATATAGTATTTATCCAAGTTTTCTTCATCATACATCAGTTTAAAATAACAAGTAATTTGACACAAAGGAAAAACACATACCCCAGTTCTGTCTCCAAAAAAATTCTAGTGTCTTCTGTGTTGCAAAATGTTTTTTAACAGAGTAATGAACTCTCTGTATAAGCATATTGGAAAATCCTGTGCGTTTCAGAAGGTAGGCCATTGTTGGTGAATGCCCAAAAGGATCAATTGCCCAACCAGACTTTGGTTTCACCCCTGTTTACAATAAGCCAAGAAGAAAATTTTATTTTTCACTCAAAGAAAACTATGCCAATGTAATTCAAAACAGAGAAGTTTCAGAGAAAAGTTCCAGGAAGATCAATTAAAATACACAACTGAATATTAAGCCTCCTGCAAAGCACACCCTGGAATTAACAAGCCAGAATTAAACAGAAAAATAATTAACAACAACAAAATATCTGTGATGCAAGGCATTCTCACTACATAAAACCTACATTAAAAAAAAATACATAAAAAAATGAGTACTCCACATTGATACACTATTTTTGTTTAAAACATCTTAACATGAAATGAAAAACAAGATGTATTTTAAGTAGTTTACAGATCTTAGAAGTAGAAAAGAAAGCTGAAAGAAAATTATCAGATGGAAGTGGACTGCTGTTGCAGCTTGCTGAATTTTCACTGTGATTTAAATAATGTTAACCTTCGTTGTCTTTCGAACTATTTGGTTGAAAAATCATCAGAACTACATTGAATAACACTATCCTTTCAGTGAACTTCATGCTATCAAATAAAGATTCTATATCTAAATCTCATTTAACTGATTCTTCAGCATAGTTCCTTAGGCATGTTCTTACTATCTCATCAAAAACATAACATTCCCTCTTAATTATGTCAAACTGTGTTTACGGAAATCACAATCAGAAAACCACAGTGAAACAGCTTTTCAAAACAATTTCACTTAATTGGATGAAGTAATGTTATTATTCAAATCACTGTACAAGTATTTTCTGTATAAAATGGGTTATCTCTACTTATGGAACACTATCTCCAGTTACAGACAAACAAAAAGCACCTTTCAAAACTCCTAAAATAGTTCAGCAATTTTACTAGTCAGTAATTTCTCAAACTTTCAAATGCAAATTATTTGGTCTGGGTTTTTTGGGTTTGTTTTTTAATATGAAGAGCATTATAATGGGTGCAGGGTCTGTAACTATTCATGTGTTTGGTTTTTTTTTTTAAAGCCTTCCAATACACAGACTTAGTAAAGCTAGTGAATACACAGACTGTAAAATAGATCCAAACTCCTGAAAGGAGTATCAATTTCCGAGTCATTGTAAGCCCTTTTTCATGATTTTCAGAAAAAACAGAAATGACAATTGGAAACTGTGGTACCAGTGATGTAAGATCTACAATTCAGCATGAACTTCCAGGGGGTTCCTACTGACAGTAACTTCTTGTCACAAGTGGTGGAGGAGTCAACAAGGAGAAGAGTACAGCTGGACTTTGTACTGACAAACAAGGAGGAACTAGCTGAGCATTGTGAACGTTGGGGGCAGCTTTGGCTGTACCGGCCATGAGAGGGTGGAATTCAGAATCCTGTGCAGTGGGCCTAGAGCAACAAACAGGATCACAACCCTGGATTATACAAAGGCTAACTCTGGTCTCCTCAATGAAAAATATTGCAGCTAGAGGGGCCCCAAGACAGTTGGTTAATACTCAAGCAGCATTTCCTCCACACTCAAGAACAGAGCATCCCAAAGAATACAAAATCGAGTCAGGGAGCCAGGTCACCTGCATTGCAGAGCACAGAGCTACTGAATAAATTCAAGTGGAAGAAGGAAGTTTGTAGAACATGGAAGAAGGGGCTGACCACTTGAGGGGCACACAAAAATGCTGTCAAGAGAATGTAGAGAGGCAATGAGGAAAGCTAAGGCCTCCTGGAAATTAAACCTGGCAAGGGAGTTCAAGAATGACTTCAAGTACATTGGACACAAAAAAGACTGGAGGAAATGTGGGCCTACTGCTGAATGAAGCAGGTGTCCTGGTGATGAAGGATACAGAGAAGGTGGAGTTACTGCATTCCTCCTTTGCCTCTGTCTTTACTGCTAAGGCCTGGTGCTCAGGAGTCCCAGACCTTTGAGACCACAGACAAAGCCAAGACAAAGGAAGATTTTGCCTTGGTTGAAGAGAATTGAGTTAGACATCCACAAATCCATGGGACACAATGGGATTCACCTGTGAGTGTGAAGGGAGCCAGCAGAAGTCATTGCAAGGCCACTCTGCACATCATCTTTGAAAAATCCTGGAGAACAGGAAAGTTGCTTGAGGACTGGAGGATAGCCAGTGTCACTTGTCTTTGAAACAGGCAAGAATGGGGACCCAGAAAACTACAGACTGGTCAGTATAATCTCCATTCTTGGAAAGGTGATGGAACAGTTTAGTCTTCATGCCCTCTCAAAGCACACAAAGGAAGACAGGATCATCAGAAGTAGTCAGCATGGATTTACCGAGGCAAGGTCAGGCTTGACCAATCTTTTGTAATGGCATAACTGGATGGGGAAGAGTGGATTTATCTTCAGCAAGGCTTTTAACAACATCTCCCACAGCATCCCTACAGCCAAGCTTGACAAATGTAGACTGGATGACTGCACAGTACAATGAATTAAGAACTGGCTGAATGACAGACCACAGAGGGTTGTGAACAGTGGTGTAGGGCATAGTTGGAAAGCCACAGCCAGTGCTGTTCCCCAGTGGTCAGTACTGGGTCCAGCCCTGCTCAACACCTACAACAGTGACCTGAAAAAAACGGACAAAGTGTACACTGAGCAAGTTTGCTAACAATACAAAACTGAAAACGGTGGCTGACACAACAGAAAGCTGTACTGCCATTCAGTGAGACCTGGACAGGCCAGATTGCTGGATGGAGAGAAACCTAGTGAAATTTGGCAAGGGCAGGGGTAGATTACTGCATCTGGAGAAGAACACCACCATGTATCAGTACAGGTTGTGGGCTGACCTGCTGAAGACCAGCTCTGGGGAAAAAGATCTGAGAGTCCTGGTGCACAACAAGCTGACTGTGAGCCAATAATGTGTCTTCATAGCCACAAAGGGTAATAGCATCCTGGGATGCGTTAAGAAGAGTGTGACCAGCAGGCTGAGGGAGGTTCTCTTTGCCCTCTACTCTGCCCTGGTGAGGTCTCATCTCAAATACTGCATCCATTTCTGGGTTGCCCAGATAAAGAAGGATAAGGAACTACTGGAAAGAGTCCAGCAGAGGACCACTATAATGATAAAAGAACTTGGAACATCTGCCTTAGAAGCAAAGGCTGAGAGAGGTGAGGCTGTTTAGTCTACAGGAGACTGAAGGGCAGTATCATTAATGCTTACCTCAGTAATGTCCAGTGACAGAACAAGGGGCAATGGAGACACTGGAACTCAGGAGGTTCCATAGATACAGAGCACTGGCACAAGCTGCCCAGAGGACTTGTGTAGTCTCAATTTCTAGAGGCATTCAAACACTGTCGGGACAGGTTCCTGAATGATTTACTCTAGGTGATTCATCTAGCAAGGAGATCAGACTAGATGATCTTCAGAGGTCCCTTCCAACCTCTACCATGCTGTGATTCAGTGATTATGATATATCATTGTTCAAATACACCTCACCCAGGAACTTCCATCCACAACAGTAACTGCAAATACTAGACTCATTACAGCAGCTTCCAGTAAGTGGTCCGATTTAATGTTTCAGGGAAGCAGAATAAAAAGAACCTTTTAGGTACCTTAGAAATAGGAAAAAAAACTTTAAAAGTCACATTTTTTTAATTGACTTCCTGTATCAACACAGTTACAAATTAGATCAAACTACATACCAAGGTTCTTTTCTAGCCATTGATGTCCTTCTATCAGCTGATCAATTAAAGCAAAATAATGAGGAGAGGCTTCATCAGGCATGACCCATCCTCCTGTTACTATTTCAAATTGTCCATCTTTTATTAACCTGAAAAATATGTACATTGTGTTTAAAATCTTGCTAGAATACTTTTTTAAATTAGAAAGGATATTTTCTGCACAGATCATGAAAAATGTTTCCACTACAGTACCAAAGGCAAACTGAGTGAGATACCTAGACACATTTCAAGCACTACAAGTATCTCCAAATCTTTGATCTACCACTTTTTTAAAATTGTTTTAGAGAGCTGAGAGAGCTTCAAAGTTTATTGTACTTATAAAGGCTTCATATCATCTCACTCGTTACAATGCCTTCTTGAAAACACATCACAGGATGATCCAGCCTGTTATGGTGTCCGTGAACATAATCATGTTTCCAGCATCGGGTGGCCTCTACAGTTAACTAATTTAAGCACTTACATTGTACATTAGGAAATCAATGTTTAAGAATTCAACAAAGAAATGCAACAAGCTTACCAAAACTTAGTCACATTACAGACAAGATCCATAAAGGTAATGAAAAACACGTACCAAAAATAATCTCCAGTGCAGCTTCTGTAACCCTTACAGCATTTTAAGCACTACCTGATTCCTTGGAAGGATACAGTTCCCTAGTGACTATCATTTACTGTTCGGTGTTTCAAAAAAACACATGGCTATACTACTAATATTCACACCTTGTACACACACTCTTAAACAGACAGGTTTCTATGCTATTCTCAAGATTTCCAGCATTACTTAACCTTTGCAGCTATGAGACTCTTACAGCCTTAGTATATACTACAACCCATGCATCTTGGAAGGAGATTATGAGAATGAGGGGAAATTACTTAGATGAGCTAAGAACTGTTGGATCCTGACTTAAGGCAAAGGAAAAACAAGCAAACAACCCCCCAAAGTAAGTAGCTAGTTTGGAGGTTTAACTTTATCCAAGCACCACACTATCTCAATGTCTGAGCAAACTCTTTACTACTGTGTTATGCTTTGACTTGTGATTTTAAAAAGAGCAAAAGTGCAGAGTATGTATCCCTTGACCATTTAAGCATTTTTATAAAACCCCACACATTTAAAAGCAAAAAAAATAATTTCAGAACTGCTGTTAGAAGAAAAAATCACCATATATAAATAGCTAGTATGAGTGATTATTTGTATTCCATTATCAGTATTTCAAATTATTTTCAAATAAAGTTTATAATCACAACTCCATTACAATTCAATGGCATCTTCATGGACAAACAAAAATTTTTAGTCAGGTTTATCAGCAACTCAGTAATTTGGCTTCAATTCTCTTAGTGGATTTTTATTTTGTAACTAAAAAAAACCCAAAAAACCCCAAAGCAAACCTAAAAAACTAGAATTTGAGTAGTCAATCATTCTAGCACTTCAGCACAGTAAACAAGTGAGATCTCAAGTTTAGAGTACAGTCAGATACAACTTCTCAGAAAATGCCACAAGTAAGAAATAATTCAGTGTTCAAACCTTTTAACAGCATCCTTTTTTTGGCTGTCTATTCCATCCCACCATTTTGAAAAGTAAGAAATTTCAGACCATATGAACTTCCTTCGGTTGTCTTCTTGCAATTTTATAACCATGTTATTTAAGATATGTTGTGTCTGATCTCTGAAGTAATCATCAAAAGTCTTTAGCCAACCTAAAGAAAAAAAATATTAAAGTTACTTTCAATAGTCTTTATTAAAGACATGTCTTCCTCCCACTCCCTGCAAAAAGTTTTGAAGCATTTTCTTCACATGCTGTAGAGAGCTATAAGCACTAAACTCTCCAGCAATTTTTTATCACATTTAGATGTTTTACTCAACTAAATGCATAAATATATGGAGCAATAGGCTTTCTGCTTTGAGAAAAATAATACACAGATCTTAAAAACTATGTATTTTAATAATTTATTTAAGCACAAATTAAGTAGTTGAAAAAGAAAAGTGTACATATCTGCAAATTGATCTTCCCTGATAACTTTCACAAGATTTCCTCACCTCACCCACCAAGAGAACTGAGAGGGATCTACTTGAGAGAGTCCAACAGAAGACTACAAGGACTATTAAAGGACTGGAGCACATTTCTTATAAGGAACAGCTGAGAGACCTGGGGCTTTTAAGACTGGAGAGGAGAAGACTGAAAAGGGATCTAATAAATGTATATAAATATATGAGGATTGGGTGTCAGGAACGAAGGGACAGCCCCTGCTCATTTGTGCCATGCAACAGGATAAAGGGCAATGGATGGTAACTACAGCACAGGAAGTTCCACATCACCATGAGGAAGAACTTCTTTACTATAAAGGTCACAGAGCACTGGAACAGGCTCCCCAGAGAGGTTGTGGAGTCTCCTTCTCTGGAGACTTTCAAGACCCATCTGAATGCATGGTCTTGCTCGGGCAGGGGGGTTGGACTGGAAGATCTCCAGAGGTCCTTTCCAACCCCTAACATCTTGTGATCCTGTGATCCCCTAAAAGATCATCTTCCCAGCCTAAAGCCCATTTCTAATAACACACTCTTCCAAGACTCCTTAAACCTTCCTATGTATTTGCTGCTCTTTTATGTCATAAAGCAACTCATCATTTCACTGTAGGTAAAACAACTGGACAAAAATCCCTACTAGTGACATTTAACACCTACAGCTTAAGAAGAAAATAAGAGGTACTAATGGCATACCCCAGACGCTGAGGGCAAAGAAATAAAACAGAGTGTGGAATACCTTGCAGTACATATTCAGACTCATTTATGAATAAGGGGTTTGTTAGACATAAATGAGAACAGATATATGTTATAGGTGCATCACTCATAAGAAAATATATCAGTGATGTGTAAAGGAAAAGACAACTTTAACCACATACTCAGACCACACATAACTTTCATAAAATTCTTAAATCTCCTTCTAAAACCTTGCATGGGAAACCGCATGCAACTTCCCAGAATATGGAAGGGGTACGTTCTTTCCATAATTGAAAATAAGCAGATAAACCTGTCTACTTAATATTCCTTCTCTTTTTACTAGCTCTTGTCATGTATGAGCATTTTCATTCAAGTCCTTTCAAAAGGGACTCAACAGTTGAATATAAGAAAGTAACTACAGAAGAATGTAAGTGATGTTACAAATTGGTCCTATAGCATGCATCCAAATTTTAAGATTTTGTGAAAGTTTCCTCACAGCATGAGAACTATATTCCAGACAAATATGACGCTAGTGATTTTGCTCTGGTTTATCAGTTACGCTCTGCGGAAGCACTGTCATTCCAGCACAACACCAGTTTTCTTGTAAGAAGATACATGATTAGGCTGTTCTGAAATGTTCTGAAAAGCAATTATACAAATGCAAAAAAAAAAATTATAGTTTACGGAAAAAAAAACACAAGTAACTGTTTTGATAGCTAAGGAAGCAAGAAGAATCATAAACTGAAGGACAGTGTCTCAGTTCTTAATTACATTCATGCTCCACTTAACACGTGATGCCACAATCATAAGGTTTTTTTTCTGAGAAGCAGTAAAAGAAGATGAACAAACACAAGTTCTTATCAGTGGCTCTAAAGAGTTTAAGTACAGTATATGTGTTTAACTGATCACACACAGGCACACAATAATAATGTAAATACTAGAAATAAGCTTTAACTTACATTTTGGGAAGTATGATTACACATGGAAAGAATTTAGCATTAGCTCATTTGTAGATTCAGCAATGGAAAAAATCCTGTATTTAAAGTATAGACAATACGTGTAGATTTTTTAGTTTAGAAATACTGCATCTTCATTCTATGTCAAAACTGAAGAGAGTAAGTATGCAAGTTGATGTTTTACAGGTATTTCTGACAAAATTTCAGTGTGAATTTCATGCCCAAAAAAATATTTTCAGTAAAGATGAATAGCTCACTGGCCAAGACTGTGAAACAAAGCTTGAAAAACATGATGTCTCACAAGTAAGGCCAGTCTAAGAAGTAAAACTAAAAGCAGCCTAACGCCATTTTTCACTTTTGTAGTTGGCATAGTATAAACCAGAAAACGACAGAAAGCCACCTGGAACATCCTTGGATTGAAACATTCACAGAATAACAGGCTTGCCAAGGTTGCAAGGGACCCCCATCTAGTTCCAACCCCACTGCCATGGCCAGGGACATACTCCAACAGATCAGGCTGCACAGCCTTGTGGTGTTGGTTTTAGCAGAAGTCTGTAACAGCCCATATTTCTTCTTTCTTTAATGCTGCTGTCAGACACATTTTTGTTTCTTTCCTTTGTTTTACAGAGTTTCCTAAATGAGTGAAAATTTGTGTTTTGTTTACCTATGTTTTGTTTTTGTGGAAGATAGAAGGAAATCAGGTGCCTTTTTTTGTTGAGCACTGGCTCTCTTTATTATCCCCTTCCCTTTATGCTTCCAAATTGTATTAAATACCATCATCTGGTCTTTAAATTACAGCCCTGGAACTCCATTGACTATGGGCTAGGACAATAAAGAGGCCTGACTAAAGTACTATCGTCTGTAACCACACTAAGGACATAGAGTGTATAACCAGTAACTTCGCAGATGACACCAAGTTAGGTGGGAGTGTTGATCTGCACGAGGGTAGGGAGGCTCCACAAATGGACTTGGATAGATTGGATCTATGGGCCAATGTTAACAGTATGAGCTTCTACAAGGCCAAGTGCCAGGTCCTGCACCTGGGCTGTAACAACCTCATGCAATGTGACAGGCTTGGGGAAGTGTGGCTGGAAAGCTGCCTGGCAGAAAGGCACCTGGGGGTTCTAACTGAACTGGCAGAAGATGAGACAGAAGTGTGCCCCCAGGGCCAAGAAAGCCAATGGTATCTTGGCTTGTACTAGAAACAGTGTCCAGCAGGAGTCGTGAAGTGATTGTCCCCCTGGTCTTCACACTGGTGAGGCCACACCTCAAGTATTGTGCACAGTTTCAGGCACCTCAATACAAGAGAGATGCCAAGGGGCTGAAGTGAGTGACGGGGCAACAAAGCTGGTGAAGAGCCTGGAGAATAAATCTTATGAGGAGTGACTGAGGGAGATGGGATGTTCAGTTTCAAGAAGAGGAGGCTCTATGAGGCTCTACAGGGACCTGAAGGGACATTGTAGGAAGACATTGTTAGGAAGAAATTCTTCACAGAAAGAATTTCTGTGAAGAAATGGACTGCCCGAGGAGGAAGTGAAGTCACCAGCACTGGAAATATTTAAAAAGAGACTGGATGAGGCACTTAGTGCCATGGTTTAGTTGATTAGATTGTGTTGGGTGACAGGTTGGACATGATGATCTCAAAGTCTCTTCCAACCTGGTTAATTCTGTATTCTGTAATCTGATATCTGTATTCTGTAGAGAGGTTGGTGCTGGTCTCCTCTCAGAGGTAGTTAACAATAGAACAGGAGGGAATGGCCTCAAACTGCAACAGCATAGATCTAGACTGGACTTCAGGAAGAAGATTTTCATAGAAGGAGTAGTCAGACATTGGAATGGGTTGCTCAGGGAGGTGGTTGGGTCACCAACCCTGGATGTGCTTAAAGGTCATTGAGATGCAGTGCTTAGGGACATGGTTTAGGGGTGAACTTTTGTGGTGGTTTGGGCTGGATGCCCTCTGCTACGTGGTGTGCTTCCTGTGTCCAGAATTCCAGCCCAGTGGGCGGACATAGGAAACTAGGTATCTCCTACCATAATCCTCTGCACCACTATAAAATCCAGCGCGGGGTCTAGCACTTCCTCTTTCTTCCCCTCGCTGGCACCTGGTAACTGGAGGAGACATCTCCCAGGGGGATGGGTGGTCTCAAGTCTGGCCAGCTGAGACTAGCCTAGCCGGAGGGGAGGGGGCGGGGGGGGGTGGGGAAGAAGAAGGAGCCCTGGGGCTCTTGGGTGCACCCTCAGATGGGGATGGGATGTTTCTGGGTCTGCTTTGGGGTTTCTTTTGTCACTGTTTCTGGTTCTCTGTACATGTTCACTCTTTTCTATTTAAACTTTCCAACACTTTTGCAATCCGTTTGTCAGAGTCGTTATTTCTGCCCGTGGTGGGGAGGAGTCTGCCTCAACCCACGACAACTTTGTAGAACAGGGTTAATGGTTGGACTTGATGATCCCAAGGGTCTTTTCCAACCTGAATGATTCTGTGGTTCTGCAAAGTCCAAGGTCAGGAAGTGAAAGTTAGACCACAACCAAGGTAGGAGCATGCCTTGCTACAGGATGAACTAAACACTACATAAAGGTGTGCAAAGGCAAAGTCTGTCAGATGAAAGATGTTGATTGTCATTATCTACCACCAGGGATTACAGGAAGAATGAGAATATAAATGTAAAGAAGAAAGAAAAAGGCTAGAGGTTAGAATGAAGCCCATTCCAGAATGGCATCAGAAACCAGTTAGTTCTTCATGAAGTCATGATGAAACACACCAGGCACCAGAGGAAATCAACCTAATATATTCTGTTTTGGAATACAGTTACAGAAAGCATATAGATTACAAAGACTTTTTTTCTTTTTTAAAAGATGAAAACAAAATTACTAGTACTGTGAGAAAAAGAACAAAAACAAAAAAAACCCAACCAAAAAACAAAGTACTACAAACAACAAATTGTCAGAGGTAATAGTAGTAGTGTTTAAAATCAATGAAATTGTTGCTTTCCAAAAATAACAAGCAGCTTTGCCAGCTTTCATAGTCAGCATGCATGTACCAGGTGGATATTATAGCAGTACAATTCACTGCTTTTTTTGGTGTGTTTTACAGTCATCTCAAAAACAAAGTGACCCCTCCTTTTTTTTTTTGGAAAGTGAACACCCATCAACATCTTTGTGGGTGACCTGGACAGTGGCATTGAGTGCACCCTCAGCAAGTTTGCTGATGACACCAAGCTGTGTGGTGCAGCAGACACGCTGGAGGGAAGGGATGCCATCCAGAGGGACCTTGACAGGCTGGAGAGGTGGGCACAAGCCAACCTCATGAGCTTCAACAAGACCAAGTGCAGGGTCCTGCATCTGGGTTGAGGCAATCCCAGGCACAAATACAGGCTGGGCAGTGACTGGCTGGAGAGCAGCCCTGAGGAGAGAGACTTGGAGGTGCTGGTGGACAAGAAGCTCAACTGAGCTCTCAATGTGCACTTGCAACCCAGAAAGTCAATCAGATCCTGGGCTGCAGTAAGAGAAGTGTGGCCAGCAGGTCAAGGGAGGTGATTGTCCCCCTCTACACCACCTGGAGTACTGCATCCAGTTCTGGAGCCCCTATTACAAGAGGGATATGGATGTGCTGGAAGGTACCCAGAGAAGGGCCACGAGGATGATCAGAGGGCTGGAGCACCTCTCCTATGAGGACAGACTGAAGGAGTTGGGGCTGTTCAGTCTGGAGAAGAGAAGGCTCTGAGGTGACCTTATTGTGGCCTTCCAGTATCTGAAGGGAGCCTACAAGAAGGCTGGGGAGGGACTTTTCAGGCTACCAGGTGATAGGACTAGGGGGAATGGAATGAAGCTGGAGGTGGGGAGATTCAGGCTGGATGTGAGGAGGAAGTTCTTCACCATGAGAGTGGTGAAGCCCTGGAATGGGTTATCCAGGGAGGTGGTTGAGGCCCCGTCCCTGGAAGTGTTTAAGACCAGGCTGGATGAGGCTCTAGCCAGCCTGATCTAGTGTGGGGTGTCCCTGCCCATGGTGGGGGAGTTGGAACTAGATGATCCTTGTGGTCCCTTCCATCCCTGACTGATACTTGGGCATAAGATATACTATGATACTTGGGCATAAGAAATGAAGTTATATAAGCATACCGAGGTTTCACATTAGATCCAGACTTTATTTTCTCAGTGTAGGTTTGGGGCAGAGGTGTGCACAACACAGTAAAGAAAGTGTTAGGAGTCAAAAACCTCAGATTTGTTATTGTCACATCTTCCAAAAAGCAGATGTCTCTAGCACAGGCTAAGAGTTAATTATCTGTTACAGTTTAAAAAGGCAAAATAAGAACAGGTCATATTTAATGCAGCAATGCATAAACTGATTGGGTTACAGCAGGGTGAACACAGAAAACCTGTATTACCTTCCCAATAACAACTCTGCAGTTCTAATCCAGTTAGTAAGTAAGTCCCCGTACAATGTCTATCATAAAAGTTATCGCTTCAAGTCAATGGCACTTGAATTGTATGTGTGCTTAACTACCTTGTTAGACTTAAATGTACCATTTTAAAACCCCAAACCTTAACAGAAATGACAATATATTTCTTAATTAAAAGCCTCCAGACAACAAAAATCAATACAATCAAAAATTTACCTGGGTCGTTGTGTGAATGAGGTACAACAAAAACTTGTAGTGGTTCACTGTCCCATTCATTTTCATTGTATGTAATATCAAACCCTTGTTTCCACACACCACCATCTGGGTTATCAAAAGGCAGAATGTCATAGACATCCAACATCTGAAAGAGTAAAAGGAAGATTACATGAATTCACAAAAACAGTTCTGCTATTAAAAGCTAAAGCTGCCTTCCCCAAAAATGGATCCACTTGCTCATTAAACAGGGAGAGATAGTGTCAAAAGAATATAAAACTGATAAATGAGAGCAAGTTTCCAGTCACAGTAGGACACCAAAAGACACAGCTGGCAGGAAGAGAAGCAGTTGGCAGGCACTGTTCTGAGCAAACTGAAATTGATTAAACAGAAGGAGTAAGAAATTTAAGTCACAAAAATTATGATAGCTTACAACATCATTGGGGCAGGAGGACTATTACAAAAATAGCACAAAAGACTCAACAATGAAATGCAGGAGATGAAGACAAACTAAGCAACAAGAAAGAAGGGATGACAACATGAAACAGACTGGGGCAGAAGTCAGACAAAGGGAACTATCACAGCAAAAAGTTCAGAACTGTTGCCAATTGCTGTAACAAAGGTTCTTACATATTCACAGTTGCCCAGTACCTTAATTACACAAAAGAGGACATATTTCACAGAATTTTGAGTGTTGGAAGGGACCCCAAGGACCATCTAGTTCCAAATCCACCACCATGGGCAGGGACACCTTCCACTAGATCATTTTGCCCAGAGCCATGTCCATCCTGGCCTTAAAAACTTCCAGGGATCCCCAGGGCTTCCATCACTTTTTGGGGCAACCTGTTCCAGTGTCTCACCAGCCTCATGGTGAAGAAATTCTTAATGTCTAATCTAAATCTACCCTCCTCTAGCTTGGATCCATTCACCCTAGTCCTATCACTACCCAACACCATAACAAGTCCCTCACCAGCTGTCTTGCAGGCCCACTTGTGAGCGGAATGGGTTAATTTGTGTTTGACCAGAAGTACCCAGCTGGCCAATGAGAAAAGCAGAAACTATGAACAAAGGAGTTTGCAAGTTCCATTTGTAGAAACAAAGTAGGGGCTAGGAATTTGCTATCAACTTGGGAGACCACGTAAAACCTCTGTGGAGGTCAAAAAGCCCTAGAGGAAGATGAAGGGGAGGAAGGCTATTGCTGGTCAAGACAACCCCTGAGTGGATTGTGCACATGGGCAGTAGGGAATGCGAGTTATGTTGTGCAATAGGGAGGAGCTGTGTTCTCCTCAGTCCAGCCTCCTCCAAAGTCCCAGCCCAATGTTCCAGGACACTGACTTTGTGTAAGCCGGGTACCCGTAACAGCAGGGCTAGAGCCACTGCATCAATCCCACATACAGGACCTTGTTGTTGTGGGGACACCCAGTTGGATGGGTGCTGGCCAGCTTCACCATTTTGCGATCTCCAGGACTGTTGTGCTGCTCATTAGCTGGCTTGGGTGAGGAGGTTTGCACTTTACTTCCCACTTGTGCCTTACTTTCAGTTTGAGCCTTACTTTGTTTTTGTGCCTTGCTACAGTTTTTACATAACCTCATCTGCCTTTTCAATAAAAGAAAGCCATGCCTGGACAGCACCTGTGATACGCATGCTGATTTCTGAACCCCAAAGAACCCACTAAAACACCCCTTCCGACACTGGAAGGACACAAAAAGTTCTCCTCAGAACCTTCTCTTCTCCAAACTGAACAACTCCAGCTCCCTCAGCCTGTCCCCCATAGGAGAGGTGCTCCAGCCCTCTCATCATCCTTGTGGCCCTTCTCTGGACACATTCCAGTATGCCAATATCTTTCTTGCAATAAGGGCTCCAGAACTGGACACAGTACTTCAGGTGGGGTCTCACAAGAGCAGTGTAGAGGGGGAGAATCACCTCCCTCAACCTGCTGGCCACACTTCTCTTGATGAAGGCCATGATATGGTTGGCTTTCTGGGCTGCAGGGGCACACTGATGGCTCATATTGAGCTTCTCGTCCACCAGCACCCCCAAGTCCTTTTCTTCAGGGCTGCTCTCAAGTGAGACACTGCCCATCCTGTATCAGTGCCTGGAAATCCCCCAACCCAGATGCAGGACACAGCACTTGATGTTGTTGACCTTCATGAGGCTGGCACGGGCCCACCTCTCCCATTTCACTTGTCAATGCAAGGCTCTTATTGGAATTTGAGCTTCAAAAACTTAAACTTTAGTTGATTTGTAGCTCCATGTTAAAATAATTGTATATCTGACAAACCCTGCTCAACCAACATTTCACTTCCATAAAAACAACCTACAGGGGTCATTTACTACATGACCACCTCAAGAGTTAAAAGTTTCCAGGTGTAAGCTGGTTCCTGTCCTGGTAGAAAGCTTTAGAAAAATAGTCATCTGAAACAAACATCTGGCTAAATTTAAGGCTTCCTGATGTGTTGCCTTTGGCTAGCTGCCAAACCCCCACACCCAGCTGCTCTCTCTTCTCAAAAGGACAAGGGAATAAACAAAATTAAAAGCTCATGGGTAAAGATATACACAGGGAGATCCCTTACCAGCTATCACCACAGAGAGAACAGACCCAACCTGGGGAACATTAATTTATTGACCGTTAAAATAGAATTGAATAGGGAAAAACACAGACAAAACTAAGACACCTTCTCCCTACATCTCTTCTAGTCCAGTTCAACTTCACTCCTTTACTCCCAACACCTCTATACCCCTAACCCACATAGGGTTAGGCAGGGTTACAGGGGTTTCAGTCAGTCCATAACTGTTTCCCTCCATCAGCCTCTCTTTGCCATACTTTTTCCCTGCTCCAGCATGGGGTTTCTACCATAAGCTACAGTCCTTCATGAAAGGCTCCAGCATGGGATCTTCTCCAACCAGCTACAGTCCTTCACAAACTTCTCCACTGCAGATACACCATGGGTATATCTTCCTTTTGAAAATATCTACCTGCTGTGGCATAAGGTCCTCTACAGGCTGCAAGCACATACACTCTCTGGACTCCACAGTGGTCTACATAACCTGCTCTAGCATTTGGAGCACACTCTCCCCCTCATTCTTCAATGACCTTGGTGTCACAGGGTGGGTTCTACCACCTTTTTCTTTTTGATCTCTATACCTCACAGCCATGCAGCTGCTCACCCCTTTCAAAAATACATTCTCTCAGAATTGCCACCACCATCTATTTTGGACCTAGCTATATTCTCACATATATCACCCTAGGTGCATACTGCTGCCAACACCTGGGTACCTTTACCCAGTATATTCCACCTTCACCTCTGAGAAATACTTATTTAGAGAATAGTTAATAGAGTATACATTCATCATACATTCATCACACTCTTCACAAGCTTCACTTTCGTTTACAAAAAAAAAAAAAAATTCCCACACCAACATCAAAATGACATAACACTGAAAAAGGGAAAACTTTACACAGACTTAATAAAATTCAACTCCTTGTTCTTTCAGCTCACGACAATGAAAAAATCCCCAATTAGTGCACTCTACCAACATACAATCCACTACCACACCCAATTACTATCCTCCTCATTCCTCAAGTCCCAGGCTGAGTGCTAAAAAGGACTGCAATGAGATGATCTTGGCTGGGTTGGCATCTAGCAGCCAGCCAGGGTCACTCACCACAGACCTTTAGCTTAAGATATAGAAAGATGTGACATTAAGTGGGTATACAAGCCACTGCAATCCAAGAACTAGCAGAACTACAGTTTGGCCTATGATGTCCATAAACTAGATACTTATGGCAAGTATGAGGATATTCTTAACATGTCGCTACTCCATCAGGACTGTTTCCATCTTCAGACAATACTGTTTAATGGAAAACACAGCTCCAATACTCACGATTTTGTATGTTCAGCTTGAAGGAACCAAGTAAGAGTTACAATGAAGTTTTCCTAACAGCATATTTTGTGGTGGTTTTTTTTCCTAAAATTTCATTTTGAGGAACTGGCAGGAAAAGAGACCCAAGAAAGCTAGTTAATAATTAAAAATCACATCATCTTCGCTCAAAAGCATTTCATCTCAGCAAGTAGGAAGTCAGGCAAAAACGCCAGAAGGCCAGCATGGATGAAGGAACTCCTGACAAAACTCAAACACAAAAAGGAAGCCTACAGAGAGTAGAAGCAATGACAGGTAATGTGGGAGAAATACAGAAACATTGTCAAAACGTCCAGAGATAAGTTCAGAAAACTATAGTCCAAATGGAAATGAACCCTGACAGCAATATTAAAGGCAACAAGGGCTTCTATAAGCAGACAGGGACAAAAGGAAGGCAAAGACTTGCTGCTGAATAAGCAAGTGGAACTGGTGACCTAAGATGTGGAAAAAAGGCTGAGGTATAAAATATCTTCTTTTGCCTTGGTCTTTACTAGCAAGACAACTTAATGAAAGACAGGTCCCACATGCCATGGGGAAAAATATGGAACAAGGAAGATGTGCCCTTGGTGGAAAAGGGCCAGGTCAGATAATATTAAATAAACTGGACATACATGAGTCCATGGGCCATTGTGGGATTCACCCACAGGTACCAAGGGAGCTGTCTGATGTCACTGCAAGGCCATTCTCAAGAACCTTGGAATGATTAGGATAAATGCACAAGGACTGAAGGAAAGTAATACAACCCTGATCTTCAGCATGAAGGAGGATCCAGGAAACTACCAGCCTCAACTTAACCCATGGGAAGGTGATGGACCAGTTAATCCAGGAAACCATTTCCAGGCACATGAAGGACAAGAAAGTCAACAGAAGTAGTCAGTGTGGACTCACCAAAGGCAAGCAGTGCTTGACTAACTTAAAATTCTACCATGAAATGACTAGTCTGGTAGATTAGAGGACAGCCATGCATATTTTCTAACTCAATTTCTGCAAGACTTTTAGCACTGCCTCGAAGCTTCTAGCACACATGGTGGGGGAAGTCCACAGTGAGATGGACCAAAAACCAGCTGAACAGTCAGCCCAGAGGGTGGTGATCAGTGGCACCATATCTAGATAGAGGACAGTAGTCAGTGGTATACTCTGGGGTCACTACTGGGTCCAATTACATTTAATATCTTGGTTAATGATTTCAGCGATGAGACAGAGTACACCTTCAATAAATCTGTAGATGACACCAAACTGGAGTAACTAACAAACCAGGGGGCCATCCCTATCCAGGGATCAACAGGCAGAGGAAACAGGCTGACAGGAATCTCATTAAATTCATTGAGGTCAAGTGCAAAGTTCTGAAACCTGGAGAGGAATGCCCCAAGCACCATTATATGTTGCAACTAGCCCAGCTGGAAAACAGCTTTCCAGTAAATTACCTGGGAGGCTCAGCAGATGCCAAATTGAACGTGAAACAGCAATGACATCATAGGCTGCATTAAGGAGTGTTTCCATCTGGTCAAGGGAGATAATCTTTCCCCTCTATTCAGCAGTGGAATACCACATCTGGAGTCCAGTTCCAAGTTCCTTAGTACAGGGGAGATACGGACACACTGGTAAGAGTCCAGCAAAGGGGCAGTAAGTTGCGGAATTGAAGCAGGTCTGCCATGAGAAAAGGCTGAGAGACTAGAATTGTTTTGCCGAGAGAAGCCTTGAAAAGATCTTATCAATGTATAAAAATAACTGAAGGAAGAGTGCAGAGAAGGACAACCCAAGATTCTCTCCAGTGGTACCTAGTTAGACATGAGGCAATAGGCAGAAATTAAGCCACAGAAGATTCCTCCTGAACATAAAAAATACATTTTCAATGTTGTGGCAGTTCTAGGCTGTGCCTAGAAAATTTTCCACAGATGAGTAGGAAGTAGTAGAATGCAAAAAAATTACCATTATTTTCCTTTTTATATCCAGTGGTAATGTCTAAATAATCCCATTGGTCTGAAATCTAGCATAAAGTTAGTTTTGTAAATTAACTCTTTTTGACTTCTTTCCCTCTAGCAGATACTAACTGGTGCTTCTGCTGGCTTGCTGACTTTGGCTGCATTTCTTTGTTGCGGTTAAATACTAACAGCTACTCTTAGCTCTTCTTTCTCTTGTCCTGTGTACAGGGGGAAGGGGAGTAAGAGGAGGAAGCTGTTGCTAACCCCCTGTTTTTGTCCAGGAGGGTTCTTGTGCTGTTTATAAATTGTAAGTGCATGTAAATATTTTATATTTTGTACATATATGTTGCATTTAGTATTTGTAGATTTTAGTACACTTGTAAATACAGCTTCATTTGCTTCCAACTGAGCCGGTCTGGCAATTTTATTTTGGGAAGTAATTTCAACTCACCACTGAGCATGTGTTACCCAGAGGCTGTATGGTCTCCATCCATGGAGATCTGGACATGGTCCTGGCCAATCTAGATGATCCTGCTTGAGCAGGGAGTTGGACCAGATCACCTCCAGAGGTCCCTCCCAACCTCATTGTTCAGTCATTCTGCATTTCAAATGTTAACCAGAAGCAGTTAAAAACAGCCAAGAAAAAAAAAATTCAAAAATTTCCACCGGAATAAACTGAAGCCAGATGAGGCTGAAATCACTGCACTTGCACCAAAACATCCAGAACACATATTAACTCATTTTTGTCTTTCACATTTCACCATCCTATGATTCATGCAAAGGATTAATTGCACATTACATCTTCACTTGACTAGGTTACATGACTGCAAGTGAAGAATAAGTTCTAAGCAGCTAGTCAGAAAGAAAGTTAGAGCATATTTTAATTTCATTTCTAAGTATAAAAATACTGATATAGTAAGCAAGGACTTTTTATCAACAGTAGGCATATAAAAATTTAGAAAGGATGCTGCCTATTTTCTGAAGCACTCAATAAAGACTGTCACATTACAAGTTCTTCAATTAAAATACTTGAAAACTTAATTAGTCTTTTATTCTGTTTGGTCTTATTGTTTATTCAAACAGATGAAATAACAAGTCGTGGGCAAACTGACAATATTTACTATTGTGAACAATAAACTACTGCATAGAGGAAATAGAAGCACAGTTAGCGTACCTTCAGGTCCTCTTTTTAAGGAGTGATCCATGATTCATTTTTAAAAAGAGTAACACTACTGAATCACAATGTTAGATGCTTCAGTAGCTGAATGAGACTCACCTTACCTCACTTAAAAGACCTTCCATCTTGGCATGATGGCTCCTGAGAATTCTGTCTTTTTTTATTACAAATTCCAGATACTTTTTGAATTGAAAAGTATCAGGTGAAACACGTATTTAATCCAGAATTCTTAATTTTTCTGGTTATTACCTAGCTCCATTTTTATGTTTTGAAAAATATATACATTAATCTTCTATTTAATTTATATCAATTCTCAATTTAGAGTTAATTCAGTGGCCAGTTCTATTACAATTTGCTACCTAATTACAAACACAAGCATACAGTTTCTTGATTTACAACTCCATAAAAAAGTCCTCTAGCTGCACTATACAAGAATCTCTGGGGTCTTGTGTTATATATGAACTCACAAGCATCACCAGAATAAAAAAATAAATTCTTCTTGAAGTGTCTGACTTAAACTTTAATTTTCCCTGTTCTGGAGACACACAAGACTGCTGAAATACAGAAATGGCATTAAAAAAAACCTAACACAGTACAAGAGATTTTAAGAAGAGGGATCTATTACAAGAGGATCTGGAGGTGCTGGAAGGTGTCCAGAGAAGGGCCACGAGGATGATCAGAGGGCTGGAGCACCTCTCCTATGAGGACAGACTGAAGGAGTTGGGGCTGTTCAGTCTGGAGAAGAGAAGGCTCCGAGGTGACCTCATTGTGGCCTTCCAGTATCTTAAGGGAGCCTACAAGAAGGCTGGGGAGGGACTTTTCAGGCTATCAGGGAGTGATAGGACTAGGGGGAATGGAATGAAGCTGGAGGTGGGGAGATTCAGGCTAGATGTGAGGAGGAAGTTCTTCACCGTGAGGGTGGTGAAGCCCTGGAATGGGTTGTCCAGGGAGGAGGTTGAGGACCCGTCCCTGGAGGTGTTTAAGACCAGGCTGGATAAGGCTCTGTCCAGCCTGATCTAGTGTAGAGTGCCCCTGCCCATGGCGGGGGGGTTGGAACTAGATGATCCTTGTGGTCCCTTCCAACCCTAACTGAAACAATGAAACTAAACTAAGAAAATTATTACCCTCCTGTACATTGCTTACCTCTCCAGCAAGACCCATCTACATATATATCCCTAAAATGTAAAATCTGTTTAAATCAAGACTACCCACCATTTCAAGTTTCTTACCAGGCTTGGAACAATTTGGGGAAACTGGAAAAAATATTAGAGTCTGTTTCAAAGAACTTATCGTACTGGACAATAATCTGAGTAAAATTGCTGCAATCTGTTGGTTTTTCAGGACATTTTAACTTCTGAAGTGTTGGTTCCTCATAATCACTATTTGTTTTCTATACAGTCAAAAACAGATAAAATATTTCATAACACCTGTTAAACACAACAGTCAGTTGAACAATTCTATTCTGCCTTAGATTAGGCTTTTAGTACCAAGCTTTTACTAATAATCCTATGTTTTAAAAATGAAAAAGTAATGACAGCTAGGACTCCAGCAGAATCACAGTATCGCCAAGGTTGGAAGAGACCTCAAAGATCATCAAGTCCAACCTGTCACCACAGACCCCATGACTAGACCATGGCACCAAGTGCCACATCCAATCCCCTCTTGAACACCTCCAGGGATGGCGACTCCACTCCCTGGCCATTCCAAAGGCTAACAACTCTATCTGTGAAGAACTTTCTCCTCGAGCCTAAACTTTCCCTGGTGCAGCTTGAGACTATGTCCCCTTGTTCTGGTGCTGGCTGCTTGAGAGAAGCCTCTCCTCATAGGGCTTGTGCTCAAGGCCCCTCACCAGCCTTGTTGCCCTTCTCTGGACACGTTCAAGTGTCTCGATGTCCTTCTTAAACTGAGGGGCCCAGAACTGGACACAGGACTCAAGGTGTGGCCTAAGCAAAGCAGAGTACAGGGGCACAATGACCTCCCCTGCTCCTGCTGGCCACACTATTCTTGATGCAAGCCAGGATGCCACTGGCCTTCTTGGCCACCTAGGCACACTGCTGGCTCATGTTTAGGCAGCTGTCAATCAGCACCCCCAGGTCTCTGTTTGGCAGCTCTCCAGCCACTACGACCCCAGCCTGTAGCTCTGCATGGGGTTGTTGTGTCCAAAGCGCAGCACCCGACATGTGGACTTGTTGGACTCTGCCCATCTGTCCAGTCAGTCTGAGGTCCCTCTGCAGAGCCCTTCTGCCCTCTAACTGACCAACACCTGCTCCCAACTTGGTGTCATCTGCAAATTTGCTGATGACTGTCTCAATCCCCTCATCCAGATCATCAATGAAGATATTAAAGAGGATGGGGCCCAGCACTGATCCCTGGGGGACACCACTAGTGACTGGATGCCAGCCGGATGTGGTACCATTCACCACCACTCTCTGGGCTGAGCCCTCCAGCCAGTTCCTAACCCAGCACAGAGTGCTGCCATCCAAGCCAGGAGCTGACAGCTTGGCCAGGAGTTTGCTGTGGGGGACAGTGTCAAAGGCCTTGCTGAAGTCCAGGTAGACCACATCCACAGGCCTCCCCACATCCACCAGGCGGGTTACCTGACCATAGAAGGAGATCAGGTTTGGTGAGGCAGGATCTGCCCTTCCTAATTCCATGTTGGCTGGACCTGAGCCCTTGGCCATCCTTCAGGTGCACAGTGATTGCCACCAAGATTATCTGCTCCATAATTTTCCCTGGCACTGAGGTCAGGCTGACAGGCCTGTAGTTTCCTTGTTCATCCATCCAACCCTTCTTCTGAATGGGGAATCACATTGGCCAGTTTCCAGTCATCTGGGACCTCGCCGGTGAGCCAGGACTGGAGGAAAATGATGGAGAGCGGCTTGGCCAGCTCATCTGCCAGCTCTCTCAGCACCCTAGGATGGATCCCATCTGGTCCCATGGACTTGTGGGTATCCAAGTGGCTCAGCAAGTCCCAGCCTAATTCCTCATGGATTTCTGGGGCAATACACTGCTCCCTGACCCCATCACCCAGCTCAGGAGGCCACTTGTCCTGAACTCCTCCTGCCTTACTGTTGAAAATTGAGGCAAAGAAGGTGTTCAGGCCCTCAGCCTTTTCCTCATCTTTAGTTACAGTACTCCCCCTCCAGGTCCAATAAGGAGTGGAGGTTCTTCTTGCCCCTCTTTTTAGCATTAATGTATTTGTAAAAATGCTTTTTATTATCTTTCACAGAGGCGGCCAGCTTAAGTTCTAACTGGACCTTTGCCTCTCTAATTTTTCTCCTGCATAATCTAACAGCAACTTTAAACATATCACAAGAAGCCTTCCCCTCCTTCCAAAGGTGATACACCCCCTCTTTTTTCCCTTTAATTCCTTCAGGAGCTGCTTGGTCATCCAGGCCAGTCGCCTTCCCCGCCGGCTCATCTTTCGGCACATGGGAATAAGCAGAGTAAGACAGAAAGACATACCGCTTACCTGTACACCTGAACCATGACTTCCACGTTTTGAAGCAAACAAACAATCCTCAGAATCAACTGCAAGCAGAACCGAAGCAGAAGGAAACATCTCAGAGACAGATCCTTGACTGAAGTTTACAGCTTCCGGATTTTTTTGGCCATCCTTTACTGATTCACTCAGATTGATCACAGAATCTCGTATATTGGAAATAATCTCATTATTTTCTGCCAAAAGGCGTTCTAAATGATCTATTTTTTCTTGCAATATTGAAAGCTGCCCCTGTTGAAAAAAAAAACCAAAACAAAAAGCAGTGAAGTTTCATTATTTCTCAGAATATATCTTGACAACTTTTAAAAAGTATCAACTTCACAACAGTATATGGTCTCACACGGGCAAATCAAATATAAATACTTGATGTAGAAACAAACTAATAAGAAATCAAACCAACAATTGAACCTTCTTTCAAGAATACAGGAAAAGAGCAACAATTACATTTTCTGCTATGAATTTGTATTGGTAGCACAAGATTTCATCACTAATACAAAGATATCCTTAAAAATCATACTGTTTCAAGTACCAATTATTCCAACTTCAAGCTTTTTTCATTTGCAGATCTGCAAAACTCAGACCTTTGTCTCTTTTCATATCTTTACAGAAGTTCGTTGTAATTCTGCAGAAAATAAACTGCAGTATTTTTCTAACCTCTTGGTAATTTGCCCCTTAATTTTCTTTGCTGTTTAAAGTGCTGATGCACTACTTTGCTTTGTTGTTTGTTTGTTTGTTTTTTTCCTTAGATTGACATATTCAGAAATCGGTAACAGGTTTTAAAATGTAACACAGGAAATAGTTATTGCATCCCAAAAGACAAAAATACACTTTGACATTAAGCTAATTGAGATGGAGGGTCATCATCCTAGAATCTAAACAGTTTAGAGACAAAACCCACAAAAAAGAAACATATACTAGAAACAGTATTTGTTTAAAACAAATACTAGAAACTTATAAAACAAATTAACTGAAAGCAACAGGAAATCAATATGCAGATGACTGGATACCAGAAAGAACATTGTAGTCCCATGCCCTCTGGTGGCCCAAAAGAAACACTCAGATGGAAATCTTGCAAATGCTACATTAAACATGCTGAGTACATGCTTGTGTGTAAAACTAGTATTTTCCCTTTCAACGTCTGTGACATCTTGAGAGAATGGTATCTCATCTCAGAAAAGTTAAATAGCAACATATAAAATAATACCAATTGGGGCTTTACATGCTGCCCAACACAGGTTCTATTTTTTGGTTTCTCAAGACGACAAAATACAGCTGCCATCTATACAAATTATTACCTGCTTCTCTGCGCCTTCAACAGATCATAGCTACCAAGTGTGTAAGCAGCCAAAACACAGTTCACAACCTATCCTGCTACTATATCCCCTACACTACTACTGTATAATCAGACAACTGTTTAACATTCATATTCAAAATTCATATATGTTCTAGAAGTATTTTACCTATTCCTACTAATACACCTGTTTTGTATTGCTTAATACCCTACCAACTGTGGCCAGATTACCCCTCCAATCTGACCCATGTCATCTAGCCAATTGTAGTTTCTGAAGCACTAGCCAGTAGCAAACCTTGGCGGGGGGGGGAACCCACACATGCCCCAAACAATAAAACCACACACCAAAAATTCCCACCACATATCAAAGAATACTATCATTAAACAAAGCATAAAATACATGTTCAAAGTGATCCTTCCAGTGGCATATATTGCCAATCTCTAGCAGTCAGATAAAAAACTTCCAGTCTGGAGGTCATGTTTTATTTCATACCGCTGGGACAGACCTTTCATTTAACTTCAAACTTTCAAGTATCTACAACAAGAAGTTCTACCACGTCACCATTTACTATGTGACAAAACACTTTTCTTTCTAAACTAACTTCCTTCCTTCCTGTATCGTACATCCCCAACTACACCAGGCTGCTCTGAGCCCCATCAAGCCTGAACTTGAATGTCTCCAGGAATGGAGTCTCATATGAAACTGCCACTTGTTCTTGATTACCATTGAACAACAATAAATTATTTGTTGCTAGATACTTCAGCAAAAAATTACTTCTAAGCTAGAGGGTTCAAGCCTACTTAAGACTTTGAACAGCAGATATTTTTAGAATTATGTTACTTTAGCTTTGGAGATACATACTATGTTATCTGGAAAACTAAATCCTTACAAAGACTTCCCATCATGAAACTTAACAGAACATTAATAAAGACAATCCTTGTTTCTTCTCTGAAGATTATGAGATGCATCACATCTGTCTTCTAAGTATTTAAATACACCATGTACCAACTCAAATGGAATGTAAAACATGAAATGAAATGCTACAGTTAAGAACGTGTAACTATGACCTCATGCAGTACCCAAGTTAAGAACGACAGGCAATCAAATCTTTTGAGATTTTAAAGACTTTCAATTCTGATGCAGAATGCTTCAGCCATGAAGCTAACTATAATAAAGAACAGCATCACAAACTGGAAATGGACGCCAGTTTTAATTCTGCATGAAAATGTCAGGAATTCATTCTCAAGTTGAAATTTGCACTTTTTTCTAAATTATGCAAAAAGCTAATTTTTGTCTATTTTCATTGCACTCCTTTTTTATGTTAGCTTAAACGTAAGACTAGGCAATGCCTAGAATGTAATACTCTATCAAAATCATTTTTGAAATATGAGTTAAACCTAGAAAAAACTATAACTCTTGAAGACAAAATAAACTAAATTCAGTTTCAACATTTTTAGAGGAAGGGTTACACTGCCCAACCTCAAAAGTGAAGTACAAAGCAGTGAAGTCATTCTACAAATATTTTATCTTGATTGCTAGTAACAGATGTTGATTTACTACAAAAAAGATTAGAGGCATGTTACAACAACACTAAGGAGGTCTAATTAAAAAATAAAATATATAAGTCCTATTACTAAAAATACACTCCAACAATATTTTGTTTTAAAATAAGTTTGAATGTTTTTCACATATTTGGTGGGAGAAGGGGTAGATGCTATTTATATTTTTTTTAGGACATGTCCTGAGCTAGGAACCATCCAATGGGGTATTCTGTTCCATAAACATCATGCCCAACATGTCCACTAAACAAATAGCAGGTGCTGCCCATCATGGGCACAGAGTGAGCATGTCACATTTTATATTACTGAGGTTTGTACATAACTTCTTTACTTTTGATGACATTCCTGCTGTTCATTTTTCCTTTGTATTGTTCTATTAAACTCTTCTTACCTCAGCCCAGGAGTATTACATTTTACACTCAGTTTCTGTTTCCCATCCTAGCTGGGGAAGGAGTGAAGGGCAGGGGAAGGGGGTGCAGGATGAAGAAGTAATGGTGGGGGTGGGAAGGGGGGGCAGTTGCACAAGCTGCCACATGAAGCTCTGCTGCAGCTGGGCCTGAAACCACCACAGGAGTAATGTATCAATTTTACCTTAAACAGCTGTGCCTGACATTTTGTAGCCTACATGCTTTGTACCTACTGGACAGGAAAATTTGGCTAGCTGCAAAATTCACAAATGTCACCAGATCTCCCTCTAACTTTCCAGCATCAAGTCTTCTCCAAAAAAAACCCCACTGCTGATCCAACACTTTGAGCCCTGCCTAACTGCACAGAAAATCAGAGCACTGCATACAGATGTAGTCCAAAGGAACATCATTAAATGGTGCTCTGTTAATCTACACACTTGTTTTAACATAAGGAAATGCAATGTAAAATTACATGAATCACCTGGCCTACACAACCAGGTAACAAGTTTATGATGACTTATTTTATTTCTGCCTTCGTATGTTAAGACTGTGTGAATAAAGTTCTAATTAAAAAGTGAGAAAGTAAACCCTGCTGTCACTCCACAGCAAAAGAACTACTTCTACAAGTAGTGCGAAGCGGCAAATAAACCAACAGTACCAAAAGTAGGTACAGCTGCATTAGTACAAAAACAGCATCACATGAGCAGTGCATCTGTTCACTATCACCATGGTTATACACCTCTGGACTTAACCAACAAAATTTAACCATTTAAGAACAGCACAGATCAGCAAACCCTGCTCCCATTTGGAATAAAACCTGTCCATCCCTGCTAGCTGCACTGAGCAACCCAGCCACTACCCCATGAGCCAGCTACACAGAGAGTTACTTAGTCTTTAGTAAGTAGAATAGAATAGTTTTCATGTCCCCAAAACTGTGCATCAGTTTGCTTTGCCACTGCCCTCTGCTTGTCCTCCATTTTCTTCTGACACCAATATGATCTGTAGTACGAACTCCCTCCAGAAAG
>CM026897.1:76557692-76719777 GCA_015227895.2 Colaptes auratus | reverse complement strand
AGGCTTTACTAAAGTCAACATCCACAGCCTTTCTCTCATCCACTGAGCAAGTGAACATGTAGTATCATAATATCATAGTATCAGTCAGGGTTGGAAGGGACCACAAGGATCATCCAGTTCCAACTCCCCCGCCATGGGCAGGGACACCCCACACTAGATCAGGCTGGCCAGAGCCTCATCCAGCCTGGTCTTAAACCTTCCAGGTTGGGGGCCTCAACCACCCTCCCTGATACCCTTCCAGGGCTTTACCACTCTCATTGTGAAGAACTTCCTCCTCACATCTAGCCTGAATCTCCCCACCTCCAGCTTCATTCCATTCCCCCTAGTCCTATCACCACCTGATAGCCTGAAAAGTCCCTCCCCAGCCTTCTTGTAGGCTCCCTTAAGATACTGGAAGGCCACAATGAGGTCCCCTCGGAGCCTTCTCTTCTCCCCGACTGAACAGCCCCAACTCCTCATCTGTCCTCAGAGGAAGGTGCTCCAGCCCTCTGATCATCCTCGTGGCCCTTCTCTGGACACCTTCCAGCACCTCCAGATCCCTCTTGTAAGGGGCTCCAGAACTGGACACAGTACTCCAGGTGGGTCTCACCAAGAGCTGAGCAGAGGGGGACAATCACCTCCCTTGACCTGCTGGCCACACTTCTCCTGATGCAGCCCCAGGATCTGATTTGCTTTCCAGGCTGCAAGTGCACATTGAGAGCTTCCTGTTGAGCTTCTCGTCCACCAGCACCCCCAAGTCTCTCTCTCTCTCCTCAGGGCTGCTCTCCAGCCAGTCACTGCCCAGCCTGGATTTGTGCCTTGGATTGCCTCACCCAGATTCAGGAACCCTGCACTTGGTCTTGTTGAAGCTCATGAGGTTGGCTTGTGCCCCACCTCTCCAGCCTGTCAAGGTCCCTCTGGATGGCATCTCTTCCCTCCAGCATGTCCGCTGCACCACACAGCTTGGTGTCATCAGCAAACTTGCTGAGAGTGCACTCAATGCCACTGTCCATGTCACCCACAAAGATGTTGAACAAGACTGGTCCCAGGACTGATCCCTGAGGGACTCCGCTTGTCACTGGCCTCCACTGGGACGTGGACCTGTTGACAGCCACTCTTTGGGTGTGGCCATCAAGCCAGTTCTGTATCCATCTAGTGGTCCATCCATCAAACCCATGTGTCACCAGCTTGGAGACCAGGATGTGGTGCGGGACAGTGTCGAAGGCTTTGCTCAAGTCCAGGTAAACTACATCAGTTGCTCACCTGTCATCTATTAATTAGATTATTAGTAGAAGGAGATCAGGTTGGTCAGGCAGGACCTGAGTTTCATAAACCCATGCTTTCTGGGCCTGAGTGTCCCATATGTGCTCCATGGTGCTACTCAGGATGATCTGATCCATCAACTTCCCCGTTATCTAAGTTAAACTCACAAACCTGTAGTTTCCTGGATCTTTCTGCTGGCCTTTCTTATAAATGTGTGCCACACTGGCTAACTTCCAGTCTGCTGGGACCTCCCCGGTCAGCCACAACTGCTGAAAAATTATGTAAAGTGGCTCGGCAAACACCTCTGGCAGTTATTGCAGTACTCTCAGGTGGATTCATGGAATCACACACAGAATGCATTGCGTTGAAAGGCACCCTGGAAGGTCATCTTGTCCAACACCCCTGCAGTGAGCAGGGACATCTTAGGTTGCTCAGAGCCCCATCAAGTTTGACCATGACTGTCTCCAGGGATGTGACCTCAACCACATCTTTGGGCAACCTGCTCCAGTATTTTTCCACTAATTGGGAAGAACTCCCTATGTTTTATCTAACCTAAATCTTCCCTGCTCCAGTTTAAAACCATTGTTCCTCATCCTGTTGCTACAAGCCCTTCTAAACATTCCTTCCCCATCTTTCCTGTAGATCCCCCTCAGATACTGAAATATAGCTATAAGGTCTCCCCAGACCCTTCTTTTCTCCAGGCTGAATAGCCCCAGCTGTCCCAGCCTATCTTCGTATGGGACCTGTTCCAGCAGCCTCATCATCTTTGTGGCCTTCTGGACCCACTCCAGCAGGTCCACATCCTTCTTGTGTTGTGGTTCCTTCTTGTGTTGGGGGCCTTAGTGCCTATAGACTTGTGTACAGATGTCTACAAGGTGCAACAGTTTACCAACTATCTCTTCCTAGGTTGCAGGGGAGTCATTCTGCTCCAGTCTCTCTCCTTTAGCTCAAGGGGATGGGTTCCCAGAATACAACTGGTCCTGTTGCAAAGAATGAGGCAAAGAAGGCATTAAGCACCTCAGTCCTTTCCTCATCCTTCATAATCCTGTTTCCTCCCACATCTAATAGAGAACTGAGGGTCTTCCTGGCTATTCTTTTGCTGCTAATGTATTTATAGAAAGATTTCTTGTTGTCTCACCTCATGTGAAACAGAGGTTTCACAATCTGACTGTATCCAGGAATGTGCAGTCTCCAAAATCCCACTATCCCCAAGAAACGCAGAGTTTCTTGCTTGTTCATGGGATTTGCCATGGTAGAGACTATTTACCACATCCACTGGAATGTGTCGGCGTCCATCCTGCCACCGCACTCCCAGAAACTGAATCTCTCTGGTAGGTCCTTTCACCTTGCTTGATGGCAAAACCTGCATTCAGAAGAATGTCAATGATTTTGTTACCTTTCTCGAAGACTTCCTCAGCAGTTTTACCCCAGACGATGCTATCATCGATGACGGATGTGTTCTGGAGCACCACCTTTCTCCAGAGCATCATGGATCACTGCATGACAGATGCTGGAGCTGTGGATCCAGCCCATTGGCAATCTGTTGAAAGTGTACTGGATTCCTCTCCAGGTGAAAGCAAACTGAGTCTGCATTCCTCTGCTATGGGAATAGAGAAGAAGGCATTAGAAATGTCTATGGTAGCATACCATTTGGCCTCTTGGAATTCCAGCTCTACTGGAGTTCCATCATGTCTGGTACTGCTGCACTCATAGGTGGAGTTACTTCATTCAGGGCTCGGTAGTCGACTGCCAGTCTCCATTCTGCTTTTGCACAGGCCACACTGGACTGTTGAAAGGGGAATGAGTTTTGCTGATGACTTTCTGACTCTCCAACTGACGGAATCAGATTCTGAATGGGCAACGAAGAGTCACAGTTGGTTCTGTATTGTCTGTGATGCACGTCTGAGAAGCAACCGGCAATTTAATGTCCTGACTTGTGTTGGTCCCACAACTGCAGATTCATCAGAAAGAAGGTCTAACAGACAGCCTCAGTTTTTGTCCATCAACTTCTACAGATACTAGTCCAAAAGCCCATTTGTAACCTTTAGGGTCTTTGAAACGCCCTTCTCTCAGAAAATCAAGTCCCAAATACAAGGTGCGTCAGGTCCGGTCACAACTGTGTGCTTCCTCCACTGTTTACCAGTTAAACTTATATCAACCTCCACCTTAGTTAACTCTTGAGATCCACCAGTGACTCCCAGAATAATTATAGGCTCTGATCCCTGATAATTGGATGGTATTATGGGGCACTGAGCTCCTGTGTCAACCAAGCCCTGTACTTCTGAATTGTGAAGTGCCGGCCACTGGATGTACACATCCCAATAGATTCTGTTATCTCTGTTATCCCTCTCCTCCCCGTGGTGGGAGGCAGGGCACCCCTAGTTATGGGGAACATGCCCACATGTGCCATGAGCACAGTGTGCAGTGTTAGAACTGGAGCCACTGTTGGAGCTATTAGAGTTGTCCTGGGGAACTGTGGAAGTAACAGCTACCCTTCTGGTATTGCTACCTCGGGTTCTGCCACTTTGCAGTTCCCTCAGTCTCCTGAAAAGATTAGCAGTTGGTTGACCATCCCATCTGTTCATGTTCTCACCAAACTGATCACACAGAGCTATCCAAATACTCCCATGTGATTGCCTTGGTGGTCTGTTTTAGTTTGATCTATTTTGGACTGACATCCTTGGAGGACATCTATTCCTCACAGATGAAACTTGTATCCATCTGGAGGAAGAATTGGAATTATGTCTCTGTATCAATTGGGATATGGTATTTTTAAATTCATCCTTCAGCTCTTTCATGCAATTCTTTATCTCACCAGACAGAGTTTCAATGGCGGAAACCAAAGAAACACGTGTCATGCTATCCTCCAATTGTCTCATTTGATCAGTGAATTGGCCAACCATAGAAGAAGCTCTGCCATAATTTCTTGCCACAATTCTGCTTGCCAGAATATTTGCATAATTAGGAGGAGCAAGTTTGATGAGCTTTTTAGCAAGACCAGTTCCTACAGGAATTTCATCAGGATTCAGAGTCTCATGGCCACCATAGAATACCGCTCTGACAGCAAATTGTCTCAGATGCTTAATTCCCTCCTCTATGGTAGTCCAGGGTTTAGGATTCCATGGAAGATCATCTTGAAAAGGATATCTCATGAGAGTTGCCATTAAAAGGCGTATCCACAGAGTAACCTTACCAAGAGTCCTACCTAGATGTCTATCTATTCCATTATCCTTCAAGAGAGTTCCTAGTTGAGCTGCTGACTTGTCTCCAACTATTAGAGCTGGAGTACCTGTATCAACATCTACCATGACAAGCTAGAATTGGCTCATTATCTGCTCTGATGTAATCTTTATGTATGTTTCTAAGCTCTTTCCTCAGTGAAGAACAGCTCTGAATATCATCTTCTTCCTCCTCTGCCTCCTCTTCCTGAACTTATTGTCCCAGTAACTTAACTTCCTCTCTCACACTCCTCATCTCTATAGTAAGGCCATCAGACACCACAACCACCCTATTACTTTCTCCTCATCAGAAATTTGCCCTGCAGCTTCCCTCCAGTGATGATCTCAATAACTCAGCAGTGCCTTAGTGCTTAAGACAAACCTTTTCCTCCTTCTCACAGGCTCTCTTTCAAGCAGAAGTTTCCCTCACCAGCATCAGCATCCTGCTCCTCACCCCCATCAGCTCCTGGATCAGCTTTGGTCTTTCCACTTCTTGTATTTAAAACAGCCTCTTGCTTAATGGGAGCTGTGTTTGAATTTACAGCTGCCTTAACAGAAGCTGACAGGTTTTGAGACGGATCAGCTGCCGTGGAGGACACTTCTGGTCCTGCCAAAGAAGAAGAAGGAAATGGCTTTGCCTCTCTAATGGCTGCCGCGCCAGAACCACCAACAGCACCGTTCAAAGCAGTCTTTCCGATGGCCTTTTTAGTTCTATCTTTAACTGATACAGATTCTCCATCCTCCTCATCACTAGATATCTCTGGAGTAGAGTTAGAACTCTGCTTTCTTCTTTTTGATCTACGCCTGATTACAAAAGAGGCCTTAGATACCTGCTTCTCCCGGTACAGAGCATATAACAAGTATGTAATCACTATCACCAGCAGCAGATTCAAACACATCAAATAAATCACCTTTGGATCCCAGCCATCACTTAAAAGTACTCTTTCACCTACTGGAATCTTAAACTCCTTTATCTTGATTGGCAGAGTGGTCGATGTCACATTTCTGTATCTATTAAGCCAAAAGAATCCCAGACACCGGTCATAGAGAAGCTGAATCTTATACTTAAACCATAAATATAAATTATACATTAAGTACCTGCCTAAGCGATTGCAAATCAATCCTAGAACATGCTTATAGATAAGGACCCCAAAAATTGAAAAAAACAGATGCTCTAAAATCCAAAACACTTTCATGTTTGCAACTCCGACCTGAGCAGACAATAAATTAAGCAAGTTTTGCCCTGCTTCTGGACAGCAATTATCCACAAGCCGTGAGTTTGGCACCAATTAAAATATATGGCAGGGTGAGAGAAAGTTCCCCCCCTACACACAAAGAAACCGCAGCTAACTCAGTCGGAGAAGCAGAGGAAATAAGCTATATTTACAAGCAGAAATGGAATGCAGATGGATATGTACACAATATACAGTATTTACAATATATACAGAAATACACAGCTATGAACTTAATACAGAAGACCTTTTCCCTTCTCCAGCCAGGAGGGTTCCCCCCAGCTGTACCCCCCCCTCTCCCTTCCTACCTCCCTTTTTTTTTCCAAAAGGGTTAGAGAGAGAAAAAGGTTTAAGAAGGAATTCTGTTAGCTCAAGCGTGTGCAAGATTATTTTCTTATCTGGTTAGCTTTGTTAATTCAAGGTCGCCTCCGTCCAGCAGTTGTTGCTTCAGAGAGAGAGAGAAACAGACAGGCCCACAGGAACAGAGAGAAACAGAACTGACTGAGCTGAGACTCAAATTGAACTTAAAGTTGCATTCTACCAATGTACCAATGAAATTCGTTTAGACCTTATCTTTGTTTTCAATACATTCAGCCAGAGTGTTCCAGGAACTGTCCCTTTCTTAAAGGCACAGCCTAAAACGGTCACAACTTGTGTCTGAGAGAATGGGATAGGAGATCACAACAACTAGCTCTTAAAGACACTGTCATTTTTCAAGGAATGTTAATTACGGTATATATAACGTAAAACATTTAAAATTAATTGTGGAGGACAGGGGAAATTAAAATAGATTCCGATCAGAATGTAAGACTTTGTTATGTGTGCGTATGACGAAGGAGAAAACAGGGAAAAGTACTGTTTTCTGTCTTATAATGATTACATAAAAAGCAAGAATAATTACCAGCTCAGTGGACAGGCTGGTACAAAGGAAGAAACTCATCAAGCAGTTGTTTTTTCAGCTTTGACAGATTGCACACGTAAACATGCATACACACACCTCTTGATAAGTTTGCTATACTGTAAAATCTCATGAATTATCTTCAGAGCACATTTTGATTCATATTGTTCCATGTGAGCAGTTGATATAATTTCAGTTTTTATATTGGCTAAGACTTAACTAAGGGCTGCAACTCAAATTATGGATAACAAGGTAAATACTGAAATGATGAGTGCATTTTCCCAAGTCTTTCCAGATTAATCTTATTACCAGCATGAAATATAATGATGGGTCCATGAATAATTCTTATTGATCTTGAGTATAAAATGTAGACCAATCTAGATAAAACCTAGAGAAAAAAAGTTTCCGTTTCCCTTGTTATTCTGGAGTTTGTTCATGTAAAAGATTACTTCCTTTATCAACTATTTATCCAAGTAAAATTCAGAGCAGACCTAAGTGTTCTGTAAATCTGCAGAGAGTAAACACATTGATATTAAACAGTGTGCTATTTTATCCAAAATGTCTTGATGTGCTTTACATTCTTGGGAAATGATAGTTAAAGGAATAAAGGCTTGATATAGAAGACAGGAATGACCAGACTGACACAGACCAACACAAAAGATCAAGTATGGAATTAGGCTTTTCAAGTCAGATAGTTCAATGGCTACAGTTTAATTCATTAATGTACATCTGCTGGGAGTCAAATTCTGCCATAGATCTTGCACAGACCTCTAAGATTCAGTATACCAAACACTAAGTTTCCTGCCTCCCATAACAGTGTAAGTCTCAGATTTCACCTGGCTGTAATTCTTGTTTGTGTAGTGAGTATCATTAGTTTAAAGATAGCAACAGAACATCTACAGAAATTAATAATGGAAATAAATCCATTGTTAAAAGCACTGGAGAGGAGGAAGAAGAAACATTTTTGAAGTATCCACACTCTATTAATTTTCTCCTAGCAATGGGCATGGGGCCTGTAAATCCAAGGGTTACTGTCAGGAAGGAAGAAACATAGAAATTGATGGTTCACATCATGAACATGCTTAAAATACGTTTGCATCCTATTTATGTTCTCAATCACTTAAACCAATATTTTATTCTGTTTAGAATACTGGGTGCAATATAAACCAAAGACTACACATACCCTTTCCCCCCCTTTATCTCTCTCTCTCTTTTTTTTTTCCTTTTTTTCTCTCCATAAAATCTTCAAATGCTGTAATGATTTAAGAAACAAGACTATTTGCTCACTTGACTATATGGTCTAACACACAGTTAATGGGTTGTCTGTGATTCTCTCAATGAAAGACCACAATGCTATACCTACTTCCTTTCTCATTGGTACCAAGGGAGCATTATGTGACATTTTACTTCCATTCTGGTTTGTTCTTCTCAGTGATGCACACCACATACTTGGATTGAAACATCTTAAAAGTTAGAAACACTCAGACCCAGATTTTGTTATAGAGAAACACCTATAAGGTGAATTTTGTTTCAGGATGCTATTTTGTGTAAAAATAAAGGGTCTGTATGGTAGGGAAAAGATATGGGTGCAATGCAAAAGATATTACAATATGTCTTCTACCAAATCACATAATCTATGCAAATTTGCAATGTGTTCAGCAACCAGTAAATGTGGTCACAGTAAAGACGAATGTTTCATATATGAGAAAGTCAATGTCTATCCAGATGCTGTAAAGCTATCTTAATTTGTGACTCTTTTAGACTGAGAATAAAGCAGATTGTCTGCAATCGTAGCTACTAGTTCCAATGTCAAATTTCTCTATTAAATGTTCCAGGGAGGTGGCAGCAGCTGACAGGCAATCCAAGTGTAGAAGATAAGTGGATAACAGATATTTTAGGAGTAAACCCTTGTAACAATTGAGGAAATCCATAGGTGAAAAGAAATCCTAGTCACTTGGGTATGAATATGAATATTGTTGTTACATTCTGCTGTGAGCAGTGCAAATTCAGTATTGTTACTTTTGTCTCTCTGTTTGCCTGCCAGAATATTTTTTCCATCTTTTTTACTGGAAATACAGACTACAGTAACATCAAACAAAAATCTGACTCGCTCAGCAAAAAAATAGGGAAATGTAGCCAGGGATTCTCAGCTAATGCCTCATGTTTAAATGCACAGATATTCTACTGTCTACCCAGGTAGAGAAGAAAGATGTAAGGCTCCTTTACACATGGTTATTCTGATTGACCACAGACCTTCATAAGTCATCACCAGTGCCTAGTGGTCTACTGGGCCAGGTGTCAAAATGCCTAATTTTGAATAGATTTAACTTTTGCTCTTTTTTTTTTTTTTTTAAATGCTGTTGGATAGGATGATACCAATGGAGACATCTGTCTTTCCCATTATTTTGGAAGGAAATTCATATCTCTACAACTCACCTTGGAGGGACCAAGTGAAAAATCATTTACTTCTTATATAACAGAAGCTAGACAAGGGAGCAGAGGAAAATTTCAGATAGCAGTCCCACTATGAAACACAGGGCTAGGACAGGACAATTCAACTAGAGAGCATAATTTTTTCAAAGTATATTCCTTGTTTAATGTGAGTTTTAACCATTGCCACACTGACAGCTGGAGTGTTGAAAAAAGCTTGTTTGGGGTATGGGCTAGCACTAGCATGTGTATGATCTTACGTGTAATTTACAATTTGCACCACTTCTTCTAAAGTGCTTGCAATATACCCTCTGAAATAATTGTACTTCTTTCCTGAAGGATTGCCTTAAAACATGATTCTGCGCAGTATTTTATTTATAATTACAGAGAAAGTAGGCAGCAAGACATGATGGAACTACAGGAAATACTATTAGAAGACATCTGACATCTGTGAACAGTTCCCTTTTATCCTCTTTCTAGACTGAAAAACACTTTTTTTTTTCTTTTTTCTTTTTTTTTTTCTTTCCCATATCCCAGGTTACATTATAACAAAGTGAAGTATCATTTATGTCCATTGAAATCTGAAATGGTCCTTTTTCTCACTAGAACTGCAGTGCTCCCACAGTAGTATAACTTGCTTCAAAACAAAATACAAGTACTCCTGCAGCAAATGGCTTAAGGAAAACAACTCTGATCAAGAAAAAAGCTCCTTTTACAAAGAGAATGGTTTAGTGTATCACAGTCTACTTTAAACAGTCTTCTAGAAAGGGAAGTTAAGCATATGAAGCTTGGCTTCAGCCATCTTGTTTCAGATATCCAAGCCTACTCCATAAAGCTAGTCAGAGAACCTCTGTAACACACTACTGCAAAAACATACTTAGCTTTGTTTCAAAGTTCATACAAAATTTCAAATACAGTAAGGTTAGAAAGTTGCTTTGTCTACTGACATGGGAAAAAACCACCATGTTTCCATGTTTTCTGTGTTTTGTTTTCTTTTCAACACATTCAATTGAGTTACATATCAAAAACATTTGGAAAGTGTGGTAGTTTCAGGCTGTGCCTAGAAAATTTTCCACAGATCTTGATCAGAAAGTGATAGAATGTAAATAAATTACCATTGGATGTAAAAGGGAAAATAATAATACATTCTAAATAATCCCATTAATCTGAAAATAAAGTTAGATCTGTAAACTAACTTTCTCTCTTTTCGGCTTCCTTTGCTCTAGCAGATATGACTTGTGACTTTCTGCTGGCTTTGCTGACCTTGGCTGTGTTCTTTGTTGTGGTTAAGTACTTACAACAACGCTCTGCTTCTCTCTCTCCTTTACCATGTACAGGGGGGAAGGGAGCAGGGAGGGCAAAGCTAATAGCAGCCCCCTGATTTTGTCCAGGGGGATTTTTGTGTTGTTCGTCAATTGTATATATATGTATAAATATTGTATATTTTGCACATATTCATTGCATTCCATGTTTCTAGATTGTAGTTTTGCTTGTAAATACAGCTTCATGTGCTTGCCAACTGAACTGGTCTGGCAATTTTATGCTGGGGGGAATTTCAACCCACCACAAAAAGTTACTTCAAAACCTATCTATGAGCTGATGATTCTGACCACATTGCTAAACAAAAGAAATATTGAGACACAGTTTGCTCTCTAAATTTCATTCCTGTGTAATTTTCAAGTATGCTGATTAGATGCCAGACTGCTATGATAAACACATGTAAATAAAATTAATGAAGATATCTCCCTCCTAAGGGCACCACCTGATCTTCCTGTGTTAAGGAAGTCACAGGTCACATTATTATTATCCTTTCCCCATATCTTCTGAAAGCGTAAATACCAAATGCTCACCTGTGCACACCTCTGTCACACAGCTAAAATTATGACAGTACTCCATGCATTTTATAGATTCTTTTTGCTAGGTTTCGCATTAACAACAGAAAAGGGGAAATAACCCTTTTGGAACTATTTTGTGAGGCTGTTTTCAGAAAATAAATGGGATTACTTAAAATTGTTCTAAAAATTTTTGGAGAGCTAATAACATTATAAAGTATGATGTCACTTAGCTCCTTTACTTGGTTAAACTAAACCTTTCCCAGCTCATTTTTCTTTGATTAGAAACATGACCTATGAATCTTCATGTAATTAAGATTTACAGTAGAGACAAGATGAACTTTTTATTTGTTTTAAATTTTAAAAATATACTGTTCTATTTCTGATAAATATACCCATTTCAGACATGTTCCTTAAAATTTTGTAGTATGGTGTGTTATAATATGGATTTTATATTGATGTTAGATTTCCCTCATGCAGTGCCTCCAGGACAAGATGTAAGCAGGCAAAGACATTTATTACGTTATACAGCAAAGTTATATAGTCTATCAAAAGGCACATGTGTCACATCTCAGGTGGTCATTTTCTATTGGCATGCATGTAATTGTCATACAATAAGTCAAAATAACAAAACAATATTTTAACACATCCAACCAAATTTCTGCCTAGTTTCTCTCCTTCAGTTACAAAGTGTTTACATTACCCTCAGAGTCAAAGACAATACATAGCTTTCTCTAATTCCAGCAAAGGCAAATCTTCCCTATAGCCTTCCAAAGCTATCAAAAAACAACCTCTTCCCACATCTCGCCCTTTCTGTTTTCCAATAGAACAACACTTTTGATTGACCTTTCTAAAATTCTTTGCATACATAGAAGCAAGCAAGTTAAAACTAATTATAGAGCAAAAGCAGAAATTTTGTAAAGCAGCGTGTCTACCAGACTGATGTAACCCATAAAAGACATAATACTTAGGTTGAGCTAATTAGAACATTCTAACAGAACTGGCATAATATATGGTTAAAAATAAAAAAAACTTCCAGTTACATTTCAGTAACAAGTACACATTCCTTTCCATTTATCTTACAAGGTCAGAACACATACAAAACAGTTGCTTCTTTCAGACAGAAAGTTTCATCTCATTGCTTTGAACTTACTTTTTACCTGTTTGATCTATCAAAGAAGAACCCAGATCTCACCAGCTCCAATTTTCTCATCTCACTCTTCTTACCATCAAAGAAGACTTGATTTAGCCTGAACACATTACACACAGGAATTAAGACACAAAGATCCACAAACACAGCAAACCCAATCTTCAGTACTGTCTTTTACACTCTGCTTCAAAGATATGTCACATTTTAGTTTTTCTAAGATGGTCAAAAATCATAAATTTGTTTAATGTCAGCAAGATTTTCCTTGATCCATAAAGGTAGAGAGAGATGGGTCAGAGATGACATCCTGAATATCCATGTTCCTGCTCAGTATAAAATTGAACATAACACAGTAATTCATTTTTACTCATCCTAATAATACTGATCTCTTGATGCTTTGTTTTTGCTAAGGAAAGGTACTGAGTCCTATTGATACTAACTTTGGCCTAATGTTCTTTGTTCTTTCAAATTTCTCCTAACTAAAACTTCCAGAATTCTTACATCCTCCATAAATTTTGTTAAATCACATTTGAAACCACATATAAAATGAAAATTTGAGAACATAAAATGCTTTAACTATTCTTTTTTGTGACATAATACCTCATTTCCCCCTTTTTTATTTTTTATAACCTAAAATGAAAATGTTTTTTGTGTTATAATTAATTTTTACTTTCCCTTTAACTATTTACAATTATGACAAACTGGTAAGTTAACATATAAATCTATGTGAACATATTCTCTAATCACACAACAATTAAGCAATCATGATATTCAGTCCTAATTCAAATGGGTTTTGGTACATTCTTCTGATTGAGTCTTTTCATCTCAGATTATCATAACAGTTATTGTGATCAGTGTTAGGTAGGTATGCTGATTTTCAGCTTCATGGGAAATGCTTTTTGTCCTGTCTTCTTGATTCTTGTGCTGTTATTTGTTGAGATTATTGCAGCACTGAGTTGCAAAATTGATGTTTCCAGGTGTTGACATGGGTTAGCTATTTCTTGCTGGTATCACTAAAACCTTAGTTATAAAATACGCATCCCTCTTTTTTTTTTTTTTTTTTAGTATATGTTATCCTTATCTTAAAGCTATTATGAATACAAAGAGAACACCAAAAAAACAATCATTCTATGATATCCCTATAGTATCATAGTATCAGTCAGGGTTGGAAGGGACCACAAGGATCATCTAGTTCCAACCCCCCTGCCATGGGCAGGGACACCCCACACTAGATCAGGCTGGCCAGAGCCTCATCCAGTCTGGTCTTAAACACTTCCAGGGATGGGGCCTCAACCACCTCCCCAGACAACCCATTCCAAGGCTTTACCACTCTCATGGTGAAGAACCTCCTTCTCACATCCAGCCTGAATCTCCCCACCTCCAGCTTCATTCCATTCCCCCTAGTCCTATCACTACCTGATAGCCTGAGAAGTCCCTCCCCAGCCTTCCTGTAGGCCCCCCTTCAGGCTGGGGCTCTTCCTGTAGGCCCTACTGGAAGGCCACAGTTAGGTCACCTCGGTCACCTCTTCTCCAGACTGAACAGCCCCAGCTCTTTCCGTCTGTCCTCATAGGAGAGGTGCTCCAGCCCTCCTATATGAAACTCTTAACTTATACTAATACCAAAAATCCATAACTATGTTAAAATTAACTTATCAAATCAATGTCTAAAAAGAAACAAAAAAAATGTTAGAGCTCTTTCAAAATGCCATGGCAAACAGTCAGAGAATAACTTATTCTACTTAAACTTATATATTATTATTATAAATTATATCTTATAATTATAATGTCTAATTGTTAATTATAATAGTATAATTAATGGATGCTTTTTATATTATTATTACTTATTATTTGATATACTTTATTACCATTATTAAATACTTATCATTACTAAATACTTATACCTTGCTATAATTACCAAATACTAAATACCTATAAATACTAAATACTTACTATTCATTATGTTTACTGGTAGAACTTAACTACTAAAAACATCAAAATAACAAATCTCTAAAGTACCTTACAATCAGAAATAATGAAATCAGCACTGTTGCTTTAAATCAGAACACAACTTTAGTGGACAGGAGAGTCTTATAAGAAAAAGAAGGGGGGGGGGGGGGAACGGAGTGGGGAGGTGGCTGGCTCAGCAAAGCCACCGTAGGTACAGAGAGCGGTGGAAAAAGAGAGGTGGCAGCTGGCAGTCTCAGCAAAGCTGCCGCAGCCACAAAAGGGGCGGAAAAGGGGGTGGGGGGAGAGAAGGGTGGGGGAGGGACGCCGCTGAATTCACAGCAGCTGTATTTTTTTGACAGCTTCCAGCGAAAGCGTAGTTTTCCTGGAAGGCAGATTTCAGTGGGTGGTGATAGCAGCGATTTGAGCTTAGTTGTTGTTTTGACCCTCCTGCTGTGGTGCCTTTTGTTCTCTTTCTGTGGCTGTTTCTGAGACTCAAGATACGTAGAGAAAAGTCACTACCTTCTCACCGCTGCAACGCTGTCTTACTTTCCTTTTTAGCATAGTCCCAAAGCTCAGTTCTGATCATTTAACTTAGAATGTCCCTTCTGTTCACAACTAAAACACGTTGGAGAACTTCTAAGAGCTGCGGCGGGGGGGGGGGGGGCGGGCAGCGGGCTGCTGTTGCTGTTGGACAGGGGCCAGCGTCTCCAGCTCGAGGGCTGTAGGTGGGCTTAGTGGACACAGTGGTGAAGGGGTAGGGGGGGAGTGTAGATGTCAAAGAAGAGCTTTGTTCTGGTGAAGTGGCGTTGATTACAGCTGTAGCGGTTTTACGATGCTCTGCTAATTGATCTAAGGAATCGTGAATTAGGCCCCATGTTGTAAGGGAAGATGTAGCAATTTCATTTACTTTTGCTGCTGCCCCGAACAAAGCCATCTCTCCCTGTTCCCACGTCTTTTCATCGTATGTTATTGTTCTTTTTTTCAAGATATTCCCAGTATCGAGTTCTCTTCGTTATTTGATTACCCATTACGTGCTCATCAAAAGGAGGCACCAACCCCCAGTTTCCCCGATAGCTCTCCTCTGTCCTGCAGAGCTCTCTTGCACTTCCTGCACTTTTTTTTTTTTTTTTTTCGGGGCACCAACCCTTCTTTCTTCTTTTTTCTTATTTATTCTCTTCTTCTTTTTTATTTTTAACATCCGGATGCATGCGTCTATCATGCTTTTCTTTATCCGTCTATTGCGGTTCTCTTTTATCCATCTATCACGGTTAATTTATGCATCTATCGTGCATCAGGCATATTTCATGCCTTTTCATTTTAATGCAAATCGGGGAACAGCACCGGCATAAAAGCAAATAGAATAATCTCACAGAGACTAATCTAATAGCTACCATTAGTGACGTCAATGAACAGAAACATCTCCGTAGTCCTTAAAAGTGAAATTTCTTCTTGATGGTGCAAGTGGGAGTTGTAATGAGTAGTTGGTCGAGGCGCACGTTTGGGGTCACTATTTATAATAATATAGATTTTATATATATGGTAGGTTTACCTTGAGCACAGCTTCCAGGACAAGATGTAAGCAGGTGAAGACGTTTATTACATTATACAGCAAAGTTATATAGTCTATCAAAAGGCATGTGCACATCTCAATTGGTCATTTTCTACTGGCATGCATGTAATTAAGGCATACAATAGGTTAAAATAACAAAACAATATTTTAACACATCCAACCAAATTCTGCCTAGTTTCTCTCCTTCAGTTACAAAGTGTTTACATTACCCTCAAAGACAATACATCGCTTTCTCTAATTCGAGCAAAGGTAAATCTTCCCTATAGCCTTCCAAAGCTATCCAAAAACAACCTCTTCCCACTGTAGCGTAATCAGTAAAAACAGTGTGGAGCCCCGAGGACATTACTGTTCACGGATACAAACACCAAACCAAGATAGTCCTTTCCACCAGCAAATTGTAGATAATGCTTTTTGATAATTTCTTCCTCCTTATTGCACAAGCAAAATTTATTTATGAAAACAAATATGAAATCCTAAAAAGAGTGCCTTTAAAAATGTTCACAATATTAAAAGAATGTTCACTTGGTAGAAACAATGCCAACATCAACAGTTGTAAAATTTTATCATTCCTCATTGTTTTTGTGAATGGATAGTCTAATAGCTCAAATGCTATGCCATTATTTCCCAAGTACAGTCATATTCACTGTAACCAAACCAGTAGGAGGGAAGAAGAGGAGGCTCAGGGGCAACCTCATTGCTCTCTAAAACTACCTGAAGGGTGGTTTTAGCCAGGAAGGGGGTTGGCCTCTTCACTCTAGCAACCATCACCAGAACAAGGGGACACAGTCTCAAGCTGTGCCAGGGGAAGTTTAGGCTCAAGGTGAGGAGAAAGTTCTTCACCGAGAGAGTCATTCGCCATTGGAATGGGCTGCCTGGGGAGGTGGTGGAGTCACCATCCCTGGAGGTGTTCAAGAGGGAACTGGACGTGGCACTTGGTGCCATGGTCTAATCATGGGGTCTGTGGTGACAGGTTGGACTTGATGATCTTCGAGGTCTCTTCCAACCTTAGTGATACTGTGATACTGTGGTATTTGCATGGTGAAAGGAGTATAGATATAAGAAAGTACTTTTTAATGTTTTGAGAACCAAGAATTTGTTAGATGAGATTTGTAGGCAAACACCTGCAACAATTGTTGCTGTGGTGCTTGCATTCAAAGGCAGCACTGTGTCTAGCATTAGGATACCATGTAGCATAAAATATAGAAAAAAACAGTAATATTGTAAAGTGGTTTTCCATTTTCCAGGAAGGCTATTCAGTTTCAGAAAATGTGGAAAGAAATGCCATGTTAACCTAAGCAAATATTATCCCTACTTAGGATATTTGGTGAAGAGAATAACTGGGCATTAGAAACTTACGACAGCACTCTGCGTCTTTCTTGTCTCCTTATAGCTCCTACCTATTTATGTCTTACTGACTCCAGTATTTCACAGACTAAAAAGTATGACCTTTCAAATGGTGTCAGCACTGGGAACCATAGCTGTTACCTGACCACTGCTCCCTGTGACAAGATCAGTAAGCTTTTGAAAGCTGTAGATGGTATGGAACAACTTGATAACTATGAAATAAACAGTGTACATCTCAGAGACATCTGTCAAACACTTTGGTCAACTGTTTCTCAAATAAAAAGCCCTGGATCTTTTGAGTACCATGTTTTGCCTCTCTGTTTGGAGAAAACACTCCACACTCAATAATCAAAGATAGTATAAGGTATATGCTGCAGAAATTATATTAAAGTATCATATAGTGAATACATTATTCTATCACATAATTGAGGAAGAGCAATTAGTAGCACTGACAGGGGAAGGAAGATACTGCAGTGTGAAAGAATGAGGGAAGTTAGCAAAACACAGATGGCAGGAAATGCAGGGAGGAAACATGGACATCAATGGCCTGCACAGCCTGCAAAGGAAGCAGGTTGAAAAAGCAGTTAAAAAAAAAGAAAGTCGTGGCAGACAGACAAATTGAGGGCTATATCCAAGAGGCAAACAGTAGAAAATCTGTATAGATTTTTAGAAGAGGTGATTCTGAAAGGGCTGAGGAGTCATTTCAAGGTGATCTCTTTCTATTCTTAGTTGAAGTGTACGAGAGGTTGCAGAGTTCTCCAGGTGAGATGATGACAGAGATATTACAAGGATGACAAAAGGGAATTAGAGGGAATGTGAAGACAAACAGTTCAGAATCTTTCAACACTGCTGGACAGAGTATTCAACCAGAAATATGTGCTGAGAGTGGGAAAAGAAGCATAGTTTGTAGTCCAGAGCTCTACTGCTCTGTAAGAAGTTAAATAGGCCGCAGTCTCTTCAGAATCCTCCTTATTGCTGTGATAAAGCATCTTTAGTATTTTTGGTGATATTTCCAAATGAATTCAGCACACCCACCAGCAGTAGAAACCAAATAAATTTCACCAGCTACCCACACTACCAACTAATAACAAATGGGGCTCATAATTGCAAGAATGACCACTGATTGGATCCAAGTGTTATTTAGCAACCTCTGGGTTTAATAACCTATTTCTAGTTCAAAAATATACTTTGAGCATTCAAGTTAAAAATTTTCTATAGTAATACTGATGTAAGGAAGAAACCTTATGAGACTCAATTAAGGATTTATCAAGCAGATATTCTTTATTGCATGCATGTGGATGATCCTTCCCAAAGTGCTCAATAAACACTGACCGCACAACAATGGTTAATATAGGCAGAACACATACATAGGCATCGGTTTACTGAGGAAAGGGGTGGGAGATTTGCTTTAAACTTTTGACCCCTTATGAATTTTGCTGAGCCCAGAGCCAATTTCCATGGTTACCAGGCAGGCTGTTATTTTCAAAGACAGAGAGAGAAGCTCTTCTGACATGTAGGAGCCCTGTATTTGTTATCTCAAGGACATGCTAAAAATCTCCTGTCTTCCTGTATTCCAGGGAGAAGTCGTTTTGCCTCCCTGCCCTCAGGAATGTACCTGAGACATCTGGGCTTATAGGGGCCCCCTGTGTTTGTGACAGTGTTAGAAACATAAAGGCATACATTCTTTGAATTCTACTTTTTCCCTCCATCCATACTAATACTAATGATAGTGTGGCAGTTTTAGGCTACGTCTTTAAAATTTAGCTTCATATTTTGAGCAGAAAAGTAGAAAAATATAAATAATTCACTATTGGGTATAAAAAGGAAAACAAAAGATTATTCTAAACAAATTCATTGGACAAATTCTGGGGTATAGAAGCAACTGTACCACAACAATCTTTCACATTTCACTTCCATTCCCATTCCATTTATTTTCTCTGGCTTGGCTGATCTGCTTTCACTGGGGATATAATAACACTTCTGGCTGGTCTTGAGACAGATAAGAACTAACACTGCTTTCTCTCAACTCCTTTTTTCCCTCTGGTACAGGGGGGCAGAGGTTTGGGGGGGAATGTTGTTAGGGTTAGGTGGAGCAGCTTCCCGGCTCTCTGGAGGAATCAGAGGGACACCAGGGGGATTTCCGCATTATTTGCTAATTGTAAATATCTGTATGATATTGTAAATACTGTGTATTTTGTACATATTCATTGCATTCCATTGTAGAGTGTAGTTTTTCCTGGTAAACACAGCTTTCATTTGCTTCCAACTGCATTAGTTGTGCTAAGTTTAATGCTGGGGGGGAAACTTCAACCCATCACATTACACAAAATAATTGGTGCCTATTCAATGTGGGGTGATTGCTTGATTAATTCCTGCTCAGATTAAGGAAGCAAAATGAAGCTGTTTTGGACTCTGTGGCATTTGTTATATTCTGCTTTAAAGGTGATCTTGTACAAATGGTGTGTTGGGATGATGTTTGATAAACTGGGAAGATATTTGGGCTTATAAATTGTTCCTTTGGTTTAAGTACAAGCTGCAAATATTGTATGATTGTTGCTTAGGGTTCTTTTGGCTTAAGAAATATGGGAAGGTGTCTACCACCCTGCCCGCAGAAATATATGGATTCCACATTCCTGTAAGTGAAACCTATATGAACAGTAGCAATTGGGATTCCAAAGTGATTTATTAGGTATGTGTGATTCTGTTGTCAGTAATAATTAATGTGTTCTTGTTAATGGCTTTGCTCAGGGAGAGACAAGCAGCAAACCAGAGTTCTATTTTTAGAAACAGTAGGCATAGACATGGGAGAAGCAGCTCTAACTCAAACTCAAACTCATTCTAGAGATGAAGGAGATATAGAGACAAGGAAAACAACTAGGAATAGACAGGGAGGAGTTATGGGTAAAGCAGCTCTCAATGGGACCACCAGCAGTTCTGGCATTCAGCCAGCAGCAGTGGGGGTAAACACAGCCCACAACGGCAGCACCTAAGATGGCGGCTGCAGCATCAGCAGTCATTAGAGAGGCAAAATCATTTCCTCCCACAGCAGCAGGACCAGAGGTGACCTTAGCAACAGCTGCTGGATCTCAAAGCCTGCCTGCTGACACTGCTTTCTTGCAAATTTCCCACTGCTTCTGCTAAGCCTGCTATAAATTCAAATGCAGTACCAGTTAAACAAATTGCAGGTTTGGTTAAAAGGGACAGGGGTGGGGCAGAGGAGCAATAAGACCAACAGGAACAGGAAGATCTGCTGGTGAGGGACCTGCTGGTGAGGGACTTTCTGCTGTTAAACAGGATCCCTCTGAGGATGGAGAGAAAATTTGCATTAAAGGTATAGCTGAATTACTGAGACCATCACTGGATGGTGGAGATGCAGGACAAGATACAGGTTCTGGTAGGTCAGGAGCTAGTGGAGGTGCTTCTGAACTTAAAGAGGTCCTTAAGTGAGTAGCATTGGGATTATGGGGACAGCCTCAAGGAGAGGAAACAGATGAGGAAGATGATGACATTCAAGGAGCAAATGCCCCCAGGCAAGAGATTAGGCATGTGAGAAAGTATTACATTAGAGGAGAGAATGAGCCAATTCTAGCATGGCTTGTCAGGTGTTTTGATACAGGTGCACCAGCTTTGATAGTGGAAGACAAGTCAGCATGTCAACTTGGAACCCTCTCAAAGGATAGTGGAATAGCTAGACACCTAGGCAGGTGTCTTGGTAAAATTTCTCTGTGGACATGCCTTTTACTGTCAGATATTATGAGATACACATCCAGAGATGGCCTTCCATGGAACCCCAAGCCTTGGAACACCATGGATGAGGAAATTAAGTGTTTGAGAGAATTTGCTGTGAGAGAGGTGATGTATGGAGACCATGGTACTCTGAATGCTGATGAAATTCCTGTGGAAACAGGTCTTGCTAAAAAGCTCATCAAATTTGCTCCTCCTAATTATGCTACTATTTTGACAAGCAGAATTTTGGAAAGAAATTATGGGGGAACGACTTCTACAGTTGGCCATTTCATTGACCAAATGAGACAACTGGAGGATAGTCTCACATGTGTTTCTTTGGTTTCAGCCATTGAAACTCTGTCTGAAAGAGCTGAAGGAGGAATTTAAAAACTTCTAGGCCTCTTTCAGATACTACAAGGCCACAATAAGGTCTCTTTGAGGCCTTCTCTTCTCCAGACTGAATAGCCTAAACTCACTCAGTCTATCCTCACAGGACAGGTGCTCCAGCTCTGATCATCCTCATGGCCCTTCTCTGGACATGTTCCAGCATGTCCAGGTTCTTCCAGTAATAGGGGGTCCAGAAATGGACACAGTACTTGAGGTGGGGTCTCACCAGAGCAGAGTAGATGGGGAGAATATACAATATACAATATACAATATACAATATACAATATACAATAAAACCAGGTTGGAAGAGACCTTCAAGATCATCGCGTCCAACCTATCAACCAATCCAACCCACCCAAACAACTAGATCATGGCACCAAGCACCCCATCAAGTCTCCTCCTGAATACCTCCAATAATGGTGACTCCACCACCTCCCCGGGCAGACCATTCCAATGGGCAATCACTCTCTCTGTATAGAACTTCCTCCTAACATCCAGTCTAAACCTCCCCCTTGTGCAGCCTGAGACTGTGTCCTCTTGTTCTGGTACTGGCTGCCTGGGAGAAGAGACCAGCCTCTGCCTGGCTACAACCTCCCTTCAGGTAGTTGTAGAGAGCAAGAAGGTCACCCCTCAGTCTCCTCTTCTCCAGGCTAAGCAACCCCAGCTCCGTCAGCCTCTCATCATAGGGCTTGTGCTCCAAACCCCTCACCAAGTTTGTTGCCCTTCTCTGGACACATTCCAGCAAGTCAACATCCTTCCTAAACTGAGGGGCCCAGAACTGGACACAGGACTCAAGGTGTGGCCTAACCAGTGCAGCGTACAGGGGCAGAATGACCTCCCTGCTCCTGCTGGCCACACTCTTCCTGATGCAGGCCAGGATGCCATTGGCCTTCTTGGCTGCCTGGGCACACTGCAGGCTCATGTTCAGCCTACCATCAACCAGTACCCCCAGGTTCCTCTCTGCCTGGCTGCTCTCCAGCCACTCTGACCCCAGCCTGTAGCACTGCATGGGGGTTGTTGTGGCCAATGTGCAGAACCCAGCACTTGGATGTGTCAAATCTCATGCCGTTGGATTCTGCCCACCTGTCCAGCCTGTCGAGGTCCCTCTGCAAAGCCTCTCTGCCCTCCAGCAGATCAACTCCTGCCCCCAGCTTGGTGTCGTCCGCAAATTTACTGATGATGGACTCAATGCCCTCATCCAGATCATCAATAAAGATGTTGAAGAGCATGGGGCCCAGCACTGATCCTGGGGACACACCACTAGTGACTGGGGCCTCCAGCTGGATGTGGCACCATTCACCATCACTCTCTGGGCTCTGCCCTCCAGCCAGTTCCTAACCCAATGCAGTGTGCTCCTGTCCAAGCCAGGGGCTGCCAGCTTGGCCAGGAGTTTGCTGTGGGGGACGGTGTCAAAGGCCTTGCTGAGGTCCAGGTAGACCACATCCACAGGCCTCCCAACATCCACCAGGCGGGTCACCTGATCATAGAAGGAGATCAGGTTGGTCAGGCAGGACCTGCCCTTCCTAAATCCGTGCTGGCTAGGCCTGAGCCCCTGGCCATCCTGAAAGTGTTGTGTGATTGCACTCAAGATGACCTGTTCCATAATCTTGCCTGGCACTGAGGTCAGGCTGACAGGCCTGTAATTCCCTGGCTCTTCCAACTGGCCCTTTTTGTGGATGGGCACCACGTTGGCCAGTTTCCAGTCTTCTGGGCCCTCTCCAGTGAGCCAGGACTGCTGAAAAATGATAGAGAGTGGCTTGGCCAGCTCATCTGCCAGCTCTCTCTGCACCCTAGGATGGATCCCATCTGGTCCCATGGACGTCTGGGGGTTCAAGCAGCTGAGAAGATCTCTAACTATCCCATCCTGGAACAGAGGGGCACTATGCTGCTCCCTGGCTCCTTCTGCCAGCTCTGCAGGTCAGCTGTCTGGAAGACATTCTGTCCTGCTAGTAAAAATTGAGGCAAAGAAGGTGTTAAGTACCTCTGCCTTTTCTTCATCCTTTGTTACAATGTTCCCCTTCGTGCCCACCAAGGAGTGGAGGTTGTCCTTGCCCTTCCTCTTGCTATTAATATATTTATAGAAGGACTTTTTGTTGTCCTTCACAGCAGAGGCCAGTCTGAGCTCCAAATGTGCTTCTGCCTCCCTAATTTTCTTCCTACAAGACCTAGCAACTTCCCTAAACATCCCATGGGTTGCCTCCCCTTTCTTCCAAAGATGCTACACCCTCTTTTTTTCCCTTAGTTCCTTTAGAAGTTCATTACCCATCCAGGCTGGCCGTCTGCCTCGGCGGCTCATCTTCCAGCATGTTGGCACAGCCTGTTCCTTCACCTTCAAGAGTTCTTCCTTGAAGTAGGTCCAGCTCTCCTGGACCCCTTTTTTTTTAAGGTCTGTTTCCCAAGGAACCTTCTGAGTTAGTTCCTTGAGTAGCCTGAAGTCTGCCCTCCGGAAGTCCAGAGTGGAGGTCTTCTTGCTGCCCCTCTTAGCTTGGCTGAATACAGAAAATTCAATTATCTCATGGTCACTGGTGCCTAAACACCCTCTGACCACCACATCACCCACCAGCCCTTCCCTGTTGGTGAAGAGGAGGTCAAGCATAGCCTTACCCCTGGTAGGCTCGTGCAGCACCTGGGATAAGAAGCTGTCCTCCATGCACTCTAAGAACCTCTTAGATTGCCTCCTTTCTGCTATGTTGTGATCCCAGCAGATATCAGGCAGGTTGAAGTCACCCATGAGAACAAGGTCAGGTGATCTTGAGACAGCCTTAAGCTGCCTATAGAATGCTTCATCAACATCTTCCTCCTGGTTGGGTGGTCTATAACAGACTCCAACCAGGATGTCTGCCCTCCCGAACTTCCCTCTAATTCTCCCCCACAAGCACTCAACTCGATCGTCCCTGATCTCTAGCTCAACAGCATCAAGTGCCTCCCTGATGTACATAGCCACCCCTCCACCCCTTCTTCCTTGCCTGTCTCTCCTGAAGAGCCTGTAGCCATCAATTGCAGTGCTCCAGTCATGCGAGTTGTCCCACCACGTCTCTGTGATGGCAACTACACCATATCTTTCCTGCTGTAACAAGGCTTCCAGCTCCTCATGTTTGTTGCCCATACTTCGTGCATTAGTGTACATGCACTTCAGCCAGGCTGCTGGTTTTGCCCCTGACTCCAGCTTACCACCCTCAGACTCCTGTCTGGGGGGACTGGTTTCAGCCCCTTCCCCCTTTGAAGCTAGTTTAAAGCCCTGTCAATGAGACCTGCTAATTCCCTTCCCAGAATCTTTTTTCTCTTTGGGGGACAGGCCATTCTCGTGTACTGTGACCTTCCCCCTCCTCTGGGACAGATGTACTCCATCTGTTACCAGCTGACCTGCTGCAGTAGAAAGTTTTTCAAGATTGAAAAACCCAAAATTCTTCTGACTGCACCAGCCTCTAAGCCACTTGTTTACTACAGCTGCTGTCCTGTTCCTTCTTGTATTCCCTCCTGCATCTAAGGGTATAGACAAAAAAATTATTTGTGCACCTGACCCCTCCACCAGATCCCCCAGGGCCTTGAAGTCATTCTTGATAGCCCTGGGAGTTCTGGTTGCAACATCATCATTCCCTAACTGCATAACTATTAAGGGATAGTAGTCAGAGGGCTGCACCAGTCTAGGCAGCCCTCTGGTAACATCGCTAACTTGAGCTCCTGGGAGACAACAAAGTTCCCTGTGAGTAGGGTCTGGCCGACATATGGAGCCTTCTGTTCCCCTCAGGAGGGAATCACCAATAACAATTACCCTCCTCTTTTTTTTAAGGGAGCAAGTCTTGATGACAGGGGAAGGCTGCTTCACCTTGGGCTGCTTTACCTCAGGCTGCTTCACCTTGGGCTCCTTCACCTTGGGCTGCTTCACCTTGGGCTGCTTTGCCTCAGGGAAAACCCCAGCTGGTGTGTCCTCCTGCATTAGAATCACCTCCCCCTCGACCTCCAGTGCCCCATACTTGTTTTCCACAGGCAGTGGGGAAGGTGAGGGGAGGCGAGGAGGTTTTCATTTGTGTCTTTTGAGAGGAACCTTCACCCATTCCCCTCTATTTTTTGGATAACCAGCCTCTGCAGGGGGAGCCTGCTGAGCCTGGTTACTCAAGTTGGTCTCCCCTCTACAATCCCTGACATCTCTAAGTCTAGTCACCTCATCCTTCAATCTGGCCACCAGGTTAAGCAGATAGTCAATCTGCTCACACCTGATGCAGGAGTTGTCCCCACTACCCTGCATCTCAAGTGCCAGGCTCCAGCACTCTCTGCAGCCATATGCCTGGACACCCACCTCTTGCTTATGGCACATGCCTACCTGCTTGTATTCCCCCTCAGTCTGAGTCGGGACCTTGCACTTAGTCTTGTTGGACCTCATGAAGTTGTCATGGGCCCACCTCTCCAGCCTGTCAATGTCCCTCTGGATGCTGTCCCTTCCCTCCAGCATGTCTGCTGCACCACACAGCTTGGTGTCATCAGCAAACTTCCTGAGGATGCACTCAATGCCACTGTCCATGTCACCAACAGAGATGTTAAACAAGACTGGTTCCAGTACTGATCCCTGAAGGGCTCCACTTGTCACTTGCCTTCACTTGGACATGGATCCATTGACAACCACCCTTTGGGTGCAGCCCTCAAGCCAGTTCTTTATCTACTGAATGGTCCATCCTTCAAATCCATACTGCACCAACTTGGAGACCAGGATGTGGTGTGGTGCAGTGTCAAAGGCTTTGCTCAGGTCCAGGTAAATGACATCAGTAAATGATGTGATGCCCTTCAAGGTGAAGGCCAATAATAGAAACTATCTGCATTATTATCTTATTTTTCCTGGCATTCTATCAGAATAAGCCCTTCCAAAATCAGAATAGGGATTGTATTACATTAAATGAAAATTTCACTACTGTGGGAGGAAGTTTATAAATTAATGTCTCCTTGTAAAATAAAATGTTATGTACTTTTGGGGTTTTTTTTGTATACTCATGAACATCTGAGTACTTTGGAGTTGCTGGATCTTGCCCTCTTTCTTCTTCTTCATCATTAATAAGAACTCTGCATCTTTTAGAAAGCCTCCTTGAGTATATGCTGCTCGTACGAAATGCACTACACCAACAAGGTTTTTCTGCCAGCTGGTGGAGGGGGTGGGCTCCCACAGGCCCTGCCAGGCACAAGTATCCCAGTTCTGGCCTGCCCCGGGGTCCTGTGCATTGGTCGTCAGCTCCACGCTCCCAACAGGGCGTTTCCTGGCACTGCTGGCGCTGGGGAGCGTCTCAGAGCTTTCCGGCATCTGTGGGCTCTTTTAGCCGCCTTTGCTGGAGCGAGGATGAACTTCTCCCCTTTCCTGGCAGTCGGCAGCGATACCCACGCCCGGCCCCACGCCCCACACCCGCTGCCGCTAAACGCCGACCGCCCCCATCCCGCAGGGGTCGAGCTGGTGGTGCACCCGCTCCGGCCACGCCGCACTGGCGCGGCGCCACCTGCCAGCCGGTCAGGGAAGATAATGCAAGCGCGTGTGATAGTGCCGGCTAGCCAGGAGCTGGCCTTCACTTCCTCTATCAGTTCAGTTCACTAACTGCCAGTGTGGAACTGCTGCCTGCATGCCCAAGGGGTCTTCTCCTTTCCCCAGTAAATTTTCCTCATGAGGTGAAACACATCCCTTCCACACCTGGGGCCTTGGGCTCCTGGCGTCGGTCATCTCACCTGCCCAGTGCCAAGGCCTCCTGTCCCCATTTGGTGTTCTGGCAGCTGTTTGGGGACAGGATTTCCAAAGTACTTGGCAGGATGGAGCTCAGAGGGGCACAAATAGCTTTGAAAGCTGAGACACTAAAGCTGGTTGTAAATTTGCCTGCTCAGGCCCTGGCTACAGGCAAGGCTTGGTTCACTTCACACAACAGCTTGCTCTACCCACTGGCCAGCCTCATGAGGCTAGATCCATATGATATTGTCCAGATGTGGAGAGTTTCTTCTGGAACTGACTGTTTTATATTGGCAACAACTGCCTTCTCTAAGTATTGATTTTGGTGGCAGTCAACAGATGTCGCCCTCACACCTCTGCAGCTCAAGTCCTAAGACCCAGATCTGCTACTAATTTTTGATCAAAACTTCCCAGTTTTGTTGCACTTATTATGATAGCTCAAATGCCCCATGAGATAATTAGACTTACCCTTTCATATTAGTTTTCTATCTTGGAAGTGGGAGGCCTAAAGTGCATATGCAGGCTCTGTTAGAAACCTTGACATAGCTAGCTAACAGGCCTATTAGATGGTAATGCAATTCACCCTTTGATCCTCTACAGATTTGCAGTCTAAGCAAGTCAGGGGATAATTTAGGGGGGATTAGTTGGGGGAAGTCTTTCAGCATAACTGTTGGCTATGATTTGAAAGGAAGTCCACAGGAGGCTAGCTGGCCATTTAGTGACAAGTAGAAGGAGTATATTGCATGCTGAATTATGTGAAAAATGTCCTTGCATTGCTAAAAACGTATTTTGAGTGCATGTGACTAGTCACCAGTCAACATTCTGCTCTGATACTGAAAGAATTATCTTCTTTTGTCTTAGTACCTTTACTCAGCAAGATCTTTAGGGCTGGGACAAACATTTATGCTTTGTTTGTCTGAAACAATATAAATAATAAACCAGATAATAACAGATAGCAAGTATTGATATTGTGCAATGATGTCTGCACATTTCACAGTATCACAGTATCGCCAAGGTTGGAAGAGACCTCTAAGATCATCAAGTCCAACCTGTCACCACAGACCCCATGACTAGACCATGGCACCAAGTGCCACGTACAATCCCCTCTTGAACACCTCCAGGGATGGTGACTCCACTACCTCCCTGGGCAGCCCATTCCAATGACGAATGACTCTCTCAGTGAAGAACTTTTCTCCTCACCTCGAGCCTAAACTTTCCCTGGTGCAGCTTGAGACTGTGTCCCCTTGTTCTGGTGCTGGCTGCTTGAGAGAAGAGACCCAACCCCCTCCTGGCTACAACCACCCTTCAGGCAGTTGTAGACAGCAATAAGGTCTCCCCTGAGCTAAACAATCCCAGCTCCCTCAGCCTCTCCTCATAAGGCTTGTGCTCAAGGCCTCTCACCAGCCTTGTTGCCCTTCTCTGGACATGTTCAAGTGTCTCAATGACCTTCTTAAACTGAGGGGCCCAGAACTGGACACAGGACTCAAGGTGTGGCCTAACCAATGCAGAGTACAGGGGCACAACGCCTTCCCTGCTCCTGCTGGCCACACTATTCCTAATGCAGGCCAAATTTAGACAGGTTAAAGAAGTAATCCATGACAGTACGTGTCTGCAAGTCAGAGATGCTTTAAACTTATTTCTGTTTTAAAAATATCAAACACTCCTTAACACCTCCACAGAACTGTCTTCATTCAGGAAAAAGTCCATTTGGAAATTAATAGATAAAAAGATAGTCTCATAAGGTGAAGCCATGAAGTTTCATTTTGAAAACAACATTAAACCTTTGTCTGTTTCAAAAACATGAGTATATTTTTTTAACTTTGTGTAATAAACGCCCAAAATTTTCACTTACTGACTTTTTTGAACTGTAAAAGGTATTGCTGAAAAAATTTCCAGAGTGTTTGCAGGCAGAGTAGATCACTAGAGTTCTTCATTAGTTGTTGAGGTTTGCAAATGCTGTGAAAGACAAAATTTTATTCTACCTTTCTTTGTAATCACATGCTTTATTTTTTTACTAATTTTTACTTTGAATAAAATGTGTATCTTATGTACACATAATAATGTTGCAATGCTTTCTATTATTTTAGTGTAACAGATAAGACTTGGGAAATTCTGAAAGCCAGCCCTCTGTGCTTTTATTGGTTAATTTCTCCCTGAAGCCTTTTTTTTCTGGGGGCAGACAGCCAGACTAGTATCACCATATTTATTTTCTGTTCTGATTTACACATGAACAGGAGTACTGGATCTCACTCTTTACTATTATCTCTGGGTTATGCAGGACTGAATGCTGCCTCTTCAAACCTGTCCTGTGGCACAGCTTTTTAAGTGCCACTAACTGGTAGGTTTTCCATTCCTGTATTTATGGTAGGTGGAACATATCTGCATTTAAATGCTTATAAAGGTAGAATGGGTCTTCATAGGATTTTTTCATTTGAAATTAAATGATGTGTTGCTGCAGTAGAAGCATTGTTTCACTATTTATTTTCTGGATGATCATGAAAATTGATAAAATCAACACACTTTATTTGAAAGGGTACAGAAGCAGTTAAAAAAATTAAAAAATACATAGTTGAGTACAATTTTTGAACTTACAGCAATTGTTTAAAGTGAGATATATTATGGTTTGTATCCTTATTAATGATAGTTTGAACAAGTGATCTCACTGGCCAGGGATCATTATGAACTCAAAAAAGAAAATTCAGACTGTGTATATATTTCACTTTCTTTGACAGGAAACAAATTAGCTCAAAACATGTAATAGAATAAACAAAATAGATTTGGTTTTCACACTATGATTTACAAGGACTACTGAAACTATGCAGAACTCTCAAATTCTGCAATGATCTCCTGACATTTTGCACAGAAAAGACATGAACAAACCCAGAAGTTTCTGTTTCAGTAGTACAGTAAATTATCAACAAATGTGAGAAGGTAGGTCAATATATATATCCAACTTAGTATTTTCAAGTTGTCTTACACAGTAACTGTATAAAAATCAATGACTTTTTTTCTTTCTTCCAAGATTTAGCAAAATTACCATCTGGTTTTCTAGTTACACCAATAAAATCTTACAGGTGCTCTTTCCAAAACAGAATAAACATAAGTAGCAGCTCCTAGACAGATTTTGGCTGGTGAAAAATCAATCTCTAGCACATTAATTATGGCATCCTATTTAATTTGTAAAGTTTACATCCTGAGTTATCAGCCCCTCTATTAATGATGCTGTTTGTATAATTTTTAAGTTAGTTGTCCTGTGAAGAGAAGAACTGGTAGGTCTGGTCTCCCATGGCTGAAAGAACTGCTACTGAACAAACATGAGTGTTATCTCACATAGGGTGGACGGTGCTTCTGTTCTCACAGTGAAGTCTGTCCTACGCACTGCCTTTGAAACATGTAGAAGCTGCAAAAAATCTTAAGCAGACAGTCAAAAACTGGATTAATAAGGAAACCAAATGGTAGATATAGAATTGTTACAGTTGGAAGGGACCTCAAGGATCATCTAGTTCAAACTCCCCTGCCATGGGCAGGTACTCCTCACACTAGATCACGTTGCCCAGAGCCATGTCTAGCCTGGCCTTCAAAAACTCCAGAGATGAGGCTTCTACCACCTCCCTGGACAACCTGTTGCAGTGTCTCACCACCCTCATGGTGAAGAACTTCCTGACATCCAGTCTGAATCTACTCATTTCTAGATTTGTTTGTTTGCTGCACCACACAGCCTGGTGTCATCAGCAAACTTGCTGAGGGTGCACTCAATGCCACTGTACACATCGCCAACAAAGACGTTAAACAAGATAGTACTGATCCCTGAAGGACTCCACTTGTCACTGGCCTCCACTTGGACACGGACTCACCGACAGCCATCATTTGGGCACAGCTGTCAAGCCAGTTCTTTATCCACTGAAAGTCCATCCATCAAACCCATTATGACTTACTTTACCAAGGAATTAGAATATTGTCATTTCCTAATAGGTAGCATAGAATAGAATAGGATAGAATAGAGTAGAATAGAATAGAATAGGAATAGAATAGAATAGAATAGGAATAGAATAGACCAGATTGGAAAAAGACCTTCAAGATCATCACGTCCAACCTATCATCCAACACCACCTAATCAAATAAATCATGCAACCAAGTACCCTATCAAGTCTCCTCCTGAACACCTCCAATGAGGGTGACTCCACCACCTCCCTGGGCAGACCATTCCAATGGCCAATCACTCTCCCTGTGTAGAATTTCTTCCTAACATCCAGTCTAAACCTCCCCTGGCGCAGCTTGAGACTGTGTCCACTTGTTCTGGTGCTGGTTGCCTGGGAGAAGAGATCAGTCCTCACCTGTCTACAACATCCCTTCAGGTAGTTGTAGAGAGCAAGAAGGTCACCCCTGAGTCTCCCTCCAGGCTAAGCAACCCCAGCTCCGTCAGCCTCTCCTCATAGGGCTTGTGTTCCAAACCCCTCACCAACTTCGTTGCCCTTTTCTGGACACGTTCCAGCAAGTCAACATCCTTCCTAAACTGAGGGGCCCAGAACTGGACACAGGACTCAAGGTGTGGCCTAACCAGTGCAGCGTACAGGGGCAGAATGACCTCTCTGCTCCTGCTGGCCACACTGTTCCTGATGCAGGCCAGGATGCCATTGGCCCTCTCGGCCGCCTGGCCACACTGCAGGTTCATGTTCAGCCTACCATTGACCAGTAACCCCAGGTCCCTCTCAGCCACTCCAACCCCAGCCTGTAGCACTGCATGGGGTTGCTGTGGCCAATGTGCAGAACCCAGCACTTGCATGTGTTAAATCTCATGCCTTTGGATTCTGCCCATCTGTCCAGCCTGTCAAGATCCCTCTGCAAAGTGTCTCTACCCTCTAACAGATCAACAACTGCTCCCAGCTTGGTGTCATCTGCAAATTTACTGATGATGGACTCAATACCCTCATCCAGATCATCAATAAACATATTGAACAGGATGGGGCCCAACACTGATCCCTGGGAGACAGCAGTAGTGACTGGCTGCCAGCTAGATGTGGCACCATTCACCATCACTCTCTGGGCTCTGCCCTCCAGCTAGTTCCTAACCCAGCACAGAGTGCTCCTGTCCAAGCCATGGGCTGACAACTCGGCCAGGAGTTTGCTGTGGGGGATGGTGTCAAAGGCCTTGCTGAAGTCCAGGTAGACTACATCCACAGGCCTCCCAACATCCACCAGGCAGGTCACCTGATCATAGAAGGAGATCAGGTTGGTGAGGCAGGACCTGCCCTTCCTAAATCCATGCTGGCTGGGCCTGATCCCTTGGCCATCCTTCAAGTGCTGTGTGATTGCATTCAGGATGACCTGTTCCATAATCTTGCCTGGCACTGAGGTCAGGCTGACAAGCCTATAATTCCCTGGCTCTTCCAACCAGCCCTTCTTGTGGATGGGCACCACATTGGCCAGCTTCTAGTCTTCTGGGCCCTCTCCAATGAGCCAGGACTGGTATGCAGCATCAGTTTTTGGATCAGTTAACTTTTAGATGAAGCTGTATCTGAGAACTGTCAGATTTTACTCTTTTCATAAACCAGTTATCATTACGACAGTATTTGTCTTTCTTAGACTTATTTTAAATAAAGGGATAAATAGATTCAGGCATTTTTGAGTTTGAGAAAAACTGTACTTTATTGAAAGGTATGAGACACCAGAATCTATTAAATATGATACCTATTCTTGTGGTGAACAGAAGATAGTTTAAGCCTGTTTGAAAATCTGTATCTACAGGTAAGATTGCCATTTGTGTAATTATTGTCTAAAACAGGTTTATCTCCCTTTGTTAAGCCAGTATATATTTTGGTACAAATTATTGTGGACATACTTTAAAAAGTTCTTTACAGTACACAGATTCAGTAAGGAAAAAAATGCTGAAGTAGTGAAAAATAGATTCAAAACATACAGTGTGATGCCACTGTAGTGGCTAAGGATTCTTGAACTTCAGGAGCTAAAGACAGAAAAAAAAGAGCTTAGTTCACTCTATCAAGAGAAAAAAAAATCAGTCTTCCATTGACATAAATGCATATATCCTCACCAAAAAAACATGATTTTTTTTTTTGCAGTAATTTCTGGACTGCTCCATACAGGCAGGAAAACGTGTGTAGCAGCTATACAACTTATACAGGTAGGGTTTTTTTCCATTTAATGAGCAAGTCTTCACCCATACCATCTACTAAATGAAGGAGTGCTTTCTCTCAGGTCAGATTTGTTATTATTTCGTGATGGTGAAAGGCCCTTTCCCCTTCCATGATAGTTTAATCAGAAATGCCAGGGTTTGTGATGGAGATTGTAAGAAACAGGCAATTTTTCATTATGATTGCTTAAGAAAAGTAATCCTTATCTTGTCCAAGTGGTAAAAATCCTTGCACTGCATAAATTCAGGAAACACTTTTATTTGGCTTCGAGGAACTTTCCAAAACCTTGCCTCTTTCTCTTTGATTAGGCCAGTATTTATTTTTATATTTATTCATTAACATGATACCAAGAATAATAACACAACAGACTACTTATCTGTCTCCTAACAGATTAAACTCATGACTTACCTCTAACACCTTCTAATACCTTTCTGACGAAACAAACAATTGTCAGCCTTAGACTCCAAATTGTTTCTTTTTGCCAAAACAACAGTCCAGAAGTGCCCCAGCAAGACCTTAGTGCTGGGGCAGGTGTAAGGCTGAGCCAGAACGACCAGACAGCAGGTCCATGTCAGGGCATACACCAGCTGTTGTACAGTTGTGGCAACAGTGGTAAAGCCGCAGGTGAAAAAAATACCCCCAGATCAAAGGAGGAACAATTCCTTTGTTCCAGCTTTCCTCACTGCATCACCACACCAGTGAGGGAGCCCACCTTGGACTCAGCCAGGTGAACTCTTTCACTCTGTCAACTAAAAACCCTCACAGCCCTGACAAAATATCAAAATCTGGAGATACAACACACATGCACAGACACTCACTCTACTTCCATCAGCTCCAGAGAACCCTTACAGAGTTTCTTTGGCTACTCCAGGCTTTGGTATCAGAAATATTTTGCAATTCTGTTCTGGAGAGCAAAAAAATAACCATTTTAGAGCAACTGCTAGGCCTTTGCAATTAAGCTGGTTAGCTTACTATAAATGACCAAAACTGTAAATTCTTGAAACTAGCGGTCAAAACATTTTGCCTCATATTTGAAAACTAATCCTAATCAGTTATGGTGACAGATTTGTTTCTCTTGGGGTGCTCAAAGGATTCAGTTTCACCATTTTACTGTCTTAAGACACCACACTGATACTGAGAAATTTGGTAGAAGGGGATCAGCACTGCCAGTTACAAGATCTTCTCTCACCCTTTTTGTTGGATCATTCATGCCTAGCTTAAAGCACATTGCATGCCCAGGATGTACAAGATCAAAACAACAGCTGTAACTGCTACAGTAGATGTAGAGCAAATGTAAGAATAATCAATAGCTTTTCATTTTCAAGACAGAAAAAGTTGATTGCTTCTGTTTAAACATGCTGTGATTTAGGAAGAACATACAGAGTATGAAGTACTGGAATCTAGGGAGATAGCAGCCTTTGCCCTGTTTGTGCATAGGCCTTCATGAATCTGAATTCTTTCCTCACAAAGAATGTTTTCTTGAATATTTCTCTTGTACATTGTGTACAGGAGAGTAGGCAGAAGGGGACAGAGACTGGGGATGCTATTATTGGCCACCTGGTTTTGTCCAGGGGGGTTCTTGTGCTGTTTATAAATTTTAAATACCTGTAAATATATGTAAATATTGTATATTTGGTATATATTAATTGCACTTAATTTCATTTTAGATTGTAGTTCTGCTTGTAAATACAGCTTCATTTGCTTCCAGCTGGGCTAGTCTGGCAATTTTATGTTAGGGGGAATTTTCAACCCACCACACTAACCCATAACAAGAAGTATTTTAGGAGGCCTGGGTGATAGGAACACGGCTGATTCACTAGTATAGTACAAAAGTGATGTAAGTTCCCATCTAACATAACCCTGGAACAAGTTTCATAAAGTGGTGGTCAATGCACCAAGCCTGTTAGTGTCTAAAAGGCATTTGGACAATGCCCCGCATAACATGCTTTAACTTATGGTCAGCCCTAAATTGGTGAGGCATTTGGACTACCTGATCTTGTAGGTCCCTTCCAAGTAAAATATGTTCTATTCTATTCTATTCCATCCCATTCCATTCCAAAGTAATTACAATATAAAGGATATATTTACTAATCAATTAGTTATTGCTATAACACCCATGTCTTACCAATAAAACAACCCCCATATTTGAATATTGTTATTCTTTAATAACTAGTTTAATTATTCACCCCAATTTCAGATTACAAAAGCATTTTTTAAATAACAATGTTGAGGTTTAACATCTGGGTAGCTTATCTAAACAATGTGACCTTGAATAAACTCATCCTCCATTTCCCACCTATTCTTATTTTGTTTTGTTTCGGAGGTGTAAAAAGGTCTGAGATAGCCAATAGCTTGTGCAGAAGTGTAGTCTGGGTCATAGTGCCAACCAAAGAACACTAAGTGGTGTTAACTATAAGAGAAATTCAGCTAGTTTTAAATCCTTTTCAAATGAAGAACTATTTAATTAATTTCAAGAATGTTGCAAAAAAAAGTTTTGTTGCATAGAAATTGCCAAACAGAACCAAGACAAAACTTAATTAAATCCTAATGAACTTTCTTTGTAACGGAGGCAGCAATCAAAATTCCTAGGGAAAGCACTCTGATGTACAAGCCATGCTGAAATAATCTGGTTAATCAATTAAAATACCTTAAAGTCTCAAATTCTGAACATAGATTTTAAATCCTTCTTTCAACAATTGTTGATACAGATTTGTTATTTATACTATTACACACCTATATATTGACATTATCTCTATAAAGGATATATTTTGCTAAACACCTGTTCTTAACAGTATATATAACAAATAATATGCTACCTTGCAGAGATACCCCTTAGCTAATTCTGCAATGTGTCAGCAAAATTATTTTAGCTGATTTAAAATATTCTGCCTTCATTTTATTAAACTTTTTCTTCAGTGGCAGGTGAAGTTTAGTGTGATGGGATTATATTAACATTGCTTGTGTTTTAAAGAGGAATACACCACGCTTTCACAAATTTATAGCCATCTGGATTATTGAGAGATTTAATTTGCTATTGTTTTGTTACTGGTGTCATTATAGCTGTTATGAATATGACATGATTTATTAAAAGGGAAAATATTATATTAATATGAAAAATTGCCCAAAAAAATATCAAAAGGTTCGGTGCACGGCTGTAGTATATTTACAGTGGATACCCAAAGTATATAGGCAATACACTGAACCTACTGATAAACAGTGTGCCGCCGGCCTCCGGTGTCTGCAGGTACACAACCTCTGCTGCTGCCACGCGCCCGTTGGCGACAGTAAGGCCAGACGGTCCTCCTGCAGAGACAGGTCCTGCCGGTCCACGCTAGTGCAATAGCAGCCGAGTCTCCGGTGGAAACTTTCCCTTACGGATACACTGACCCCAGCCTCGCACCCCTCCAGGGCACTGACTCCGTACTAGCCCCACAGGACGGCATTGGCCGCTGTTTCTTCACCCCGACCAAGCATTGGCCGCGGCTGGCGCGAAAAGCAACAGGATTGGATGCAGTGGCGGACGCGGGCCAGGGAGGCAGAGGGCGGCTGCAGGAAGGCGGGCGAGCCGGGATCGGGTGGGGTGAGTGCGGGCCCCCTAGGGGGCCGGCGTGGTTTAGTCCGGCCCTGTGGTTGCGGGTCGAGGCCGGGCCACCCTCGGCTGAAGGCCGGGTATCCTCCGACTCGGGTGGGCAGGCAGTAGTGGAGCCTCAGCAAGGCCGCGCCGTGACCGCCTTCAGTCCCCGGCGCGGTCGGCGGGACGGACCCCTCAGGGACTGGCTTGAGGGGTCCGGCCTGGCCCGGCGCAGAGGCAGCCGGAGTAGTGGTGTGGCCGCGGCCGTAGGCCGCAGTAGGTGCACTGAGGAAAAGGCCGACAGTGCACCAGGGCCGCCTCTGTGCAGCGGTGCAGGCCGTCGTATTCTGGCTTGTGCGTGAGGGTCCGAAGCTGGCCGACCGCAGGGAAGAGGAGCCCTTACGTTCAAAGTTCTCTGGGTTTGCATTTTATTTTGCTTTTCGCCCCACAACGTGACGGTAGCTCGGTATCCCGAGGCTGAACGGGGAATCTGGTGCGTATTGCTGCGGCTGGGGAGTTGTGCGCGATGGTGGGAGGGGGCTCCCAGTCCTGTGCAGCAAGCCTTTAAGAGCAGTGGTGCCTAGGTCTGTCTCTTTCTCTCTCTGTGCGTGTGTGTGTTCAGTTCTCACTGAATGGGTGTGAGCAGGCTCAATTCTAACCTGAGCCATTTGATGTTGTTTGAATTCACTTCTGAAGCACTCGTGCTATGTGTTTGCTGAGCCGACTGAGCAGAACCATCTCCAGATTCAGGGACACAATTACAGAATGTGTCTTGGGACCAGAATCCAGTGGATATTTGTTAAGGTTCATCAGCTAAAAACATGCATTGTCATGCACACAGTAAAAAGTATTACCCCGTAGTTGCACAGAGCAGGATGGGGTTAGATCTTGGTAAGAGCTTCGTTTAGGTGCACCTTCTGTGTGCCTTGGTGCTGCATCTTTACTAGATTCACTTGAACAGCTTCAGCTGAGCTGAGTTCTCTCAGTGTGCTGCAGATATGCTGGGCTGTATACTGCTGGTGAGTTAACACCTTTCATGAGAAACGTGTCAGCTGCATAATCTGACATGAGGGACAGACACAAAACCGTATAAAAAGCTGGTATTATAACTGATGCTGAGTACAGGACATTTGAAAACTTAGACACTACATGTAGCTCCTTTTTTATATTCGGATGTGTTCAGATGCTTACATTCTGTCAGTGCGGTTCTTGATTTGCACTTTTCTATGTACACAGTTAAGAGATGTAGAGGAATGATTTTTAGTTAGACTCCTGTTACACTGTATTTAGAAAAAATTATGTCTGTAGCAATTATGAGTGCTGTCAGACTGTTACTACACTGTGGTAAAGCACAAGTCATGAAGAATACATACTTTATAGATGACAATTTTGTGTGGGAGAAGTATGCATAGTTGAATTTGTGTAAGCAAATATATGTAATAAAATAAGTTTCTTTGCTGTCAGGCTTGCACAGAATTGATTTCCTGCTCATTCTCACCCATTAGAGAAAGGAAAATGGGAAAAGTTCAGAAAAATAAGTATTTTGAAGTTGCATTAACATGCAGGATCAGGCAACTTTTGTGAAATATGTGTGGGTTTTATCTCCTTTTCAACTCTGAATTGCAATGCAGAGTAAGTGGAGTACAAAAGTTCTTGACAAATCAAAGCCTTATCAAAATAAGGACATAACAAGCTACCTTGATAAGTTACCTGCTCCCATAAAGATGTTTATGTCTGCAAAAACACTTTAGCAAAGAAAAAAAGACAAAAACCAAGACCCAAATGACTGATTCAATGTATTGGATTGATTCAATTAATACTGTTATAGGTAGCTGTAGCAAAACTTTACCCTGGCATTGCTACTGGTTTTACATAGTAATCTTCCTTGTGATCGGTAGTACTTGTTGAGTATTGCTGTGCTCCAATGTTGTGGAGGTCAGAATCCCATTGTACTGAGGACAGTGCATTTGTAAGACAGTCCCTGGCTTGTGCTTTGCAGTGTAAGTAGTGCTTGACATCTGATGTAATTTGAGTTGTGAACATAATGGAAGTTGCACATGTAAAACCTACAGTTCAGTGAAGATTTATCCTGGTGTTTCTGAATAGTATTTTGAACCAACAAAGCATGGGGAGCAAATTTGTTCTATTTAATTTGTTTGGTGGTGTGTTAGTGATCCCCCTGCATTTTTACAAATAGGGCTGTAAGTCTCTTTAAGAGTCTACTGCAGATCTATAATGACACTTCATCAGTCTTTTATCTCTATGTTTAGTGGTATGTTTGGATAGGTCCCAGAGGTCTACTTTGCTTTCATTTCAGTTGGCAGATATATTTAGAAAGTTTAATTAATATCTTGAAATAATAATTTGATTTACAAAACCAACTTTGAATGTGGGATAAATACAGGTATGACTACAGAATGCTCATCATTCTGTTCAAAGCATCTGTTGGAAAGTGATGTTTTGAATGTCCTTAGAAGACACACTAAGTTTAAGTCTGTAGTTTTTGACAGTGTTTGGAACTTCACCTTCTGTGGTTTTGATAGAACCTGAACGAAACACACTTTATGCTGTTTATCAGAGAAATATCCTGAAGCGCTTGGAGTAATACTGTACGTTTAATATAGGGTAAGCTATTTGAGTTATCCAAGTGTAAAATGCATTAGGTCTTGCAAGAATCTTAGTTCTCTTACAGGTCATACCAGGCTGGCTAGTTTTGTGGGATCTGTGGAACAGGGCTGTAACTTATTTATTTGGGACATAGAAGGAATTATCAATGTGTTTTTAGTAATCTGTAAGGATGACAGAATGGATGGGCATGTAAATTCCTAAATGGTCATGTGCCATAGTGAAAGAAAGTATTGAGAAATACTGCCAGTTATGTTGATAATTCTGAATAGCTTTAAAATACTTCTCCAGTTAATTCTAAGTGTGATGTTTTGATACTAGACCCTTATACAGCATTTTAGGTAACTGAATATGCAGCTATGGAAGCAGAGAGAATTCCAGCTGACACTTAAGTGAGTGTCTTTTTATATGTGATTACAATTAATTAAAACATGGCCTGAAAAGTTTGTGATGGTTCAGATGCTACAGTTCCCTGTGGCTTTTTGATATTCCTGTAACATTGGCAGTATCTCGCTGCTAGGAGCTAGCAGAGAAAAGAAAATCCAACATAATAGGTTTTAGTATGAAATGATGCAGCTAGTTGAAACTATAGAAAAGTAGAATACAGAGAAAACATTTCTATCCTAATGGTGAATTGTGGGTTGTTGCTCACGAGTGACCATCAATAGTGATTAATGATCATCAATATGTTTCTTATAAAATGTCCTAGCCCATTAGCTTAGTAAGTAGCAGCCCTCAAGAGCAAAGGGGTCCAGGACGGTTGGACCTACTTGAAACAGCAGCTCTTGAAGGCACAGGAACAGGCTGTGCCTATGTGCCAAAAGATAAGCCACTGGGGAAGGCAACCGGCCTGGATGGGCAAGCAGCTCTTGAAGGAATTAAGGGAAAAAAAGAGGGTTTATTGTCTTTGGAAAGGGAGGGAGGCAACTCATGATATGTTTAAGGATGCTGTTGTATCATGTAAAAGAAAAATCAGAGAGGCAAAAGTCCAGTTAGAACTTAAGCTGGCCACTTCTGTGAAGGGCAATAAAAGCATTTTTATAAATATATTAGTGCTAAAAAGAGGGGCAAGAAGAACCTCCACTCTTTATTGGACCTGGAGGGGAACATTGTAACTAAAGATGAGGAAAAGGCTGAGGTACTAAATACCTTCTTTGCCTCCATTTTCAGCAGTAAGGCAGGAGGACTTCAGGATAACTGGCCTCCGGAATTGGTTGCTGGGGTCAGGGAGCAGTATAGTCCCCCTGAGATCCATGAGGAAGTGGTTAGGGACTTGCTGAGCTACTTGGATCCTCACAAGTCCATGGGACCAGATGGGATCCATGGGTGCTGAGAGAGCTGGCAGTTGAGCTGGCCAAGCTGCTCTCCATCATTTTCCTCCAGTCCTGGCTCACCAGAGAGGTCCCAGATGACTGGAAGCTGGCCAATGTGATCTCCATCCACAAGAAGGGTTGGACGGATGAACCAGGAAACTACAGGCCTGTCAGCCTGACCTCAGTGCCAGGAAAAATTATGGAGCAGATTATCTTGGCAGCAATAACTGTGCACCTGAAGGACAGCCAAGGGCTCAGGTCCAGCCTACATGGATTTAGGAAGGGCAGGTCGTGCCTCACCAACCTCATCTCCTTCTATGATCAGGTGACCTGCCTGGTGGATGTGGGGAGGCCTGTGGATGTAGTCTACCTAGACTTCAGCAAGGCCTTGACACCAACCCCCACAGCAAACTGCTGGCTAAGCTGTAAGCTCATGGCTTGGACAGCAACACTATGGTGTTGGGTTAGGAACTGGCTGGAGGGCCGAGCCCAGAGAGTGGTGGTGAATGGTGCCACATCCAGCTGTCAGCCAGTCACTAGTGGTGTCCCCCAGGGAACAGAGACACATCCAACCTGGCTTTGCCTATCTTCTAGGCTTTGCTCTTGATACAGCTCTGTATGTTGCTGTTTACCCAAGCAGAGGGAAGTACTGACTTCTGTGTAAATTGTGGTCTGCTGTAATCCTTAGCTGCCCTTTTGCTTAGCTGCATACTGTGAATTATTTTCCCTCTGGTAAGGTGCTCAGTTGTTTATTCCTACCTGACAAAAGTAGCCTGCACTTTTCTTTGTGAATTATCTTACTTCACAGGTATGTTAGAATTACTTTGCACTCCCTTTCTAAAATTTAAATGTCTTGAAGGCCCAGCTGACTTCGTGTGAATTCTGTCTGTAGATTGCATTGGAGGCTTTGTCACTCATGTATCCAAATTAAAGAATTCTCTTTATGAAAGGAAAATAAAGATTTTAAAACAGTTCTTCAGGAAAAACCCTACTTGCAGAAAATTACTTCCATCACTTCTGGTATTAAATAAGGATTCGTTTAATAAAGACAGTTATGTAAGATGTAAAGACAACAATAAAAAATGACATCTTTGGGCCTTGTAGTTTGCTCTCTGAAACCTAGTAGTTTTGCGTACCTAAACTTCCATGTTGAGATTCTCCTGTCATCTCTGCTGTGTTTGTCAGGCAGAAAGGAAGTGACTGTTCTAACTTCTTAGCTCTGACAAAAGTTAAAGTAAACCTTTTCTTCTTAAGCTAACAGGGGGGTTGGGATTTTTAGTGCTGGTTTGTCTTTAAGATTTGGAGAGACGTTTCCTCCTCTAGAGAGTTTGTAATTGGAATTGATATGGAAGTGCAAAATGCAGAAGTCATGAGCAAAGTAAAGAGAGAGCAGATAACTGACGGTTTGATGTCTTTTGTTTTTAGAGTGGTTGAGTAATTTGAGTAGGAGAGAGAAAAGGAGACACATTACCAGTACAGGTTCTATTAAAAATAAGAACTGAATTTCTTGATATCCTCTGAAAAGCAGTAGGTAAACATTACTGCTCCTGTGCTCTTAGTTTAGTGCACATAATTAGAGTACAAAAACTTGTCATGCTGGGGAAGGAAAGGGATATGCTGATGATGATTAGCAGCCTGTAACAATTTTCTATATTAACAGAACATACCACTACAGAGACTGCTGGGAAAGTGCACTTCTCATTTTTAAAGCTTAAATGCTAATTTTCAAAGAGAGGATGGAACTTGTTCTTAATTGTTAGTTTGTGACCTATACATCATTCTTATCTTTAAAAGTACTTGAGTTACTTATCTTCCCTCTCTTTTGAGTTGAGATTTAATGTGGAATTTCTGCTGAAGTTACTCATTGGGATAAGAATTGGAAAAGCAATTGTTGTGGTAAGTCAGAGCTGGCAGTTGGTAGACACTTTGGCATGTCATACCAAAGTCAGGGTTGAGTCAAAGAGAAGGAAGAAAGTCATTCATTCAAACTCCTTAGTTTTGTGTAAGGAAGTACAGAGAGCTGTGCTAAAATCAGAACAAGTCAGTGCAAAAACCCTGCAAATTGTGCAGAAATTGAGTATAATGTCTCTCTAAATTTGAAATATCGGGACTGGAATGTTTACAGTTGAGTGTTCAGTGCAGAGTCAAGGATGCAGGAGCTTTGGCAGCAGTGTTTGTGTAGGGATTCCTGCATCAAGTTGCTTGCATGTGGCGTGGTTCTCCTGCCTCAGCCATGTTAATGAAACTATCTGCTAAGCTTCAGAAAAGCAAAGACAGAATTAGACTCTCAAAGAAGGGGATTTGGCAAAGCTCAGCAAGTTCACACAGTTCAATTTACAGCTTGACAGCCAACTGTTCTAACCACAGATGAAATTACAACAGTAAAACAGCCTAACCTTGGCTCCTTGGTTGATGTGAACAGGTAGCAGAAAGCTCAGTAGAGAGAGTCTGTACACCCATGCTGGGTGGAAGAGTCGGGATGAAGGGAAAGGAACTGTGTAAGATCATGGAGGATGTATAAGAATTGAAAAGAACTGTATCAGGATGGTGGTTTATAGTGATTCACCATTTCAGACACCATTCAGCATAAGAGGTGATGACTTGTCTCCACTTGTAAAATAAATTCTGGACTTGAAGCAATTTTATGTCCCTATTCCTCATGACTTTACTAAATAAAATTGTAGATTGTTGGAAAAGACATTTAAGATCATTGAGCCCAACCCCTACTTAACTCCACCAAGCCTGGAGTGGTTTTCAATTAGTTGTAAAGAGTGAGATTTCTCCTGAGCCTTCTTTTCTTCAGACTAAACAATGTCAGTTCTCACAGCCACTTTTCGTAAGATCTGTTCTTCACAGCCTTCACCAGCTTTGTTACCTTTGTCTGGACACATTCCAACAGCTCAGTCTCTCTCTTGTAGTGAGGGGCCCCAAACTGAACACAGTACTCAAGGTGTGGTCTCAGCAGTGCTGAGTACAGGGGCACAGTCATTTCCCTGGACCTGCTGGTCACACTATTCCTGATTGTGGTGGGGTGAGAAAGTTCCCCACACACACACACAAAGAAACCACAGCTAGCTCAGTCGGAAAAGCAGATGAAAGGTATATTTACATGCATAAATGGAATGCAATGAATATGTACACAAATATACAATATTTACAATATATACAGAAATACACAGCAATGAACGTAATGGAGAAAAGCCTTTTCCCTCCAGCCGGCCAGGGGGGTTCCCTGAACCCCCCTCTCTCTCTCCCTCCCTCCCTCCCCTTTTTCCCAAAAAGTGTTAGAGAGAGAGAAAGGCAATTAAGGAAGAAAAATTCTGTTAGCTCAAAGTGTATGCAAGAATTAGTTTTCTTATCTGGTTAGCTCTGTTAACTCTGTTAAGGTTGCTCCTGCTTCAGAGAGAGAAGCTGTCCAGCCCACAGGACAGAGAAGAACAGACTGAACTGACAAAACCCAAACTTAAAATTGCATTCTACAATCTACCAATGAAATTAGTTTAGACTATCTTGTTTTTGTTTAAATATCAAAAAACATTCAGCCAGAGTGTTCAGCCACTGTCTCTTTCTTAAAGGCACAGCCTAAACTGGTCACACTGATTCAGGCAGGAATGCTGTTGGCCTTCTTGGCCACCTGAGCACATTGCTGCCTCATATTCAGCTGACTGTTGTTGTTGGTTGAAGGGCCGATCCTCCCACCATGGGCAAAAAAACCGCCTCAGACTCAAACGGATTGCAAAAGTGGTGGAAAGTTTAAATAGAAAAGCAGTGAATATTTTACAGAGAACCACAAGCACAGTGACAAAGAGAGAGAGATCCCAAAGCATACCCAAAAGCATCCCATCCCCACCTGAAGGTACACCCAAACTCCCCAGGGCTCTTTCTTCCCCCTCCCTACACCCCCCACCCCCCACCCCCCTTTAGGCTAATCTCAGCTGGCCAGATCTGAGATTGCCCTTCCCCCCAGCCCTGGGCCTAGCCAGGCCCAAGAGGCTGCAAGATAGCTCCCCCCCATTACCAGGTAGCTGTGAGGGAAGAAAGAGGAAGTACAGGCCCCCTGCTGATGGTTTTATAAGGGACCAGGGCATTATGGGATGAAATATGTAGCTTCCTATGTCCACCCACTGGGCTGGACCCCTTGGGACACCGCAGGTGTGGCTTGTATGGTGGCAACAGCAGGCACTCAGCCTGAACCACCACAACTGTCAACCAGCACTATCATCTTATTGTCTACTGGACAGCTTTCCAGCCTGACTTCCCAAAGCTTATAGTATTGCATGGGATGGTTGTGACCCAAGTAAAGGACCTGGCCTTGTTAAACTCATACAGTTGGCCTAAGCCCACTGATACAGCCTGTCCAGATCCATCTGTAGAGCCTCCCTCCCAGCTTAGAGTCTTATGCAAATTTACTGAGGGTGTATTCAGACCACTGAGAAAGACGACAGGCTCCAGTATTGAGCACTGGGGAACACAACTTGCAACAGCTGAATTTAACTCAGTTCTCTATAACCCTTTGAGCCTGGACATCAAGAGAGGGTTTTTTCACACAGCAAGGTGTCCACCCATCTAAATCATGAGCAGCTGGCTTCTCCAGGAGGATGCTGTGGGAGATAATGTTGAATGCTTTACTAAACCCCAGGTAAGTAATGTGCACAGCCTTTATATCTTCCACTAAGTGAGTCACTGTCATAGAAGGAGGTCAGGTTCATCACCCTGAACCCATGCTGACTGGGCCTGATGACCTGGTTGCCCTGCATGTACTGCATAATGGCAGTCACAGTGATCTGCACCAGACTGAAAGGTCTATAGTTTCCAGCTTCTGGCCCTTTCTTTGGATGTGTCACATTTGCCAATCTTCAGTCTCACACAAGAGCTAGCAATTTTGAGACTTCTTCCAGGTGCTGAAAGAATATTTTATCTGTGTCTCCATCCTGTTTGGGTTGTCTGCAGTAGACTCCCACAAGGATATCTGCCTTGTTGGCCTTTCCTCTGATTCTTACCCAGAAACACTCCAGCATTTTTTTTCACCATCATTAAGCATAAGACTATCAAAACACTTGCTCACGTACCCCACTGCCTCTCCTTCCTTGCCTACTTCTGAAGAGTTTGTAACTATTGATTGTAGCATTCCAGTTATGTTAAGACATCCCACTATGTTCCCATGATGGCCACTACCCTATGGCATTATGGTTTCCAGCTCTTCCTGTTTGTTGCCCTTGTAAGGGACCAATGTATGTATGTGGCTCAGCATCGTTGGGGAAGTCATTTGGGATAATGTTTTGACATGGGAGAGTTTGGCACTTGGCCCCCTAGCGTCAAGTGTTGGGGGGGTTTGAACTGGGAGACTTCCTGGTAGGACGTAGGACCCTGTGACTCCCTGACAGTGAAGGCGACAGAAACCCCTGGGATAGGTATTGAAGCCCCAGAGACAGGTGAGTTTGAGGGCCATGGAGATAGTTTAGGCGCATACCCTGCCGACCAATCAGGACAGGTGGCACCAGATGGATAAGAAACTGGCTTGATGGCCGCACCCAAAGAGTGGCTGTCAATGGGTCCATGTCCCAGTGGAGGCCAGTGACAAGCGGAGTCCCTCAGGGATCAGTCCTGGGACCAGTCTTGTTCAACATCTTTGTGGGTGACATGGACAGTGGCATTGAGTGCACCCTCAGCAAGTTTGCTGATGACACCAAGCTGTGTGGTGCAGCAGACACGCTGGAGGGAAGGGATGCCATCCAGAGGGACCTTGACAGGCTGGAGAGGTGGGCACAGGCCAACCTCATGAGCTTCAACAAGACCAAGTGCAGGGTCCTGCATCTGGGTCGAGGCAATCCCAGGCACAAATACAGGTTGGGCAGTGACTGGCTGGGGAGCAGCCCAGAGGAGAGAGACTTGAGGGGTGCTGGTGGACGAGAAGCTCAACATGAGCTCTCAATGTGCACTTGCAGCCCAGAAAGCCAATCAGATCCTGGGCTGCATCAGGAGAAGTGTGGCCAGCAGGTCAAGGGAGGTGATTGTCCCCCTCTGCTCAGCTCTGGTGAGACCCCACCTGGAGTACTGCGTCCAGTTCTGGAGCCCCTATTACAAGAGGGATCTGGAGGTGCTGGAGCGTGTCCAGAGAAGGGCCACGAGGATGATCAGAGGGCTGGAGCACCTCTCCTATGAGGACAGACTGAAAGAGTTGGGGCTGTTCAGTCTGGAGAAGAGAAGGCTCCGAGGTGACCTCATTGTGGCCTTCCAGTATCTGAAGGGGGCCTACAAGAAGGCTGGGGAGGGACTTTTCAGACTCTCAGGGAGTGATAGGACTAGGGGGAATGGGATGAAGCTGGAGGTGGGGAGATTCAGGCTAGATGTGAGGAGGAAGTTCTTCACCGTGAGGGTGGTGAAGGCCTGGAATGGGTTGTCCAGGGAGGTGGTTGAGGCCCCGTCCCTTGCGGTGTTTAAGAGCAGGCTGGACGAGGCTCTGTCCAGCCTGATCTAGGGTAGAGTGTCCCTGCCCATGGCAGGGGGGTTGGAACTAGATGATCCTTGTGGTCCCTTCCAACCCTAACTGAAACTATGAAACTATGAAACTATGAAACTGCTTGGCGGCAGGATGTGGAAGGATAAAACACTGCCTGGGGACTGTTGTGGCTAGCTGCTTGGAAGACTGCTGGGAGGGACTGTCGGCTGGCAGAAGGACCTGCGTGCCGCCTGCTGTGGGGAGCTGCCATGAAGAGCCATGCCTGCTGTACCTGCATGCCTGCCATGACCTGTGCCTTTCCTGCATGCCTGCCGTACCTGCGTGTGCCTGCTGTGTCTGCCATACCTGCATGCCTGCTGCGACCTGTGCCTTTCCTGCATGCCTGCCATACCTGTGTGCGCCTGCTGTGTCTGCCATACCTGCATGCCTGCTGCAACCTGTGCCTTTCCTGCGTGCCTGCCAAACCTGCATGCCCCTGCTGTGTCTGCCATACCTGCATGCCCGCTGCGACCTGTGTCTTTCCTGCGTGCCTGCCATATCTCTGTGCCTGCCTGTCTGCAAGGAGTCTGTGACCCGTGCCTGCATGTCCTGCTTCCCTGTCCTGTTGTGCACCTGGGAGAGAGCTGCTGTCCCGCCTGGCCCCGCTCCCTTCTGTGTGTTATCACCAACCACCGCAGTATCCATTTTGCAGCCTGTTAATAAGCCCTTTTAGGCACTTGACTGTTTTGAGTTTTAATTCTGTTCCTGAGAGTATAGAAGTTAGTCACATTAAAGGTGCATTTGGACATCAATCAGAAGTTAAGCTCAGCAGCACCTAGCACCTGGTGGAACACAAGGGAGTTTAACTTCTGCCAAATCACCTTTAATTGGACCATGACAGCCCTATGCTGTATGTGTTAGTGTACACGTGCTTCATCATTAGGTCCTGCCATGTTTTTGTAGTGAGAAGTCTTGTTCACATATTCATCAGTAACTTGGATGAAGGAATAAGACTATATTCTGAGCAAGTTTGCTGACGATACAAAACTGAGAGGACTGGCTGACACACCAGAATGCTGTCCTGCCATTCTGCAAGACCTGGACAGGTTGGAGAGTTGGGCAGAGGTGAACCTCATGAAGTAGCATTCGACCAGTTGAAACGAGAGGTGGTCCATGCTATGGCTCTGGGACCTGTTTAAACTGGACCAGAGATCAAGAATGTGCTGTAGAGTTTGGCCGGTGAGAATGGTCCTATATGGAGCTTCTGGCAGAAAGCTTCTGGTGAAACCAAGGGCAGGCCCCTAGGTTTCTGGAGTAAGGGGTACAAAGGCTCCGAGGCCAACTAGACCACAACAGAGAGGGAAATCCTAGCTGCCTATGAGGGTGTCTGGGCTGCCTCTGAGGTAACTGGGACTGAGTCACCTCTATTTCTAGCTCAAAGGCTTCCAGTCCTGACCTGGATGTTCAAAGGAGAGGCTCAACCCCATGTCATGCCACAGATGCCACCTGGAGTAAGTGGATGGCCCTGCTAATTCAGTGAGCTCAGATGGGGAGCTCTGAATGCTCTGGCATATTGGAAGTGATTACCAACTGGCCAGAGGGTGCTGACTTGGGAATGCCACCAGAGCAGACAGTGACCTGTCCTGAGGAGGCTCCCCCAAACAATGATCTCCCTGACAATGAGAAGGGCTATGCTCTATTTACAGATGGGTCCTGCTGGCTTGTAGGAAGCAAGCGGAGATGGAAGGCAGCTGTCTGGAGCCCTACAAGGCAAGTGGTGGGAGCAAGGGCTGGAGAAGGCAAATCCAGTCAGTATGCAACCGTAAAAGCTGTCCAGCTGGTCCTGGATGTGGCAGAATGAGAGAACTGGGCAGTGCTTTACCTCTATACTGACTCCTGGATGGTAACCAATGCCTTGTGGGGATGGCTGAAGTAATGGAGGAAGAATGGGTGGCAGAGAAAAGGGAAGACTGTTTGGGCCGCTGACCTGTGACAAGACATTGCTGCCCGCCTGGACAGGCTGCCAACAAAGGTACGGCACATCGATGCACACATGCCCAAGAGCAGAGCCAATGAAGAACACAAGCACCAAGCAGATCTGGCTGCTAAAATCTCCCAAATAGTATTGGACTGGGAACACAAGGCCAAGCTGTTCCTAGCTCGCTGGGCCCATGACACTTCTGGCCACCAAGGGAGAGATGCCACATACTGGTGGGCTCAGGACAGACCACTGGACATCTCTAAGGAGGCCATCTCACAGGTCATCCATGAGTGTGACATCTGTGCTGCCATCAAGCAGGCCAAGTGCATGAAGCCTCTGTGGTATGGGGGGAGATGGTTGAAATATAAGTAAGGAGAAGCCTGGCAGCTCGACTACATTACCCTTCCTCAGTCTCACAGCAGCAAGCAGTACGCACGAACCATGGTGGAGGCAAGTACAGGGTGGCTGGAAACTTACCCAGTACCTCATGCCACTGCTTGCAACACCATCCTGGGCCTAAAGGGACATGTCCTGTGAAGACACAGCACCCCCGGGAGGATTGAATCAGGCAATGGAACCCACTTCAAGAACCCAGAACGGACTGGGCAAGGAACATGGGATTGAGTGGATTTACCACATCCCATACCATGCACCAGCTGCAGGGAAGGTCGAGCGCTACAATTGCTTGCTAAACACCACCCTAAAAGCCTTGGGGGGTGGAACCTTTAGGGAACTGGGAAAGACACCTAGCTCAAGCCACTTGGTTAGTGAACAGCAGAGGATCTGTGAACTGAGCTGGTCCTGCCCAGTCCCACCTGCTGCAAACAGTGGATGGAGATAGAGTTCCTGTGATTGCTGAGAAAAACCTGCTGGGGAAGTCGGTGTGGGTTTTCCCTGCTGCTGGTGGGGGCAAACCAACCTGACAGCTGGCCTCGGCTGAGGGGCCTGGTCACATGTACTGGGTCATGTTGGAAACTGGGGACATTCAGTGTATCCCACAGTGGAACATGACTCTGGCTGAGAGGGGATGAACTCAGAGGGGACAGTGCAGATCGATGTGTTATAGCCTCTGTATAATATAAGTTGTTCTAAGTTTTCTCTCTCCCAGCTTAATACCAGCCTAGCATCCAGCACTCAACATGAACACAACCGCACACCAACCCAGAGAGCTCCTGCATCATCGTACCTGCACCTGTTCCTGATGCCCCTACAGCAACGGACTGTTACCAATTTTTTTCGCTCCTTTTCAAAGACAGACCGATTCCTCATTCTTCTGCACATTCCTGCCCAGTTCAAGCAACACCTAACTGACCAGCACCAGAGAGGTAGAGACTGCCCTGAGAGTGAGCTGGGATAATGAGGGACTTGCATCGAGGATTCAAATACAACGTGTCAAGATTGGATAAAGAGGCTGTGAGAGGAGAGTGGAAGTGGATCAGAGGGGGGGATTGTGGTGGGCTATGCCCATCCTGGAAAAAAAACAGGGGGAGGGGAGGGCTCGTGAGAGTTTTTATTACCCTCCCTGGGGGGGTGTTTTCTCCCCTGGGAAACTGACTTGGTCTGTTCCACCTCCTTGTCCAGCAGGGGTATAACAGGGAGAAGAATTGCAGCCATTGCTCTTTTTCCTGCTGCTTCCACACTTTGCAAAGGACTGGTTCTGTATCTCTTTTTTTTTTTTTTTTTTCTTTTCAGCTCCCATCCATCCTTGTTCCCTTACTCTTGTGACCCTGCCTGTCATTGTTGCATAAATCTCTATCTCTATCTATCTATCTATCTATCTATCTATCTATCTACTGTTTAAAGAAAAATTCTTTGCCTCTCTACTTCCAAGCCAAAGCCAAAATTATTTCTTGGTGAATTTGCTCCCCTCCCTTCCTTCTCGCTTTCTGTTGGAGAAGAGGATTCTCAGCCTTGCCCCCATCTGAGCCTTTAAGCCTCAGTTAAGGCTCAAACCACCACAGGAGGAGACTTGATAGGGTGCTTGGCTGCATGGTTTAGTTGATTAGGTGGTGTTGGATAATAGGTTGTCCATGATCCCGAAGGTCTCTTCCACCCTGGTCTCTTCCACCCTGGTCTCGTCTTGTCCCCTCCCCCTCCCCTCCCCCTCCCCCTCCCCCTCCCCCTCCCCCTCCCCCTCCCCTCCCCTCCCTTCCCTTCCCTAACCTTCCCTTCCCTAACCTTCCCTTCCCAAACCTTCCCTAACCTTCCCAAACCTTCCCTAACCTTCCCAAACCTAACCTTCCCTTCCCAAACCTTCCCTAACCTTCCCAAACCTTCCCTTCCCAAACCTTCCCTTCCCAAACCTTCCCAAACCTTCCCAAACCTTCCCAAACCTTCCCTTCCCAAACCTTCCCAAACCTTACCTTCCCTTCCCAAACCTTCCCAAACCTTACCTTCCCTTCCCAAACCTAACCTTCCCTTCCCTTCCCAAACCTAACCTTCCCTTCCCTTCCCAAACCTAACCTTCCCTTCCCTTCCCAAACCTTCCCTTCCCTTCCCAAACCTTCCCTTCCCTTCCCAAACCTTCCCTTCCCAAACCTTCCCTTCCCAAACCTTCCCTTCCCTTCCCAAACCTTCCCTTCCCAAACCTTCCCACCGAACCGAACCTCTCCCCTCCTCTCTGAACCTCTCCGAACCGAACCTCTCCCCTCCTCTCTGAACCTCTCCGAACCGAACCTCTCCGAACCTCTCCGAACCGAACCGAACCTCTCCGAACCTCACCTCTCCGAACCTCTCCAAACCGAACCTCTCCGAACCTCTCCGAACCGAACCTCTCCGAACCGAACCTCTCTGAACCTCTCCGAACCTCTCCTCTCCGAACCTCTCCCCACCTCTCCCCTCTGAACCTCTCTTCCTCGAACCTCTCCGAACCTCTCTGAACCTCTCCTCCTCGAAACTCTCCTCTCTGAACCTCTCCTCTCCTCTCTGAACCTCTCCTCTCCTCTCCTCCTATTCTATAGAATACAGCTCCAAGGAAAATACTTCTTTTTTTATTTTGCTTGCATTTTATTTTTCAAGATTTATATTAGGTAGATAGCGACAGAGCTGGTTTCCTGTATCTTAGTCCTGGCAAAAGGAAAACTTCAACAATATTGCTAGTTTAAACAAACAAACAAAACCCGATAACAACAACAAAAATAGCCAAACAACAAAGCCCCCCAACAACAATAAAAAAACCCCACCAGGACCCACAATAAAAAGCTAACTTTTGGACACTTTGATAGTTGGTACACGTGTGCAGTTGTATCTTTCAGACAGTCCACACTCTGTAACTACCAGCCTTACTAGTGGCTATTCTACCTGAAGCTACATAAAAAACCTGCTAAAAATGGTGTCTTTGCTTTTAGATCTCCCTTTAAGGGAAATGAAGAGATCATTTCATAGCCAGGGAAGAAAAAAGCTCTTATTTTTCCTGAAGTTCAGGGAACTCTGTTGATGGTTTCCAATTTATTTTCCTGGACTTGGATGTCTCCTTTTCATTTTGATGAGTTTCAAGAACAGTTACTTTGTGGATTACATATACAGGAAAGATAAAAAGTGACTGAGAGTGATAGAAAAAAAGCCACAAACATCTGAACCAGAAAACTACTAGTTGTACAAGCAACTGTCTTTTGATATGAACCCTTGTGGTAGATCGCTAATAGCTTATTCTTTTGCTGTATTAAAATCTCCCTTCATTGCCATACTGGCAGCTTTCTCTCACTGTTTTTTAAAGATTTCTTGTACTACTTACTCCATGTTTTCTTGGTAAAACATTAAGATTTCTCAGTATGGAATACTGCTGTAGTAATAGTAACCGTATGTAGACAATTGCCTTTTATGCCCATGCCTGAACATATTACCTCTTGTAAAGAATAAAGACTTCTCCCTGGAACTTGGGACTTTGGCATTAGAAGGCTTGATTTTGATTAATTGTAATTTTCCTGTCACAGCGATAAGGGTTGGCTGAATTGTGGTACATTACCTGAAGGCTTTTTCATTATAGTTCTTGCAAATTTTTTTTTGCAGACTGATATGTGTCATGTTAGAGGTATGTGCAGAAGTGTATCACATTAAAAAAAATAATCACGTGGCATCTGGACTTGATTTTTTTTAATCTGTTATTTACTACAAACATGTTAAGATCAGGGAAGATGGGTGTGTGTCAGTATTCTCTCATGTGCTTTCATAACATATGTGCCCAGAACACGTCGGGTCCTTACAACCTTGTAGTTATTGAAGCTCAAGACTTTAGACAAACGGGAAATTACTTGCTAAAAAAGTTAAAGTGTTGGGGAAGGGGAAAATTATAAAGATACACTGTTACCTAACGAGTTTCTCTGTCTTTTTCTTTTCTCCATGATCTCACATAGCAACAGGTGAAGAAGCTGGCAAACCTGCCTTACCCAAGCCACCAAGAGACTATTACAGGTAGAAGATACGGAAGAAGACATGCTTATGTTAGTTTTAGACCATCTTTGAATAGCAACAACAGAGATGAACATCAACACAATGAAGACACAATTAGAATTGGAGGATATTCAGAAAGAGAATTTTTTATGTATGTGCATATCTTTATATGTGTGCTATTCAACTACTAACTGAGATGCTTTGGGGTGGCGGAGAAAGGCACATATGGAAATGTGAAGGGAAGAGAGTAGCCACTTAGATAATACATGCAAAGTACATTTCATATGGCTTAGTAGTATGAAACCTAGCATGAAGGCAAATTCAACTATATCTTAGGCTATTCCGTTTCACCTGAAAGAGGGCATTCCTGAACTAACTAAATAACCATGACATGGAATTAAAATTATTTTGTTTTCAAATGAAATTGCGAATTGTATTTGGAATATAGTATCTGTTCTAACCTGTTTGGAAATAGGCTATGAAATGCTTGTCTATGCTTCATACATTTTCTCTACTTCTATCTAGTGAAAAGTTCATTTCCTGTAAGGCAGCATTGACATTTGTGGAGATCTTCCTAATATCTCTATAACTCTTCCACCTTTATTGTTTCAGTCAGAAATGAGCATTTTAAGGGTCATAAGAAATAAAAAGTTTAGATTGTATTATCTCCTTGTTCTTAATACAGTTACTTCATATAGTTGAATTTGCCTTCATGCTAAGTTTTGTACTATTAAGCCATATGAAATGTATTTTACATGTACTTTTTGCTGAAGACCAAGATATACCAAAAAAGAACCCAACTGTTGCCAATTATGAAACACAGCAGATAAAAACATAGTGGATATTGGAATTAGAAGTCCTGTAGCAATTGCTAATAATTTAAGTGTCAATAATGGAAAGATAGACCAAGGAAATTCACCTGAGCTAGTAGTGAGACCTAAAATAGAAAACCAAAATACTACAAACCAGTTGGAGAGAGAGAAGCTTCTCCCTAATGATGATGAAGAGGGAAGTGATTCCTGGACAAGAATTGAAATTGCTGGGGTCCAGCAAGGCCATGCTGAATGTGTCTTGAGAAACAGCAAAGAGGAGTTGATTTCTAGTATATTTTTTAACTCAGGAGTGTGTGAAGGTCATCAAAAGAACATGGAAATAGACCTGAAGAAAAATGTATCAGCTCAAGAACAAAAAAATATTCTAGACAATAGCACTTTTGAGGATGAGTTTGAAGACTGCAGCACATGCTTCCCAATGTCCCACAAAGATGAAAACAGGTAAAATTTCATTTTTAGAACTGTATTAATATTGCATCTTTTATATAAACAATATGCAAATATGAATATTTGTTTGTAAATCAGACGTAAAAACTAAAGCAATTTCAGAATATGACCAGGTAACAAAATGCCAACTTTTCCTTTCAGTTCTACTTCACCCTTCCTCAAGTCCACCTAAAGAATGGTAATACACATCTTCTGGTAAAGTAAAAAGCCTTTCCTTGTGCCTAGGATCAAAGTGTCTAACCACTAAGGAAGGCTGCTTGTTTATTTTTGTTTTGTTTTTACTAAGTGGATGGAGGGTAGAAAGGGAAAACCTTGTTTAGCATGTTTTTTGGCAAATTATGGGTCTTTGAAATACCATTCAAGACTTGTTATTGTCAGAATTTGTTTTTCTTGCCGTCAAATCTGACAGCCTATGTATATTCTTGGCTCCAACCTTTTGAAAGAAATTCTTCTTCCTTGTAATATCTGAATAATAGCTTGATAGGATTCCTTATAGTCCTTTTTTTAATGAAAGTTATTTAGATCAGTAAGTGTTTCCATAGTAACTATTAGTGAGTAGGTTCAAATCTATAAATGGCTCTAACTTGGACCCTGGGAGCTGTATTCCTTGTGTTTTTGAGCTCTTCACCTTGAAGACAGACTAATTTGGATAAGCCTTATTTTGATTAACGTATTTATATAATAATGGTTAAGAACTTTTTACTGTAGAGTTATGTAACTGAGCTATTTGAAGTAAAGAACCCCCAAACATTTTGAACCTTCTGTTCATTTATGGTATATGCAGTGACTTTTATTTTTCTTTCCTATTTTGATTTGTTTGCTTTCATATTGTAGATTCTGTTCCCACTGCATTTTTTGCAACACATATCTTCTAGATGTTGATGTGGCATTTATCTGTGTGTGCCTGCTGTTAGGCCTCATAAGCTAACCTGCTTAGTGGGCTGTGTTTCCACTGCTTTTGTGGAGAGGACAGCATGCAAATTAATATACATAAACTCTTGTCCTTAAAATATTGTGAAGTCTTAGTTATGAAAGAACAAAATTGTTAAGACATTGTAAAGCACATTAGCAGACTTAGTTTTGTTTTTTCTTTTTAAAGTTATAGGTGGGCTTGCAAATTAATCCCTTTGTTCCCTGTAAGGTTTACTTTTAAAGAAATTTTGTTCCTGCTTGTCCTAGTTCAGCTGGGACAATTTTCTTTCTGGCAGCTACTGCATAACATTGATGAATAACATTGATGACTAACATTGATGACACTGTTTTAGTTGTCTCTAAGTAATGCTTATCCAAAGTCAAGGATTTATCAGTTTCCCATGCTCTGCCAGTGGACTGCATGGTGCTTAGTTTCTGGCTGGGGTTAAACCACAACACTGCATAATCCTTTCTTTCCTACTTCTGAAATGCTGCTTTTAGAAGATTACAATGCACTGGAGGAAATAGACTGTGTTTTATAATTACAACATTGACTTCTATGATGCAAAGTGATGAATTGTTGTAGCATGACAAGATGAAATACAGATTGTTTATCTAAAAGTGACTATGTCATGATGACAGTACCTGAAACACTAAACAGGAGGCACAATCATCTTAGTGATTTCTGCAGCCTGGGCCTTCACCCTGCATTTTTGCTTAATGGAAGTGCCCAGCTATTATGGTATTAACATGTACAAGCTGTGTGGGAATGAAAAAGTCTTGCCTATTAGTTAGAACCACATATAGTAACTATTCTCAAAATATCCATGTGCAGCTGCTGACTTCAAATAGGACTTATTATAAACTGTTGGAAATAATTCTTGGATTGTAAAATAGAGAAAACTAAAATAATATATTTGAATTTTGGGGCTATTTTTACTGTTACAATGTTATGTAAACACATAACATTAAAAACCCAAAACAACAAAAAGCCAATATGAACAATAAAAATAAATGACATACAACAAATCCCAAACCATTCAAAACCACCACTGTCAAAAACAAAACACAAAACAACCTCCACAAACAAACAGAAGATTCTAAAATGTTTTCATCTTTACTTGCTGATGCATTCTGCCCCTGTACACTGCACTGGTTAGGCCACCCCTTGAGTCCTGTGTCCAGTTCTGGGCCCCTCAGTTTAGGAAGGATGTTGACTTGCTGGAACGTGTCCAGAGAAGGGCAAAAAGGTTGGTGAGGGGTTTGGAACACAAGCACTATGAGGAGAGGCTGAGGGAGCTGGGGTTGCTTAGCCTGGAGAAGAGGAGACTGAGGGGTGACCTTGCTCTCTACAACTACCTGAAGGGAGGTTGTAGCCAGGCAGAGGTTGGTCTCGTCTCCCAGGCAGCCAGCACCAGAACAAGAGGACACAGTCTCAAGCTGCACCAGGGGAGGTTTAGACTGGATGTCAGGAGGAAGTTCTACACAGAGAGAGTGATTGCCCATTGGAATGGTCTGCCTGGGGAGGTGGTGGAGTCACCATCATTGGAGGTGTTCAGGAGGAGACTTGATGGGGTGCTTGGTGCCATGATCTAGTTGTTTGGGTGGGTTGGATTGGTTGATGGGTTGGACGCGATGATCTTGAAGGTCTCTTCCAACCTGGTTTATTGTATTGTATTGTATTAGACTGCATGTCAGAATTTCTTAATAGATATGATTTCTATTGTAAAGTAATCCTTTGAAATAGCCAAAGTTAATTAATATTCTCATTCTATCCCTTTCTCTAGTCATAAAAATGTTGATTAAAAATATATTCCTCTTTCAAATTAAAATGCTTTCATATAATTTGTGTCTTGCAGTGAATAATGTACAGTTTTTCAAAGGTACATTTTATATTAAACAGCCAAGTTTTATTGGATTGTACCTTTAATTTTAGACAAAAGGAGAGTTTCTTTAAACTCTGTTTATAGATGGGGACGTAACATTTGTACACATACTGGTTTAGCAGACTGAAAACTGAGCTGCAGATGTTGCAGACTGCTCTGTAAGATGTGCTCTATTAAGCATGTTTCCTATTCACATACTATTATTATGCTTTTATGCTCTGAAGTGACCTAGCTGGTCGACTATAATTTGAATTTTGATAGATGTCTGCTATCACTGATAGTACTGAGTGAACCTTCTAAGTGGCATTACCAAAGATGTCAGTAAATATGTTCATCCTTGAGATTCTGCTAAAATCACTCTTTTCCCCACACCTCATTATTTTCTATACCCTTTTCTTTGTTGTATCTGAACAAATTTTTCTAGGAAAACTCCCTGCCACTCATCTGTTCAGGTTGGTGAATTATACAATTTTCAGTAAATAATAAATTTTATTTTTATACAGTTTTAAAAAAGACCATTATATAGGGCATAGAGGATATAAGAACTCTTATTTCAAGTCTTGTTTTACTGAAAAGTAAGGCTCACATTGCTTTTTTTTTTTTTCAGCAAGCTTTGGTGTTCCCAGTGTCATTGCTGCTGTTTTCTGCTTGTGTGTTTGGAAAAAGATGTGCATAGTGGATCTGAATTTATGTTTTTCAGTTGTTTCTTGTACACTGCAAATGTGGAGAGGGAACAAAGCATTTTTGTTAAGTGGGATGGACAGAGTTCTTTATTGGAAATTGATGTTTTAAGTCAGCTCTTTATGTATAGTTGCCTTGTAAAACATCTATAAACAGCACAAAATTAATTTCTCCTAGGAAAAAAAAAGTCTATATTGAGAGCAATGTTTGTAAAAAAAGTAGGAAATTAGAGGATAAAATTGCAGAGATTTTTGACCAGGAAGTTTGTGGGGTTTTTTATTTTCCTCTAGAACAGCATTTAAATTCACACCCTGTTGCCTTGTTTATGTTGTAGCTCGGAATGCAGTGATGGAGAATGGTCTACAGCTCTGCCTATCTGTTTTACTGCTCCAGAAAAGGGCCAGTCCTCAAGTGATGAGAGCTGGGAGACAGTCCCAGGCAGGGAAGAGCATGACCCTGAAATTCAGAGCAGCAACAGTGATGTAGAAGAGAGCTCTTGCCAAGGAGGGTATGGATTTATTTTATTAGCTAACTTCCCGAAGCAGTAGTAACAGGTATCCACATGGCACTACACAGAATAACAGAAATTCTAAAAGTAGTTAGTATGCTAGCCGTAGTCATTTGCTTACATCAGACATCAGAATAATCTGAGTAGTTGTATGTATTTCCAATCAGGAAAAAAAATGGCAAATTATGCAAACAACTACGTTTAATTAAAGATGCAGAAACAATGCGATGACATTGACATGTAGTGTCAGTAGGGATAATAGGCTCAATATACTGATTTTCAAAAGCCAGACTGGGCAAGTTATTTGTGATGATATGTAAGTTACATGCACATCTTCTAGTACTGCTTAGCAGTCCTTGCAAAGCAGTTGTTTATCTCTTTGTTTTATTGCTGCTCATATTTTGTTGCTGTTCTTTATTTCCACAGCTCTAATAGTGATTAAAGTAATCTTGAACTATGTGCTTGCTGAGAATTTACTTAATTTTCTAGTCATTAAATATATCTGGCTTTGTTGCAAGGCAAAATGTGTGGCTAGAAATAGCCAAGGAAAATTTGGGGGGTTGTCCTAAGTGTCTAATATTTGCCTTATACTCTTAGTTTGAGTCTTTATAAAGCAGCAAGCCATGCATAAGTGTTCTTCCATTTTTAGACAATACTATTACCAAGCAGTCCAAACTGCTATTACTGCTTTTTCAGTATCACTAAAATGTCTTCAGGTTTGGAAAATTGGTGTAGCTTTATGAAAATACTGTGGAAACTAATCTGAAACAACAACAATGGGTCTTTCTAGTGTATTTTGATGTGCGCAGCCTACAAATGTACCCATGTCTGACATGATTCCTGTTTATTTTCCCTTTGATAAGTAAAGTGGGACTCACAACCCAGTGTTTCTAAGCAACCTGGTGACCTGTGAATTTAGGAGCTTATAGATTAAAAAAAAAAAAAATCTATAGTACCAAATTTACTAGCCCTGTCAGGCATATTGCTATACTAGAGGAAATGTAAAGCAAGCTACTTAGTAGTGCTGGCCTTGAGTGTTAGAGAAGTAATTTTGCCTCAGAACATGAGTGTAAATGCATTCTGAATTTAGAGCTGATACTACTAGGAGTTTCTTGGGGCTTTTTTTACAACAAACTGCATCTGGGAAACATGCATCTTTAGTCTTTGTAGTATGTGTAGCTTTTGTTGCTTGCATGTGTTTATAAATTCTCCTAGCTTTTTAGATTTATCTCTTCATTTATTTATTTGAAGAGAACAAATATTATTGGAGGAAGGAGAGATTCCTTGGTTACAGTACCAAGAAGAACTGGAAAGTAGCAGTGATGAGGAAGATGATCCAGTTAATGATTTTGTGCATCCTGGATTCTTCCTGTTGGATGGGAATAACAACCTTGAGGATGACTCCAGTGTGAGTGAAGACCTGGATGTGGAGTGGAGGTATGCCTTTGATAATTTTCTGCATTACTCTGAGGGACTTTATAGTTACTGTTTTGCTTTTGGTGCAAGCTGTCAAAAATACTCGTGGCTATCAGCATGTACATGTTTCAAAGGCTGAGTTTTAAGGCCTAGGGTGTTTCAAATGTTGTGTGTCTTCCAACAAGAGAAAAAGGATGTAGATGTACTAAATCAGGCTGTAATCTGAGAAGATTCTAGTGTACTAAATGTTCAATGAATGGATGTACTTTTGCAATTAATTTTCAACATAGTAATTAGAGCAGAATTATAACAGAAGTGAAGTAATATGTACGTATTTAGCTTTCAAGTCAGTGCTAATTTATAACTTGTCCTCTTTTGTAACTGGTTAGAGGTTATAAGCCTGTTTTATTTCTCTTTCAAATGCCATGTGTGTGCTTACCTAATGATCATAATTTTGAATGCTGATGAATATTGCACACTTGCAGCCAGCCATCAAGTGTTTACCCAACAAAGTGTCCACTCATCCAAGGCATGAGCTGCCAGTTTCTCCAGGAGGATGCTGTGGGAGACAATGACAAATGCTAAATAACATCCAGCTAAATAACATCCACAGCCTTTCCTTCTTCTGCAAAGTGGGTCACCTTGTCATAGAAGGAGATCAGGTTCACAGAATCAGCCAGGTTGGAAAAGACCTCAGAGATCATTGAGTCCAACCTATTACCCAACACCACCTGACAACCAAACCATGGGTCCAAGTGCCACATCCAATCTTTTTTTGAACACCTGCAGGGATGGTGACTCCACCACCTTCCTGGGTAGCCCATTCCAATGGCCAGTTATTCATTCTGTGAAGAACTTTCTCCTCACCTCGAGCTTAAACTTCCTCTGGTGCAGCTTGAGACTGTGTCCTATTGTTCTGTCACTGGTTGCCTGGGAGAAGACTCCAACCCCCACCTGTCTATGGCCTCCTTCCAGGTAGTTGTAGAGAGCAATAACGTCTCCCCTGAGCCTCTTCTTGTCGAGGCTAAACAACCCCAGTTCCCTCAGACTCTGTTCGCAGGGCTTGTGCTTGAGACCTCTCACTAGCTTTGTTGCCTTCTGCTGGACATGTTCAAGTATCTTAATGTCCTTCTTAAAATGAGGAGCTCCCTGTCATGGGCAGGGACTCCTCACAATAGTTCAAGCTGCTCAGAGCCACATCCAGCCTGGCCTTAAAATCCTCCAGAAATGAGGCTTCCACCCCCTCTCTGTGCAACCTGTTTCAGTGTCTCACCACCCACACGGTGAAAAAATTCTTACTAACATCCAATCTGAATCTACCCATTTCTATTTTTTGCTCCACACCCCTCAGTCCTAACACTGCCGACAACCTAAGAAGTCCCTCACCAGCTTTCTTGTAGCCCCCTTCAGATACTGGAAGGCCACAATTAGGTCTCCTCAGAGCCTTTTCCTCTCCAGACTGAACAGCCCCAACTCCCTCAGTCTGTCTCCATAGGAGAGGTGCTCCAGCCCTCTGCTTATCTTTGTGGTCTTTCTGTGGACATGTTCCAGCAGCTCCAGATCTTTCCAGAGAGTGGTGGTGAATGGTGCTACATCCAGTTGGCAGCCAGTCACTAGTGGTGCCCCCCAGGATCAGTGCTGGGCCCCATCCTGTTCAATGTCTTTATTTGATGATCTGGACGAGGGAATTAAGTCCATCATGAGTAATTTTGCAGATGACACCAAGTTAGGAGCTGGTGTTGATATGTTGGAGGGTAGGAGGGCCCTGCAGAGCAAGTTTGACAGGCTGGATGGGTGGGCAGAGGCCAATGGGATGAGGTTTAGTAAGGCTAAGTGCAAAGTTACACACTTTGGCCACAACAACCCCAAACATTGCACAGGCTGGGGACAGAGTGGCTGGAGAGCAGCCAGGCAAAAAAGGGACCTGGGAGTGCGAGTATATAGTAGGCTGAACATGAGCCAGCAGCATGCCCAAGTGGCCAAGAAGGCCAATGGCAATTAAGGTGAAAAAGATATTTAGCACCTCTGCCTTTTCCTAATCTTTAGTTACAATATTCCCCTCCATGTGATGAAGAGGTTATTTATTTCTGAATATGAAATATGAATTATATAAATTTTTTATTATCAAAATTATTAACCGATGAATCATTTTTATATACATGTTCTAGTGCACGATTGTGAAATACATCCTGTAAGTGGTTTAGTATTTATAATTAGAACTTAATTGGAATATTTACAGAATCACTTTCTATTTATATAATGAAGGGTGCAATTCTGCTGCTTGTCCACCAGATGGCAACTCGACGGGACTCGGGTGGCTGCTAACTATATACAGCTATATCACTGTGTGTTAGAGGTTACTCTGCTAGACATGGATGCTTTGAACTGAATGTTAGTGAGTGGAAAGCACATGGAAGATATACTGTGTGCTTTGTTTGTAGTAAGGTTAGGTTCCGGCAGACTACTCTTGCTGGACTGGTTCCTAGGCTGGTCTGGATAGTGATGCTAGGTGGCAATCCTCTCTCCATGGCAGTGGAGAGGAGATGGAACCTAGGCTAGTTGGTAGACAGGTTCCCTTCGCAGGACTTGGACATGTCCCTCCAGATGACAGGGAGCAGTCCTGCGAGGTTAGCCCAGCAGGGTTGGTAGGGCTGGTTCCGGGATGGGGTCAGCCCTCAGAGAGTCGGTTCACACGGCAGGACGGGGCAATGGTTCCTGATAGGTGGGCACAGAAGTTTCCAATCTGACACAGTAGCAGGTGGGGCTGGACCCAGCAGGGTCAGCCCTGTGGCAACAGGCTTTGGCACTGGCATGGCCAGCCCCAGGGAAGAGTCGCGGCTGCATGGGGCAGCAGCTTCCCCTTGGCTTGAAGGAGCAGTGGGACTCTCTCAAGGCAGTCCTGGCTTTGGAGCGTGGGCATGGACAGTGCTCTGGATTTCCGTGCAGTGGCAGAAGTGGCAACTCCTCTCCCACGATAGCGGGGTTACACAGGTATGCAATCCTGCTTTCCGATCTGACACACAGGGTTGTGTCTGCTCATCAGTCTGCTGCTTAAGGCTAACGCAGACGTATGGACTGCTGGACTTGGCTAAGTCCCTTTTCCCTGGCAACTGGGCAGATCTTACCCTCGGGGGTCCAGTTCCCTTGAGACATGGTGGGCTTTCCTGGTCGGTGAGACTGGCTGTATGACGCTGGAGCTTCTGAGGCTCAGCAAAGGTCCCTCCTCTGGAGATACTCTCAGGGCAAAGGCTCAACGGGCCTGCCTGGATGCTGGCTCTTCCTCTTTGTGCAGAGGCTACTAGTTTGCTAGCATATATGAGAGAGAAGACTTAATAGCAATGAGCTCAATGGCAGAGGCTATGGCATGAGCTTTGTCCTCTCAAGCAAGGAGACAGAGCAAAGTGAAGGAGAGGGCAACATGTTTACCAACTGGAGTAATACTTACAGGTTCCTCCAGGCTGGGTTTGACCAATGGGCACTCTTCTAAACAACTGGCTTCAGCCTGTAGAACGTGTGAAGCTAGAATTATGCCCATTCTTGGTACTAGCATGAGCATCCCATGTGATGGGTGCCTGCAGTGCTGGCCTGGCTAATGCCTTGGCCTTTGTTTCCCTCATGAAAGAGGGGGAACTTATCCATATGCTGGGACAAGATTGAATATCTGGGCATAATGTGCCTTCACCACAGTCCATTAAAGAGTGGATGTTCTTCTTGCCCCTCTTTTTAGCATTAATATATTTATGAAAATGCTTTTTATTACCCTTCACAGAAGTGGCCAGCTTAAATTCTAACTGGGCTTTTGCCTCTCTAATTTTTCTCTTATGTGATCTAACAACATCTTTAAATGTATCTTGAGTTACCTCCCTCCCTTTTCCAAAGACAATACACCCTCTTATTTTCCCATCAAAAGATGCCTGCCCATCCAGGTTGGTCACCTTCCACATCAGCTCATCTTTTGGCACACTGGGACTGCCAGTTCCTGTGCCTTCAGGAGTTCCTGTTTGAAGTAGGTCAAACCATCCTGGACCCCTTTGTTCTTAGGGGCTGCTTCCTAAGGTACTCTCTGGGTTAGTTGCTTAAATAGGCTGAAATCTGCCCACTGGAAGAGTAAGGGTTTTGTGGTTGTTCTTTCTTGTTTCCCTGCATATTGAAAACTCCACTATTTCATGTTTGCTGCACCAAGTAGGAATTGCACTTTGTGAACCCATGCTGACTGGGCCTGATGACCTGGTTGGTCTCCACATGGCGCTCATGATGATCTGCTCCATGACCTTCTCCAGCACTTAGGTGAGACTGACAAGCCTGTAGTTACTCAAATAATCCTTCCAGCCTTTCCTGTAGATGGGTGTTGTATTTGCTAACTTCCAGCCAACTGGGACCTCCACATTTATCCAGGACTACTGACAAATGAGTGGCTTGGGGAGCACCAGTTCTCTCAGCACCCCTGGTTGTATGCCATCTGGCCCTATATACTTGTGTATATCTAAGTGATGCAGCAAATCACTGACTACCTCCTCTTGGATTATAGGATCCCATTTCTATGTCCCAGCTCAGGGGACTGGATATCCAGCAAACAACTGATCCTACCACTAAAGACTGAGGCAAAGAAAGTGTTGAGAGCCTCAGTCTTTTTCTCATACATGACCACTGTGTTCCACTCTGCATCCAACAAAGGACAGAGACTTACCTCAGACCTCCTTTTGTTGCTAATATATTTGCAGAATGTTTCCTGTTTTCTTTAACAGCTGAAGCCAGATTAATTTTCACTTGGGCTTTGGCCCTCCTGTGAGTTGCAACAAAATTTCTGTGTCCAGCCAGGCTGGCCTTCTTCCCGGCTGACTCATCTTTGGGTACATGGGGACAACCTGTTCCTTCACCTTTAAAAGTTCCTTCTTGATGAATGTCCAGCCTTCCTGATCCTTCACAACTGCTTCCTAAGAGGCTCTGTAGACCAGTCTCTGAAACAGGCCAAGGTCCACTCACTGGAAGTCCAGAGTGGCAATATATAAAAAGAGGTGACCCCCCTCTTTAATTCTCCAATAATCCAGACCTCTCTCATTTTGTGATCATTGCCCAACATTGCCCCAGCTGTCGCCTCACTCACAAGTCTTTTTCAGAGAGAGCAGGACCAGCAGGGTGCACTCCCCAGCTAGCTCACTCTCCAGCTGTGTTGGGAAGTTGTCCTCCACATACTCTAGGATTCTCCAGGACTGTTATATTTTTAGCAGAAATATGGGAAGCTGGAGTCTCCCACAATAACAAGAGCTAGCAATTTTGAGACTTATTCCAGATGCTGAAAGACTATTTTATCTGTATTTATCTCCATCCTATTTGGGTTGTCTACAATAGAATCCCAACGGGACATCTGCCTTGTTGGCCTTTCCTTTGATTCTTAGCCAGAAACACTCCAGCACTTTTTTCACTATCATTAGGCATAAGATAATCAGAACACTTGCTCACATGCCATCTGACTCTTCTGAGGTGCTCCCATGGTTACTAACCCATCAGTAACCCTTGCATTAAGACACCTGGGGCTCCATTCCCTACCTTGGCTGATATATCAAATTGCATGTCTTGCATGGGGATGTTGTGCAGGACCCAGTGTTTGGCCTTGTTGAGCCTTATACCGCTGGCCTCAGAATGGACACAATCCCCTTGTCCAGGTTATTGATTGAGATATTAAAAAGAACTGGGCCTCAGTCCTGAACCTTGGGGACCATCATAGTAGATTGTGATATCATAGGATATCTTATTCATAGTGTGTTTGTTTGTGGCAGTTTTAGGCAGATGGCTAGGAAATTTTCCACAAACCTTGAATAGAAAGTGGTAGAATGTAATTAAATTACAGTCTGCTGTAAAAGAAAAATTGTGACAAGGTCTAAATAATTCCATTGGTCTGATAACTAACATAAAATGAGTTCTATAAACTAACTTTTTTCCAGCTCTTCACTGTAGCAGATACTAGCTGGCTGCTTCTGCTTCTGGCTTGCTGACCTTGGCTGCGTTTCTTTGTTGTGGCTAAGTACTAACAAACTACTCATTGCTTTTCCTTCTTGTTTTCCTTTCCCTTGGAGGCAGGGGGGGATAGAGAGAGGGAAACTATTGGTAGCCCCCTGGTTTTGTCCAGGGGGGTTCTTGTGTTGTTTATAAATTGTAAATACATGTGAATAATGTATATTTTGTACATACTAATTGCATTTCATATTTCTAGATTTTTGTTTTGCTTATAAATATAGCTTCATTTGCCTACATCCCACTGAGCTGGTCTGGCAATTTTATTTTTGGGGGGTAATTCTCTCAAATTAGTTGGAGGGTAATTTCAACCCACCACATTGTTTTAAAGTAAGAATGAGCTAGACAGGCTGCTTCCCAGGGAGAGACTTAACACTTGCTTATTAAAAATATTACAAGCTACAGCATAGACGTACTAAAACCAGTGATAAATTCTCCTTGTGAGGTTATATTGTGAAAAAACACTACAGGGTCTAACACATGGTAGTCCAAAGAAGTACGGCACATGTTCTTACAATGCCAGGTGGCAACCCAGCAAATGAATTGTAGGATGTGGGCAAAGCGTAGTTTTAAATGCTGAAGGGTAGCATTGGTAAGCTTTGTAATTACTCATAACAGGAAGGAAGATGCTTCTCTAATAGCACATAAAGTTTTGTCTGTTGAGTGTGCAGATCTCTGTGTGATTTAGCTTGTGCCCATTTTAATATTTGATCTCTGGATGCTGAAAACTGAGCTTGAAAGATCTGCCAAGCTATGGAACTGTGACACACAATGCAATCAAAATCTAAATGCTAGTTGTAAAATTAGCTTAATGGCATATATCCAAAATTTATTAGCCAAATCATATGCCCTTTTACATAGTAGAAGCAGTAGTTAATAGAAAAGGTTGCCATCATACTCTCCTGAGGTCTGTGTTGTCCCAGTATGCTCTACCACCATTCTGGAAGCATATGCTGGCAGAGAGTCCTGCAGCTTTGGGGAGGCTAAGGTGCCATGTGTGGGACAGCCAGCTACTCTGGGGAAGTGTTTAAGCAGTGTGCGAGAGGGAGGTCTTCAACCCCTAGAGCATGTGGTGAGCACATTGGAGCATGTGGTGAGTTTAAGCTTGTGGGAAAGCTCCTTGCAGGAGCAGGTTTATTTGAAGGACTATAGACCATGGAGAGACCTCATGCTGGAGCAGGGAAACAGTGTGAAGAGGAAGGAGTGACAGAGAGGAACTGCTCTGGGCTGATTACAGCCTCAATTCCATGCCCCGCTGCACTTTGAAATGAAGATTGTTTCCTAACTCGTTTTTTTCAGGCTACTTGATGAGTTTGGTGATGGGCTAGGACTTGTTCAAGCTATTCATTATGTGGATCTTCAGTTTCTCACATTCATGGCAATAGAGGGACACTTGCAACAAGCTATGGAGGTATTAAACTATTCTTGGTGGCATTATATTGATGACATTGTGACATAAGTTTTTACTATTTGATTATTTTTCATTATAATCTGAAAATCAGGAGAATCAGGGAAAAAATGCTTTTCTGTTTCAGCTTGAACTTTCCAGTCTGCAAGCTTGAAAATAAATGTTGGATGCTCTTCTAAATGATGTAGTGCAAGAAGTTCTAGTTCTTCTACAATATGTATTTCTTTAATATTAAAGGAAAAAAATATGATGATTTTTACCAGTATAAACATATGCTTCCTGATAATAAGTGTTTTTGCATTAGACCTTTTGTACTAGAGAACTCTTAGAGAGCTTTGACTAGCTTTAAGTATTATTCTGGTTTGATGAAGAGATTGGCCTGATTAATAATGGTTGCCTCATTAATAGTCTGCCTAGTGACTGTGACTTTATTAGACCTTTGCTGATTTGAGTTACTTAGTCCACCTCCTTAAGTTTCCCAAAATTTACTTATCTAAAATAGTAGATTCATTAACCAGACCTTTTTCACCTGAAACAATGTAATTTATTAAAAGAGCCTCTTACAGCTCAGAAAATTTTCAGAAATTATCTAGCAAACAAATTCACTGTAGCTATGAAACACTTAAAAGGCATGTGGCATGATAAAATGTCCGAAATTCAGGTATATCTTAGGATGGGGATGGGGAGGACAGGGCAGGGGGCAGGATGGGAGACCTGTCCCAATTAATTACTATATTTGAAGGGGAGTAGTAATGAATATATTTAATTATTTTTAAAAATAAATTAAAAGCTGTGTTCCATAAGACTCTGGGTTCCTAAATTGTAATTACTTGCATGTGTAAATTTTGATGTTGTTTTATTGTTTTGTTGTTCACTTTGGTTTGTTTTAAAGAAATTACTTCACCAGGTGTGTTTGGTTTATTTCATTACCAGTGTAGAGCAGGTTGAGTGTCTCTGCAGTGTCAGTGATTTCGTTTATGCACATTTCCTCTTTGGATTCCCATGTTGAAGGAGTTTAAAGCCCTCTAGACTGCAGCAATCCTATTTTAAGCAGTGTACAGCATTTGGTTTATGGTACAGGAGACAGTAAGCAGTCACATAAGTAGTAATAGGAAGGAAATAAAAGTGTCTTTGACGTTATGAAGGTGTCTTACCAAAGCTGTGAAATAGACACTTTGATTGGTTTTGAATATGCAATCTTAAGCCTCAGAATAATTGCAAGGTGTTCTGTCTGTGATGTTTCTCTTGTGCAGCTTTCAAAAGAAAATAATACAGTGTTTTTGTAAATTGTTTTCTGTTTGAGAGCACTAACCCTGCATATAGACAGAGGAGTTTGACACATAAGTAATAGATTGTCCTGTTGTCTGCCTGGGACATTACTAATTTTTCCAGTTAACCTAAAAGCTTAGTATTTTTACCTCAAATTTTACTCAGACCATTGCAGCTGTAGCAACATACTGCTATAAATGCTAGGATCACCGCAGCATTGGCAAGGCAATATCATTTGTTGTAGCAGAACTGAATGCTTTTACTCTGTTAAATGGAGGAGTGTACCTGTTTTACAGATGGTTTGCATACTGCACTAGGAATAATTGTCCCACGATTTCCTTTAAATTAGCAGACAGCTAGATGAGGATCCACATGGCTATAGGAACTGTAAATATTTGCCTGTTGGCTCATGCTACAAGCTGCTACAAGCATTTGATTGTAGGTGTCAACTTGCTGGTTTAGTTCTGTAGTGGGATGGTTTCCTAAGCAACCTTACAACTGTGATAAAAGTACAGGCATGTTTTCAGGCTGCTGTGTTAGTAACTTTCTCTAAAATTTAAGAGGAAGTAATGTTGAAAATGTTGGTCTATAATCCAATATTTCTGTAGTGTATTTCTGGATAAATATACCATTGACATTGCAAAAATGCCATGTTATTTTAAACTTACCAACAGACTTGTTGCACGCTTTGTTTTGTTTTGATTTGTTTTTGTCCTCTGCTGGAGAACTTTTCAGTGTCTTGTGGGGTTGAATGTATGAAGTAAGCAAAAAAAAATGCCTGCTATCTTTACGTCTATGAATGAAATGCTATGGTGAAAATTTTAAGTTGCAGATGAGATGACTATGCCATTATGTAGATGAGAAACATCTCTGTGGGTCTTTCTCTCCCCACCCCCTTTTCTTTTTTCTGAAAGTTTGCACAGGCAGGCTAGCCAAGGTACTTAGTATTTTTGGTTTCACCTGAGTTATTCAGTAGTTGAAGCTGGAAAATACATTAATGAGGCTTTTATTTTCAGAAAGCAAAATGTGATGACAGTTTTCTGTTCTCAAGTTTTATTATATTTTGATTTGCTGGCTTTTGTGAAGCTATATTAAATGTACAAATCTTCATCAGATAACAAATTGTAACTCTGTCCTGCTACTTCAAGAAAGCCTGATACTTCAAAAAACCAAAATGTTACTGTGTTGAACTTGACTTTTATCCCAGCCATTGTGAAAACAAAAATCGTGTAATGAATAGCCTGACAGACATAACTTCCATTTAAGAAAGTTTGAATGCTTTTCTTGCTTATTTGTTTTTATATGGAATGTCATTCGTGAGTACAAGAACTTGGTCTCTCTCACACTTCAGGCTGATCTGGAGCAGTTGGAGGCTCTTGAATTTGAAGCTGAACAGCCTCATCCACCAGCTACTAAAGAAACCATAGACAGTCTACCAGAGATTGTGGTTATGGATGACCACAATGGTATGAAAAAAGAATTAATAATTAATTTTCACAAAGTTTATAAGAACAAATTTAGTTTTCTGTAATACCATAGGTGCAATATTTGAACATACTTACTATGCAGCTGACAGTGCTACTCTAAGAGCTGTTGGATCTTGAATTGGACCAAATATCAGATTTTAGAAAGTGGATCTTACTGGGCTGTGTGTGATTATATTTTGAAATCATTAGTGTAACTACTGATGTGTATTTTAATTTTAGCTCTTAGATGTAAAACAAAATTAAAATAATAATGCGTGGGTGTTTTTTGTTTGTTGGTTGGGGTGTTTTTGTGTGTGTGTCGATTTTTTTTCTTTTTAATTGTGTGTAGGCCAAGACCAGTGCTGTATTATCTGTTGCAATGAATATGTGGATGGTGAAATCATAACACGGCTACCCTGTCATCATGTGTTTCACAGATATTGTGTAACTCTGTGGCTACAGGAAGTAAGTACTACAGGATTAATGAAGTTTTGTGGTCTTTTTTTGTTCAGATTCATTAGTTGTTTGTTTTGTTTTGATTTGTTTTGTTTCTTCTTTTCTGAGTATTTGCATTCTGCTGAGTAGAATGGTTTGTAACTTTTTCAAAACAAGGTATGAAATACCAGGAAATAACTGTTTTTTAATTTTATGCAAAGTCTAGTGCAAGTGAGGAAAGGAGTTTATATCTGTACTCATGTGAATGGCAAATTCCTGGATAGAAGGGGTATTTTTGTGAGGAAAAACATGATCTGCTTTTAATAAGAAAGAGAAGGCTGAGTTATAACTAATGTTGGTATGAGAAAATCAATCCCAAAACAGCCTTGTACATATAAAACCAATTCTTTGAATAAGACTTTGCAGAAAGCATCAGATATCTGCCATGTAACCTGTGTAAAGGAAAAACATCTTTTCTTCTGAGATTGTTAGCTGTCTCATGGCTCCAGGTAGCCATCAAATTTGACTTTGACACAGTGCTGTTGTGAAGACATTAACATTTCAAAAATAGCAACATTTAGCCTTTCAATAGAATTGAATGAAAAATGTGCCTGTGACCTGGTGTTTTTCTCTTTTTATAGTCAGGAACATGCCCAGTTTGCCGTCGTGTGCTTTCACCTGTGCTTCCTGAAGTTGCGGTGGCCACTGATCCCTATGTCTGATAACGACACAGCACCTTCTGTTAATGCATGACATTCAAACCAGGGTCTGAAATTCTCTGCTGCCAAAATAAAAATGTTTACTTATCCTGTTTAATTACAATGTGAAAACAACTATATATATAAACTTCTACATGTAAAATGCTATCTGCGGTATATTTTTTAGTTTAGAAAGCGAATAGAAGACTTTCTAAACTCTCTAGGTTTACAACTGTACCTTAAATTTTCAGATATCAAATTAGAAGATTATTCAGGCTCTTTTCTAGGCAAAACATTGCTGGTAGCTGGGATGTCTAAGCTTGTATTACAATTATTTTTTTTCCCCCAAGGAGATTATTAATGGGGCACTTTGTTCAAGTTTTTGCAGCTGCAGTGAAGTTGCAGCACACTGAAGTTACTCTCATCATCTGGTTTTCAATAATATAATATAACTATTTGTTTTTGTCGAAGTGCCACTGAGGGATTCTAATTGATTTTTTCTAATATTTGCATCAAATATGAAGATGTTCTGTGATGCTGGCAATGGTAGAATTGTATTCCACTGAAAACAGATTGCATAATGGAAGAATATTTCTTTCCTGTTTACTGCAAAATAAACTTTTTTTCCTAATGTCTTAAGTGCTATTAAATTGCTGCTCTCTGGGTGTTCTGTTTTTAAAAATGCTAGCACCATTTTAAAGGCTGTGTCTTGAATAAGTTGCTAACTATGGAACTTCAGAAATTGAAGTTCTAACTTTCTAAGAAGTTGTATTGCTATTACCTGGGTACACTAATCTTCCAACTAGTGTTTCAATTCTGCTTTACTAATTTGGCCTCCTGTACTCTCTCCTGTGTTTGTGCATGCTATATTTTTAAGATGTCTGAGAACTACCCCAGATGATAAAATAGCAATGCAGCCTTTAAACTTATCTAAGTGAAATTGTTTTGATTTGGGTTTTTTTTGGTTGGAAAAGATTGTTAAGATCTTTGGGGAGCACTTACACCAGTTCTCTCAGCACTCTTAGCTGAATGCCTTAGACTTGTTCATGTCTAAGTGTTGCAGCAGGTCACTAGCCGTCTCCTCAAGGACTATCACAGAATCATGCAATGCCAGGTTGGAAGGGATCCTAAGGATAGGTTGGTCCATTTCTTCCAGGTGATAGTCTAGTTTAAATGAGATAATGGATACATCAGCCTTTTCCTCATCCCTGACCACTGTGTTCCACCCTGCATCCAACAAAGGACAGAGATTCTCCTTAGACCTCCTTTTGTTGCTAATATATTTGCAGAAGTGTTTCCTGTTCCCTTTAACAGCCTAGGCCAGATTAGTTTCCAGTTGAGCTTTGGCCCTTCTGTTTTTCTCCCTACATAGATTCATGACAACTTTGTAGTCCTCCTGAGTGACCTCCCCCTTCTTCTATCAACCATAAACTTTCCTTTTCTCTGAGTGTAAAGGTCTCGATCCGGAGAGGGAAAGAGATTCAGGTTTTTAATGAATATTCCCGTGTTGTGAAATTAGAAGCACAAACGAGGCCAAAATATCAACAGCTAGACTATTTATTACATAAATACAGTGGATGGACATAAAGTGGATGGATCAGAAGGGGAGAGAAAATAGAGAGAGGAGAGAGAAGAGGAAAGGAATTATATTACCACACCCCTCACCCCCCAAGACAGTTTGAGTCTGTGGAGGAATGGTGCTGCAGGAGATGTTGGGTCTGTAGAGGAAGGGTGCTGAGGCTTTGGCTGTAGAAGGGATGTGGTCCTCTGGGCAGCTTCTTCAGCTCCATGAGTTGCAGCAGCCGGAACTCAGGGCACAGAGAGAGGGTTTACAGAGTCCAAGGTCCGTTGTGTTGGCCCTGTGATGTTTCCAGCGTGTGGTGCTGCATTTTGCTTCTCCAGTTTTCTTCTCTGTTTTTCTTCTCTACAAGCCAGTAGTTGCTCCAGTCTTTTATACAGTTTTTCAGTCCTCAGGCAAGTGTCCAGGTGTTGTTCCCCAGGATATCGTTCTGGGAAATCATCCTTAGGTAAGTGTCCAGGTATCGTTCCCCAGGAAATCTTTTTGTGTACTCAGGTGAGTTTGGGCAGCCGTCTGGATGGAGGGGGGAGGAGGCCTCCACCTCCTCCTGCTCCATCTACCTACCCACACACCCTTTACACATCAGGGAATCCATTGTCCTTTCCTGGGGTATCTGATGGCTGGAAATGATCTTGTCCTGAAGGCGTGATGGCTGGGCCCTTGGACCATTGTTGTAGGCCAGCTGCAGTCCCGTGAGCAATGTTATCTTTGCACCTTCCAAGAGTCCTTCCAGTGGCTCTGCCCAACGCACATCAGCTATTGTCTGGGCAAACAGCAAGTGATTTTTATCTTTGTTGAGTCACACCAGGAGAGACAAGCTTTAGTCTCTCACACTGAGTTGCAACCAAATCTCTCTGTTCAGCAAGGCTGAATGACAGAGCACAGAAAGTTGTGATCAAGAGTGTAGGGTCTAGCTGGAGACCTGTAGCTAGTGGTGTTCCCCAGGGGTCTGTATTGGGTCCAGTCTTGTTCCACATATTCATCAGCAACCTAGATGAAGGAACAGAGTATACTCTCAGGAAATTTACTGATTATACAAAACTAGGAGGAGTGGCTGACACACCAGAATGCTGTCCTGCCATTCAGCAAGACCTTGCCTTCAGCAAGGCAGGTTGGAGAGTTGGGCAGAGGGAACCTCATGTAGAATCTTGCACTTGGAGGTGAATAACCCTCTGTTCTCCCCCACACACAAAGAAACCACAGCTAACTCAGTCGGAAAAGCAGATGAAAGCTATATTTACAGGCATAAATGGAATGCAATGAATATGTACACAAATATACAGTAATTTACAATACATACAGAAATATACAGCAATGAACATAATGCAGAAAAGCTTTTTCCCTCCAGCTGGCCAGGGGGGTTCCCTGAACCCCCTTCTCTCCCTCCCTACCTCCCCTTTTCCCCAAAAAGGGTTAGAGAGAGAGAGAGAAAGGCAATTAGGGAGAAAAATTCTGTTAGGTCAAAACGTATGCAAGAATTAGTTTTCTTATCTGGTTAGCTTTGTTAATTCAAGGTCGCTCCTGCCCGGCAAAGCTGTTGCTTCAGCGGGAGAAACAGGCCTGCATGAACAGAGGGAAAGGTACAGAATGAACACAGCCAGAACCCAGGCAGAACTGACAGAACTTAAACCTACCAATGAAATTAGTTTAGACTATCTTCTTGTCATTTAAATATAAAAAACATTCAGTCAGAGTGTTCAGCAACTGTCTCTTTCTTAAAGGCACAGCCTAAACCAGTCACAATCCACCTCTTCTAAATAATTTCATTGGCTGTTCATACTGTCCATCCAATCTAAACCAATATCTACAATTTGTAGATAAAGTTCATAGTCCATTCCGGCTATCCTCAGGTGTAGATAATTCAGAAGTCCAAGAAACAAGAAAAAAATGGAAAACAGTTTGTCTCCGCAGATGAAGCGAAGAAAAGGGAAACAGGGAAACAGGGACTCTCAGTTGACTCAGGGCTCTCAGGGTATGTGCACTGTAGATTCCTCAGGGATTCTTCCTTTGGGCGCGATGTAGCTGTACAACACTCTGAAATTAAACTTTCAGCTAAAGTTAAGTTTCTTTGTGGAATACACTGAATTTCACCATTCTCTTGCATTACCCAGTAAGTGTGACCAGGACCCTCAGCTGAAACCACCCCTCGGACAGGCCTAGCCTCTCCTGAGGGAGAAAATACCCAAATAGTTTTACCTAACAGATTCTTTAACAACAGGAACTCTATCACCTTCTATTTTCTGTAGTAGATCTGAATGTGCAGGTCCAGCTCAGTTCACTGAACCTCTGCTATTTACCAGCCAGGTTGCTTGTGCTAAATGCTTTTCCCAGTTTTTCAAATATCCACCCCCCATGGCTTTAAGAGTGGTCTTCAGCAAACTGTTGTAGCGTTCAATCTTCCCTGCAGCTGGTGTATAGTAGGGGATGTGGAATATCCACTCAATGCCGTGCTCTTTGGCCCAGCTCTTTACAAGATTGTTTTTGAAATGAGTTCCGTTGTCTGACTCAATCCTCTCTGGAGTTCCATGTCTCCACAGGATTTGTCTCTCCAGACCAAGAATGGTGTTGCGTGCAGTTGCATGTGGAACTGGATAAGTTTCCAACCATCCAGTGTTTGCCTCTACCATAGTAAGCACATACTGCTTACCAGAACGAGAACGTGGTAGAGTGATGTAGTCAATCTGCCAAGCTTCAATATACTTGTACATGGACCATCTGTCACCATACCATAAGGGCTTAAGTCTCTTTGCCTGCTTAATAGCAGCACAAATGTCACAGTCATGGATGACTTGTGTGATAGCATCCATGGAAATGTCTATGGATCTGTCACGAGCCCACTGGTAGGTTGCATCTCTGCCATGACGTCCTGACAAATCATGAGCCCACCGAGCTAAGAATATCTCACCTCGGTGTTTCCAGTCGAGATCAAGATCAGAGTCCATGTCTACTTGAGAAACTCTTGCAGCTAGATCTGCCTGATGGTTGTGTTGCTGTTCCTCAGTAGCTTTGCTCTTAGGGATGTGAGCATCAGTGTGTCTCACCTTTACTGGAATTCTCTCAATTCAATCAGCAATGTCCTGCCACAGGTCAGCTGCCCAAATAGGCTTTCCTTTTGTCTGCCAACCATTCTTTTTCCAGTCCTTTAGCCAACCCCACAGAGCATTGGCTACCATCCATGACTCGGTGTAGAGATAAAGCTTTGGCCACCTCTCACGTTCAGCTACGTCGAGAGCTAGCTGGACAGCTTTTACCTCTGCGAACTGACTGGATTCTCCTTCTCCATCCTTTGCCTCTGCAACTCGGTGTGTTGGACACCACACTGCAGACTTCCACCCTCTCTTGTTCCCGACAAGACGACAGGAACCGTCTGTGAACAAAGCATATTTCTTTTCATCATCAGAAAGGTCATTGTAAGGAGGAGCTTCCTCAGCACGAGTTACTCTCTCCTCTGGAGGTTTAGTGCAGTTGGTACCTTCAGGCCAACTTGAGATCACCTCCACCAGACCAGGTCTTTCAAGATTTTCCATTCGAGCTCTCTGTGTTATCAGAGCCATCCACTTAGACCATGTAGAATCGGTTGCATGATGTGGTGTGGAACCTTTGCCTTTGAACATCCAATTCAAAACTGGTAATCTGGGAGCTAGGAGAAGTTGTGATTCAGTTCCAATCACTTCAGAAGCCGCTTTTACTCCTTCATAGGCAGCTAGAATCTCTTTCTCTGTTGGAGTATAGTTAGCCTCTGAACCTCTGTAACCTCGACTCCAAAAACCAAGAGGTCGTCCACGTGTCTCACCTGGAGCTCTTTGCCACAAGCACCAGGTTGGACCATTGTCACTTGCAGCCATGTACAAAATGTTCTTAATGTCTGGACCATCTCGGACAGGTCCCAGATCCATTGCTTGAACTACCTCTTGCTTTATCTGGTCAAAGGCTGCTTGTTGTTCAGGTGCCCAGTGGAAATTGTTTCTCTTTTGACTGACATCATACAGAGGTTTCACAATCTGACTGTATCCAGGAATGTGCAGTCTCCAAAATCCCACTATGCCCAAGAAACGCAGAGTTTCTTGCTTGTTCGTGGGATTTGCCATGGTAGAGACTCTATTTACCACATCCACTGGAATGTGTCGGCATCCATCTTGCCACCGCACTCCCAGAAACTGAATCTCTCTGGTAGGTCCTTTCACCTTGTCTTGCTTGATGGCAAAACCTGCATTCAGAAGAATGTCAATGATTTTGTTACCTTTCTCAAAGACTTCTTCAGCAGTTTTACCCCAGACGATGATATCATCGATGATCTGGATGTGTTCTGGAGCACCACCTTTCTCCAGAGCATCGTGGATCACTGCATGACAGATGCTGGAGCTGTGGATGCAGCCCATTGGCAATCTGTTGAAAGTGTACTGGATTCCTCTCCAAGTGAAAGCAAACTGAGGCCTGCATTCCTCTGCTGTGGGAATAGAGAAGAAGGCATTAGCAATGTCTATGGTAGCATACCATTTGGCCTTTTTGGATTCCAGGTCATATTGGAGTTCCATCATGTCTGGTACTGCTGCACTCATAGGTGGAGTTACTTCATTCAGGGCTCAGTAGTCAACTGTCAGACGCCAGTCTCCATTCTGCTTTTGCACAGGCCACACTGGACTGTTGAAAGGGGAATGAGTTTTGCTGATGACTTTCTGACTCTCCAACTGACGAATCAGATTCTGAATGGGCAACAAAGAGTCACAGTTGGTTCTGTATTGTCTGTGATGCACAGTCTGAGAAGCAACCGGCAATTTAATGTCCTGAATCTTGTGTTGTCCCACAACTGCAGATTCATCAGAAAGATCAGGTCTAACAGACAGCCTCAGTTTTTGTCCATCAACTTTTACAGATGCTACTCCAAAAGCCCATTTGTAACCTTTAGGTTCTTTGAAATGCCCTTCTCTCAGAAAATCAAGAACCAAAATACAAGGTGCGTCAGGTCCGGTCACAACTGTGTGCTTCCTCCACTGTTTACCAGCTAAACTTATATCAACCTCCACCTTAGTTAACTCTTGAGATCCACCAGTGACTCCCAGAATAGTTATAGCCTCTGATCCCTGATAGTTAGATGGCATTATGGTGCACTGAGCTCCTGTGTCAACCAAGGCCCTGTACTTCTGAAATTGTGAAGTGCCAGGCCACTGGATGTACACATCCCAATAGATTCTGTTATCTCTGTTATCCCTCTCCTCCCCGTGGTGGGAGGCAGGGCACCCCTAGTTATGGGGACATGCCCACACGTGCAATGAGCACAGTGTGCAGTGTTAGAACTGGAGCCACTGTTGGAGCTATTAGAGTTGTCCTGGGAAAATGTAGAAGTAAGAGCTACCCTTCTGGTATTGCTACCTTGGGTTCTGCCACTTTGCAGTTCCCTCAGTCTCCTGAAAAGATTAGCAGTTGGTTGACCATCCCATCTGTTCATGTTCTCACCAAACTGATCACGCAGAGTTATCCAAATACTCCCATGTGATTGCCTTGGTGGTCTGTTTTGGTTGGATCTGTTTTGGAATGACCTGTTTTGGAATGACATCCTTGGAGGACGTCTATTCCTCACAGAGGAAACCTGTGTCCATCTGGAGGAAGAATTGGAATTATCTCTTTGTGTCAATTGGGAGATGGAATTTATAATTTCATCCTTCATCTCTTTCCTGCAATTCTCAATTTTTCCAGACAGAGTTTCAATGGCTGAAACCAAAGAAACACGTGTCATGCTATCCTCCAATTGTCTCATCTGATCAGTGAATTGGCCAACCGTAGGAGGAACTCCACCATAATTTCTTGCCACAATTCTGCTTGCCAGAATATTTGCATAATTAGGAGGAGCAAGTTTGATGAGCTTTTTAGCAAGACCAGTTCCTACAGGAATTTCATCAGGATTCAGAGTCTCATGGCCACCATAGAGTACCTCTCTGACAGCAAATTCTCTCAGACGCTTAATTCCTTCCTCTATGGTAGTCCAGGGCTTAGGATTCCATGGGAGATCATATCGGGAAGGATATCTCATGAGAGTTGCCATTAAAAGGCATATGCACAGAGTAACCTTACCGAGAGTCCTGCCTAGATGTCTGTCTATTCCATTATCCATTGAGAGAGTTCCTAGTTGAGCTGCTGACTTGTCTCCAACCATTAGAGCTGGAGCACCTGTATCATAACATCTACCAAGCCAAGCTAGAATTGGCTCCTTATCTGCTCTGATATAATCTTTACGCACATTTCTCAGCTCTTCCCTTGGTGATGAACAAGTGTCTATGTCATCTGTCTCCTCCTCTTCCTCCTCTCCCTGAACTTCTTGTCCCATTAATCTTATTGTCACTCTCCTAAGAATCTCTTTAAGGTCAGGAGTACCACCTCTAGTTGTTCTGCTATCAGCAATTTGCCCTGCATCTCCATCCAGTGATGATCTCAATAACTCAGCTATATCTTTAAGACAAACCTTCTCCTCCTCCTCAGCAGGGTCTCTTTCAGCAGAAGTTCCCTCACCAGCATCAGCTCCTGAATCAGCTTTGGTCTTTCCACCTCTCGCTTTTAAAACAGCTAGCTGCTTAACTGGAGCTGTGTTTGAATTTACAGCTGCCTTAACAGAAGCTGACAAGTTTTGAGATGGATCAGCTGCTGTGGAGGACACTTCTGGTCCTGCTGAAGAAGAAGGAGGAAATGGCTTTGCCTCGCTAATGGCTTCTGAGGACATGGGAGCCACCATGTTAGGCCCTGCCGCTGCCGCTTCAGCTGGCTGATTGCCAGAACCACCAACAGCACCGTTCAGAGCAGCCTTTCCGATGGAGTTTTTAGCTTTATCTTTAACTGATACAGATTCTCCATTCTCCTCATCACTAGATATTTCTGGGGTCGAGTTAGACCTATTCTTTCTCCTCTTTGGTCTCCGCCTAATCACAAAGCAGGCCTTAGATACCTTCCTCTCCCAGTACAGAGCATATAACAAGTACGCATTGCTTATCACCAACAGCAGGATCACACACATAAAATAAATCACCTTTGGATCCCAGCCATCACTTAAAACTATCCTTTCACCAAATGGGATCTTAAACTCTTTTATCTCTATGGGCAGAGTGGTTGATGTCACATTCCTGTATCTATTAAGCCAAAAGAATCCCAGGCACTGGTCATAGAGAAGCTGACTCTTATACTTAAACCATAAGTATAATTTATACATCAAGTATCTGCCTAAGCGATCGCAAATCAATCCCAGGAAGTACTTGTAGACCAGTACCAAACAAACTGAAAAGACCAAACGCTCTAGAATCCAAAACACTTTCATTTTTTGCAATTCCGACTTGAGCAGACAATAAATCAAGCGAATTTTGCTCTGCTTCTGGACAGCAACTATCCGCAAGCCACGCGTTGGGCCGTCAATTAAAATATGTGGTAGGGTGAGAAAGTTTCCCCCCAACACACAAAGAAACCACAGCTAACTCAGTCGGAAAAGCAGATGAAAGCTATATTTACAGGCAGAAATGGAATGCAATGAATATGTACACAAAATATACAATATTTACAATATATACAGAAATACACAGCAATGAACACAATGCAGAAAAGCTTTTTCCCTCCAGCCGGCCAGGGGGGTTCCCTGAACCCCCCTCTCTCCCCTCCCTACCTCCCTCAAAGCGTATGCAAGAATTAGTTTTCTTATCTGGTTAGCTTTGTTAATTCAAGGTCGCTCCTGTCCATCAAAGCTGCTGCTTCAGAGAGAGAAAAAGTACAGAACTGAACACAGCCTGAATCCAGACCAGACTGGCGGAACTCAAACCCAAAGCTGCACTCCACCAATCCACCAATGAAATTAGTTTAGACTATCTTGGTTTTGTTTAAATATCAAAAACATTCAGCCAGAGTGTTCAGCAATTGTCTCTTTCTTAAAGGCACAGCCTAAACCGGTCACACTGTGTCTCTTTCTTATTCATGGGTTGCACCATAGTGGCTACCCTGTTCACCACCTCCTGAGAGATGTGGAGACGGCCATCTTGCCATCAAACACCCAGGAACTGGATCTCCCTGGCAGGCCCTTTTACCTTGCTTCTCTTTATGGCAAAGCCAGCCTCCAACAGGATATCAATTATCCTCTTACCCTTCTGGTAGAATTCCTCTGCCGTCTCACCCCATACAATGATGTCATTGATAAACTGCAGATGCTCAGGGGCTCCACCTTTCTCTAAGGCAGTCTGGATCACCTCATGGCAGATGGTTGAGCTATGGACCCAGCCCTGAGGCAACTAATTCCAATGGTACTTGTGGTGAAGGCACATTCTGTCCAGATACTAGATCTGGTCCCTGCATGTGGACAGGTTTCCCCTCCTTCAGGAGGAAGACAAAAGCCAAGGCATTAGCCAGGCCAGCACGCACTCAGCGCATGGAGTGCTTGTGCGATCACCAAGTATGGGCATAATTCCAGCTTCACGCTTTCTATAGGCTGAAGCCAGTTGTCTATGAGAGTGCCCATTGGTCAAACCCAGCCTCCAGGAATCTATAAGTATTACCCCTGTGGGTAAACAAGTTGCCCCCTCTTTCACTTTGTGTCTGTACTTGCTCGAGAGAGAAGCTCTCAAGCCACAGCCTCTGCCATTGAGCTTATTGTTATTAGCTTCTATCACACATGCACGCATACTGAAGCCTCTGCATCATGAGAAGCACTTTGATCGTGAGGATCATCGCAGAGGGAGGACCTTCACTGAGCCCGAGAAGCCAGCGTCGTCAGAGCCAGTCATACCGACCGGGAAAGCCCACTGTGCTACTGGAGGACTGGACCAGCCCCCGAGGGTAAGATCTGCCCAGCTGTCGGGGAGAAGGGACTTACTAGAGACCAAGTCCACATATACCTAGCCCCGCCATAGCGGGAGAGGAGCTGCCACGTGTGCCGCTCCAAGCCCTGTAACCGCAGGGAAGACTAAAGCACTGTTTGTGCCTATACTGCACCAAACCCAGGACTACCCCGATCGTCCCGCTGTGTCTTTAAGCCCAGTAATGGAGAAGCCGCAGCTCAGCGCAGCCGCATTCTCTCTCCGAGGCTGTTTACCTCAGCCCCGAGATCCGTCGCCACAAGGCCGACCCCATAGCTATTGTTGTCCGACCGGGAACCTCTGAACCCGCCTACCGGCAACCATCGCCCCGCCCTGCCGTGCGAGCCGACTTCCAGGGCCGACCCTACGGGCCGAACCCAACCAGGACCTATCCCCATTGTCTGGAGGGAACCGATTGAGTCCTGAAGGGAACCTGCTTCCCAGCTAAGCCCAGGTTCCATTATTCCTTCTCTACTGCTGCGGAGAGAGGAGATAATACCCAATACCACCATTTCAAGTCTACTAGGAATCAGTCCAGTGGCAGTAGTCAGCAGGACCACCACCTTGCTACAAACAACAGCTACAGAGTATCTCCCACGTGCTTTCCACCCACTAGCACTCAGTTCAAAGTATCCGCGTGTAGCAGTCATCGCTGATGCACAGAAAGATTGTAATATTGTTGTACATAGCCAGAAACCGCCTGCGTTCCGCCGAGTCGCCATCTAGTGGCCAAGCGGCGGAACCGCACTCTTCATTATATAAACATACAAATAGTCTGTAGATAGTTTAATTAAGTTCTGATCATAACACTAAGCCATTTATGGAATGTATTTCACGAATGTGCACTAGAACATATATATAAGTTGTTGATTCATTGGTTATTAATAATTTGAATATTAATAAAATTAATATTTTCATAATTCATATTTCATATTCATTAAATTTAATAACCTCTTCACAACAGTACTGTACTCCCCTCTAGGAGAAAGCAAATTGTGGCCTGCATTCTTCTGCAATGGGAATTGAGAAAAAGGCATTAGCAATGTCAGTTGTGGGATACCGCTTGGCTGCCTTCAATTCCAGTTGGTACTGGAGCTCCAACATGTCTGGCACAGCAGTGCTGATCAGAGGAGTCACTTCATTCGGGCCATGGTAGCCCACATTCAGTCTCCATTCCCCATTTGCCTTCTGTACTGGCCATATTGGGCTGTTGAAGGGGGAGTGAACCTTGCTGATCACCTTCTGGCTCTCCAGTTGTCAAATCAGTTGGTGTATGGGGTGCAGAGAGTCTCTGTTGGTCCTGTATTGCCTGTGATGCACTCCACAAGAGGCAATAGGTAACTTCAAATCCTGCACCTTATGGCTGCCCAGTATGGAGGGGTCATCCGACAGTTCAGGCGTGGCAGACAGCTGTTCTTTGCCTGCAGCCTGTACAGCTGCTACCCCAAATGCCCACTTGTGCCCCCTAGGGTCCTTGAAGCATCCCTCCTGCAGAAAGTCAATGCCAAGAATGCAAGGTGCATCTGGACCGGTCACTGTGTCTTGCTTTCCCCATTCATTCCCAGTCAGGCTTAGCTCAGTCTGCAGTACAGTCAGGTCTTGTGAGCCCCCTGTGACTCCCTGAATGCTTATGGGTTCAGCCCCTTTGTACCTCGATGGTATCAGGGTGCATTGGGCTCCTGTGCCCACCAGAACTCAGTACTTCAGAGCTTCTGAAGTGCCAGGCCATTTCACATGGACATCCCTGTACACTCTGTTGTCCCTTGCCTCCACCTGGCTGGAGGTAGGGCACCCCAATGCTGCCAGCAGTACTTACATTTGTTGCAGGGTCCTGTGTTGCTAGGAGAAGGGTCTCTTGAGTGAGAGGGAACACTTTGGGAAACTGGGACAGCCCTTCTCCTGCATGAGTTATCCCCATTGTGGCCACCTTGCACTTCCTGCACTCTGTTCCAGAGGGCAGAGGTGGGTTGGCCATGCCAGGTGTCCATGTTCTCTCCGTGGTCACAGAGGATCCTCCACAGAGACCACCTTGACATCCCCCAATTGGGTTGGGGTGATGTTCAGACAGGGAGGCCTTAAGCTCTTTAGTCATAGTTTCTATGGCTGAGATTAGGGTTTTCTGATTCACACTGTCTTCATATTCCCTTAAATTGCTAGCAAACTCACAGACAGTTTTGGAACTTCCATCCTGTCCAGTCAGGAGCATCCCTCCTAGTGTGTATGCATGTTTTTGAGGGGTCTCCTGGGTGAGCTTCTTTATGAAGGACCGTTTCATGGGCACCTCATCTGGGTCTGAAGGGAGCTGGCCATCTCCATAAATGATGTCCAATACAGCCATCTGTCTCAGATACTGGATGCCCTGTTTCATAGTTGTCTATCTAATTGTGGCCCAGGGCAGGTCGTCTTTTGACTGGTACCGGCTCTTTATAGCATTGAGGATCCAGGCCCAGAGAGTGTTTGTTCTATCGAGTTTGGCTAACTCTTTGTCCAGACTGGCATCACAAGTCAGGGAGCCTAAAAGCTTCTCCTCCCTCTTACCCAGGTCCCCTGTGTCCACCCCTTCATCCCAACATCTCAGGGCCCAGCTTAGTACTGGCTCACCCTCTTTCCATGTGTAATCCAGACAAGTTTGCCTGAATTCCTTTCTGAGTAGAGATGTAGCAGTTATTATTTTCTGATCTGAGTCATCCCCACCCTCCAGTGGATTCTGTGATATGCTAGGTCTTGCCAACTTGCCTTCCTCACCATCTGTGTTTGGAGATGATTTTTGTGTCCTTTTCCTGCATGTGGTGAGAGGAGCTAGAGAATCTGCATGGGCAAGAACATCAGGGGTTAAGTGTGGAACTGTTAGTGGTGGGGCAAACCCTTGTGCCTGCGGCTCAGGCTGAGATCAGGTGGCCCTTTTTGGGTAGCACTCACTACAGCATGACCCCTCCCTCTTTGTGTTTACACAGTGCTTGTAGTGTTCACAGCACACACACGCCTGGCTGTTAGAGCTTACAAAAGACTACCTTGTCCCTCTGCAAAGAGTTCTTAATAGGTTAGCACTTCACCCACCCAACATGGCCACAGCAAATGCCCCTACAAGGATTATAGTTAAACATATAGAGCATATTGTAATGTAAGGCAATTTTCCATCAAAGACATTTTTATCTACACTGTTAGTTTTGTAGCTTGCTTCAGAAAAAAATTCTATGTTAGAGAAATTACCACTGCCAGTAAAATTTGAAGAATTCAAGAGGTACATACCCAACTGCATTGGTAAGTTTGAAGTGATTGCCTCTCATCCTCTCACCACAGGCCTTGTAAACAGGGCCTTGTAGGCCCCCTTCAGGCACTGGAAGGCTACTATCAGGTCTCCACAGAGTCTACTCTAGGCTGAACAACCTCAGCTCCCGGAGCCAGCCCTCATAGCAGAGGTGCTCCAAACCCCTGATAATTTTTGTGGGCCTCCTCTGGATCATCTCCATCAGGTCCATGGCCTCCCTATACTGAGGACAGTCTGTACTGTGTACAGACCTGTACGCAGTACTCCAGGTGAGGTCTCATCAGAGTAAAGTGGTAGAATCACCTCTCTCCATCTGCTGTGATGCATCTTTTGATGCAGCTCAGAATGTGATTGGCCTTCTGGGCTGCAAGTGTCAAAAGCCTTTGACACTGTCCCACACCACAGCCTGGTCTCCAAGCTGGTGACACACGGGTTTGATGGATGGACCACCAGATGGATAAGGAACTGGCTTGATGGCCGCACCCAAAGAGTGGCTGTCAATGGGTCCATGTCCCAGTGGAGGCCAGTGACAAGCGGAGTCCCTCAGGGATCAGTCCTGGGACCAGTCTTGTTCAACATCTTTGTGGGTGACATGGACAGTGGCATTGAGTGCACCCTCAGCAAGTTTGCTGATGACACCAAGCTGTGTGGTGCAGCAGACACGCTGGAGGGAAGGGATGCCATCCAGAGGGACCTTGACAGGCTGGAGAGGTGGGCACAGGCCAACCTCATGAGCTTCAACAAGACCAAGTGCAGGGTCCTGCATCTGGGTCGAGGCAATCCCAGGCACAAATACAGGCTGGGCAGTGACTGGCTGGGGAGCAGCCCAGAGGAGAGAGACTTGGGGGTGCTGGTGGACGAGAAGCTCAACATGAGCTCTCAATGTGCACTTGCAGCCCGGAAAGCCAATCAGATCCTGGGCTGCATCAGGAGAAGTGTGGCCAGCAGGTCAAGGGAGGTGATTCTCCCCCTCTACTCAGCTCTGGTGAGACCCCACCTGGAGTACTGCGTCCAGTTCTGGAGCCCCTATTACAAGAGGGATCTGGAGGTGCTGGAGCGTGTCCAGAGAAGGGCCACGAGGATGATCAGAGGGCTGGAGCACCTCTCCTATGAGGACAGACTGAAGGAGTTGGGGCTGTTCAGCCTGGAGAAGAGAAGGCTCCGAGGTGACCTCATTGTGGCCTTCCAGTATCTGAAGGGGGCCTACAAGAAGGCTGGGGAGGGACTTTTCAGACTATCAGGGAGTGATAGGACTAGGGGGAATGGGATGAAGCTGGAGGTGGGGAGATTCAGGCTAGATGTGAGGAGGAAGTTCTTCACCGTGAGAGTGGTGAAGGCCTGGAATGGGTTGTCCAGGGGAGGTGGTTGAGGCCCCGTCCCTTGCGGTGTTTAAGACCAGGCTGGACGAGGCTCTGTCCAGCCTGATCTAGGGTAGAGTGTCCCTGCCCATGGCAGGGGGGTTGGAACTAGATGATCCTTGTGGTCCCTTCCAACCCTAACTGAAACTATGAAACTATGAAACTAAGTCCACACTGCCTGTTCATGTCCTGCTTCTCATTCATCAGCACCTCCAAATCCTTCTCCACAGGGCTGCTTTCTAACACCTCATCCCCCCAGTCTGTATTAATAATGAGGATTTTTCCAGCCCAAGTGCAGAACTTTGCAAAACTTCATGAGGTTCACCTGGGCCCACCTCTCCAGTTTGTCCAGGCCCCTGTGAACGACATCCCATCCCTCTGGTGTTTCAACAACACCACACAGATTGGTGTCATCTGCAGACTTGCTGATGGTGCATTCAATCTCACTATGTCATTGATAAAAATATTAAAGAGTATAGGTCCAAGTACTGTCCCCTGAGGAACATTACTTGTCACTGCTCTCTATCTGGACTTCAAGCCATTAAGCACTGCCCGCTGGATGTGACCATCCAGCCAATTCCTTATCCACTGAACAGTCAACCCATCAAATCCACATCTCTCCAAGTTGGCATGCAGGATGTTTGGGGCGACTGTGTCAATGGCCTTGCAGAAGTCCAGAGAGATCACATCAATAGGTCATCCCTTATGCACTGACATAGTCCCTTTGTCATAGAAAGCCACTAGGTAAATCAGGGAGGACCTGCTCCTAGTAAGGCCATGCTGGATGTCTTGAATCACCTCCCTCTCTTCCAAGTGGCTCAATATGGCATCTAGGAGAATCTGTTCCATGATCTTTCCAGGCATAGAGGTGAGTCTCACAGGTTGGTAGTTCCCAGGGTCCTCCTTTCTACTGCTTCTAAAAATGGGTGCAATGTTTCCTTTCTTCCAGTCCCCAGGGACCTCACCTGACTGCCAGGACTTCTCAAATGGAAGACCACTGGAGAGTGACCTGGCAATCATATCACCCCATTCCCTCAGGACTCTCATATTTATTTCATCAAGTCCCATGGACTTGTATATCTTCAGGTTCCACAGATGATCATGCACCTTGTCTTCACTTACAGTAGGAGGAACCATGTCACCCTCGTCTCCAACTTGTTATCCCTCAACATGAGAGCAACGAGGAGAGGGGTTGCCAGTGAAGACTGAGGCAAAAAACTTATTGAGAATCTCAGCCTTCTCCTCATCCGCTAATACAAGTTCCCCACTGTTGCTCATCAAGGGGTACACTTTCTTTAACCTTCCTTTTCTGGTTATGTTCCTGTAGAAGCCTTTTTTGGTTTTCATTACATCTTTTGCCAAGTCAGTTCCAGCTGTGCCTTGGCCTTCCTGACCTTGTCCCTTGGAGCAGTTTGGGCCAAGTGCCCCCTGCTATGTCCACATGAGGGACATTTCTGTGTCCCGAAGGAGTTCAGCCTAGTGGGTGGACACAGGAAGCCAGGTATTTCATCCCATAAGACCCTGCTCCCCTATAAGATCTCAGTGGGGGTCCTGGCACTTCCTCTATTCTTCCCTCACTGCCACCTGGTAACTGGAGGAAGGTGTCTTCTAGCCTTGGGCCTAACCAGGGCCCAAGGCCGGGGGGAAGGGCAATCTCAGACCTGGCCAGCTGAGATTAGCCTAACAGTGGAGGAGGGGGGGTGGAAGAAAGAGCCCTGGGGGTTTTGGGTGTACCCTCAGGTAGGGATGGGATATTTCTGGGTGTGCTTTGGGATCTCTTTTTGTCACTCTGCTTCTGGTTCTTTATAAACATTCACTGCCTTCCATTTAAACTTTCCACCACTTTTGCAATCCATTTGTTTGAGTCTCATTTTTGCCTGTGGTGGGGAGGGGATCTCCCTCAACCCATCACATTCCTACACAGCCAGGCAATGTCCCTATACTCTGTCCCTCCTTCTGTTTACTGTGAAGCCCCAGCTTGCCCTTTAGTTTGTCCCACAGGTCATGGCTCAACCATGGTGGTCTTTTGCCTTCCTTGACCAGTTTCTTACATGTAGGGATTGAGATCTTTTCTGCTCTATAGAGATCATCCTTAAAGATCTGCCAGCTCTGTTCTGTTCTCTTGTCCCTGAGGACCATTTCCTATGGGGTCCTATTCACTAACTCTGTGAAAAGATGTAAGTTTGCTTTCCTAAAATTTAGAGTCCTAACTGCACTTCCTATGGGCTTCATGTTCCTTAAGATAGTGATCTGCACTGGCTCATGACCACTGCAGCCTGGGCTGACTTCAACTTTGATATCCCTGATAACTTCACTTGCATTTGTGACCAACAGGTCCAGCACTGCATCTCCTCATGTAGGGGTGTTAATTTCTTAACTAATTGTCATCTAGGCACTCCAGGAGCCTCCTGGATTGCCTGCAGCAAGCTGTGCTGCTTTTCCAACAGTTGTCAGGGTGGTTAAAATCCCCCAGCAGGATGAGAGCCTGTGATCACGATGCCGCCTCAAGCTGGAGTAAGATAGGTCAACAGGTTCTACCTGGTCAGGTGGCCTGTAGTAGACTCCTACCACAAGGCTCCCCCTGTCCAGGTCCCTAATACCTACCCATAACCTTTCAACCTGCTCATGGCTATTCTTTAATGACAACTCTTGACACTCTACCTACTTCTTTACTTAGAGGGCAACACCTCCACCCCTTCTTCCTCTCCTCTTGTCATGATAGAGACAAATAGGCCCAGCACAAATCCAGACAGACCCTAATGTGTCTAGTCATGGTCCCCTCCTTCCCCCTCCTTTCTGCAGAAAGTTTGGATATTGCAGAAAAAGGAGCAAAGGGGACAGGACCATGCCTGTCTGGTAAACAACTCTCCTTCCGGGGTAAGTGCATGTGTACTGGCCACTGCTCCTACCTGACCACATCTATGTTGCTGCCTTTTATGGCCACAGCCTGGCAGAACCCCTTCTCATTGGGAAACTATGTGCTGGCTTCAGTTGCCCTTTTGGCCCAATTGAATCTTGGGCAAAAGGCAAGATTTGAATTGAATCTAGGGCAAACCCTGCCTGAAAAACCTAGTGGCCTTTTATGACAAGGTCACAACATTAATAGATGAAGGCCAAGCAGCTGATGTCATTTACCTGGACCTGAGCAAAGCCTTTGACTCTGTCCCACACCACATGATGGTCTCCAAGCTGGTGCAGTATGGATTTGATGGGTGGACCACTAGATGGATAAAGAACTGGCTTGATGGCCACACCCAAAGAGCGGCTGTCAATGGGTCCATGTGCCAGTGGAGGCCAGTGACAAGTGGAGTCCCTCAGGGATCAGTACTGGAACCAGTCTTGTTTAACATCTTTGTTGACAAGGACGGTAGCATGGAGTGCACCCTCAGCAAGTTTGCTGATGACACCAAGCTGTGTGGTGCAGCAGACATGCTGGAGGGAAGGGAAGTCATTCAGAGGGACCTTGACAGACTGGAGAGGTGGGCCCATGACAACATTGTGAGGTTCAACAAGACCAAATACAAGGTCCTGCATCTGTCTTGGGGTAATCCCAAGCACCAATATAAGCTGGGCAGCGACTGGCTTGAGAGCAGTCCTGAAGAAAAGGACCTGAGGGTGCTGGTGGATGAGAATCTCAACATGAGCCACCAGTGTGCACTTGCAGCCCAGAAAGCCAATCACATCCTGGGCTGTATCAAGCAAAGCATAGTCAGCCATCTACTCTGCTCTGGTGAGACCTCACATGGAGTTCTTCATCCAGTTCTGGAGCTTCTCTTACAGGAAGGACCTGGACATGCTGGAACATATCCAGAGAAGGGCCACAAAGATGATTAGAGGGCTCCTATGAGGACAGACTGAGTGAGTTGGGCCTATTCAGTCTGGAGAAGAGAAGGCTTTGAGAACACCTAATTGTGGCCTTCCAGTATCTGAAGGGGGTCTACAAGAAAGCTGGGAAGGAACTGCAGCAGTTTGGGCTGGGTGCCCTCTGCTACATGGGGTGCTTCCTGTGCCCCAGGGATCTCTTTTGTCACTGTGCCTCTGGCTCTCTGTACACACTCACTGCTTTCCATTTAAACTTTCCATTACTTTTGCAATCCATTTGTCTGAGTCGTTACTTTTGCCTGTGGTGGGGAGGGGGTCTGCCTCAACCCATTACAGGGACTTTTTGGGGTGTCAGGTAGTGATAGGACTAGGGGGAATGGAAAAAATATAGAAATGGGTAGATTCAGATTGGATGTTAGGCAGAAGTTCTTCACCATGAGGATGGTTAGACACTTGAACAGGTTGCACAAAGAGGTGGTAGAATCCCCATCCCTGGAGGTTGTTAAGGCCAGGTTGGATGTGGCTCTGAGCAACCTGATCTAGTGTGAGGTCTCCCTGTCCATGGCAGGGCGGTTGGAACTAGATGATCCTTGAAGTCCCTTCCAATCCTAACAATTCTATGATTCTAAAATATTTATACTGGCCTATCTCTAGTTGCCTTGCCTTCCTTAAGCAATGTCTTGCTTGATCATGCTTGGACCTGTCTGACTTGAAGGTCCTTCAAGTTGCACTGCCTCGAGTTGCCTGGCCCAGAGCTTTGGATAAGGCAATGAGCCTACACACCTCAAGCTACAAGAGAAGCCATGGCCTTAGGAGTCAGAGCCAAGCCTTCTTCCCTTGCAACTAGAATTTTGCTGTGCCTCAGTTTACCTAGGACAAAGCAAGCGCCAGTCACAAGCAACATCGTAAACAACCCATCTTCCACTGAAGCCAGACCAGCCATTGAAGACTGTGGGGCATTCCTGCCAGCATCTAGCTGTGCCTGGTGCATGAGAGCACCCCAAAGCAGCATCACTGCCCACTTGCGTGGAACCAGCTGTGAGTAATTAATGCTTTAGCTTAACGATTCTTGTCGAGTCTCCCCCCAATGTGGTCAAGTGCCATTTTGCTCCTAGGGGGGTTCTCTCTTTCTGTTATTTCCTCCCAGTTAATATAAAATTGTTAACACGATTATAGTCACCTAAATACTGCACATTCCAATTGTAAATATATATTCTAACTGCACATTGAACCTATTTAATACAGTTTGGCAAATTTTCGTATTACTAAAAGGTTATTAATATTTTTATTAATATTTGCCGTATTGTTTACAAATTAACAATATATTCATTAACACCTATCCCTTCTATACAGAGAGAGTGATTGCCCATTGGAATCGGCTGCCCGTGGAGGTGGTGGAGTCACCTTCATTGGAGGTGTTCAAGAAGAGGCTTGATGGGGTGCTTGGTGCCATGGTTTAGTTGTTTAGGTGGGTTGTATTGTATTGTATTGTATTGTATTGTATTGTATTTAGGTGGGTTGGATTGGTTGATGGGTTGGACGCGATGATCTTGAAGGTCTCTTCCAACCTGGTGGTGTATTGTATTGTATTGTATTGTATTGTATTGTATTGTATTCTGAACACCTGGTAGCTACACTCCGGTTGTAGGATTTATCTCACCAAGTTTCTGTAATTGCAACCATGTCACAGCTTTCCTGCAGCAGGACAGCTTCCACTTCCTCCGGTTTGTTGCCGATGCTATGTGCATTGGTGTAGACACTTCAGCTGGTCTGCTGTCCATGTCACCACATTAGAGAGGCACTCCACTGTTCCCCCAAAGCACTTAGTGGCAGCTAACCTCCTGTCTCCTATCTCCTCAGAGGCCCATTTTGTTTGTTTGTTTTGTTTTTTTTTTAGCCTGCCTGAGTGCTATCTGTCTTTTATTTATTCTGCTGCCAAACCCCACGTGTGCAGCTTGCTTTTTGCTAGTGAGGCTTGCTGCCTCTCCAAGTTGTAGGGTGTACTGGATTCTGTTTCTCCACATTCAAAACTTGAGTAGTTACCATGGCAATCCATCCCCCGTTACATCACTCCTGCTCAGGCACATGAAGAATGAGCCTGCCCTGCTGCCCTTCCTCCCCTTTCTAGGTCCCCCTGCATTAGGAAGTCCCTGCTCACTTGAAAAATAAAGCCAAGTAGGCACTGCTCTGCTGAAGCTGATGCTGGTTCTGGTGCCTCTCTGAGTTGCCTTGTGTGATAGATTCAGTAAGAGACCTCTACATTTAAATGTCAAATCAATTGGCTCAATTTTCAGTCAGCAGAGTTTTTATGAAAGAAATGCAGCTGAGATTGCTCCTCTTTGGGCAGGAGTGTTGATCTGCTGGAGGCAATGAAGGCTCTGCAGAGGGATCTGGACAGACCTGGACAGGCTAGGTCAATGAGTGGAGGCCATCTGTATGACTTTCAACAAGGTCAAGTGCTGGGTCCTGCACTTGGGTCACAACAACCCCATGCAACACTATAGGCTTGAGATGAAGTGGCTGGAAAGCTACTTGGCAGAGAACGACCTGGGTACGCTGGTCAACAGCCATCTGGATGTGAGTCAGCTGTGTGCCTGGGTGGCCAAGAAGGTCAACAGCATCCAGACTTGTAACAGGAATAGTGTGGCCAGCAGGACCAGGGAAATGATTGTGCTATTTACTTAGCATAGGTGAATCTGCACTGCAAGTACTGTGTTCAGTACACTACAAAAAGGATATTGAAGTTCTGAGGTGTATCCAGAAAAGGGTCATGAGGGCGGTAAAGAGCCTTGAACACAAGTCCTGTGAGGAGTGGCTGAGGAAGATGGGTTTGATCAGCCTGCAGAAGAGACTGAGTGGAGATGTCATTGCTCTCTACAACTATCTGAAAGGAGGTTGTAGTCAGGTGGGTGATGAAGGGAGAAGTAAATATATTTTAAGGGGGAAAAAATGTAGGCTTTAAGGGAAAAGTAAATATAAGGTTTTACGCCTACAAGAATCATATCCTTAGGTGACAAGATCCTTCCCACTCTCAGGGCCTCACAAGGCCAGGCAGGCAGAATGACCGATAAGGACCAACGGTAAAAGTTAGGCAGGCAGAACTGATAAGAGGGGTGGCCCAGGGGTGTGTGGCAGTTTTATGCTGGGTGCCTCCTGTTCCTGCCACTTAAGTTACACCTCCAGTGCCCTGAGTGTCCAGCCCAGTAGGTGGACACAAGAAACAATGTGTTTCTACCCATAAATCCTGCACCCTATAAATCTGTCTGCAAAGTCATTCTCTTCCTCTTTCTTCCCTCTCTGCTCCTGTGGGAGGTCCTCCCTATTGTGTAAATGGTGGGGGAATATTTAAGGCCTCTTAGTCCTATTTAGGCCTAATGCCAGGAGAATAAGGGGCAAGGGGAGAAAAGGGGGGCAGTCTCAGACCTGGCCAGCAGGAGACTAGCCTAGCAGTGTGGGGGAGGGTGTGTGTGTGTGTGTGTGTGTGTGTGTGTGTGTGTAAGAACGAGCCCTGGGGATTTTAGGTACACCCTCAGCTAGGGAGAATGGAAGTGTTGGGGGGACTTTCAGTGTGGTGTAAGGGACTCTGTACACTTTGGGGTATCTTTGCCACTATGCTTTGCAGTTTCTGTAAAACACAAATTGCTTTTCCATTTAAACTTTCCATCACTATCCAGTCCATCTCTGTGAGTGTCATTCTTTTGTCCCTCTTGGGTTGTAATGTGGTGGGTTGAATTTTCCTTCCCAGCATTAACTTTGCCAGAATAACTCAGTTGGAAACAAATGGAAGCTGTATTTACAAGCAAAACTACAATGGAATGCAATGAATATGTACAAAATACACCATATTTTATAATATTTGCAGATATTTACAATTTAACAAACAACATGAAAAAAAAACTGTCAAAACGACCAGAGAAGCCATTCCTCTGCCCCTCCACCCCCTGTCCAAAAGGAGAGAAAGTAGCAGTTAGACTTAACCAAAATAATACAGCCAAGGTCAGCAGAAGCAGGTTAATCTCTCCCAAGTAAAGCACAGAGAGAAGAGAAGCCCCCAAGAAGTCTTATAGGAGATATCTTTCCAATGGAGTCCTTTAGAACTATAATTGGTTTTCCTTTTTACATCCAATAGTGATTTATTTATATTTTTCTACTTCTTTGCTTGGAATCTGCAACAAAATTTTAGAGGCATAGCCTTTAGTCTTGCTGTGATACTTTCACTATGTGGGAATCCTTCCAACTATGCCAGTATTAATGTCTTGGTCTGGAGAGGGAAAGAGACTCAGTTCTTTTGAATATTCCTGTGTTATGAAATTAGAGGCACAAATAAGGCCAAAATATCAACAGCTAGACTATTTATTACACAAATAAAGTGGATGGATCAGAAGGAGAGGGGGAGAATAGAGAGTGAGAGAGAGAAGAGTGTGACAAACGAGCTCACTGCTGAAATTTATAACCAGTTTATTACAAAATAAAGGCAGCACAGCGCTGGGCGCATAGCGAATTTGCTGGAGGCGCACCTTAACAACACGTGTTGAACTTATATAGGTGGCAAACATACATATTCATATTCAAACATACATATTCCCCAGCAGCTCCCATCCCTCTCCATCAGGACTGAGACAAAACCTGCACTTTTGACCTGGCCAGTCTTTAGACATGTTGGCGCCTCACCTTTCTCTCGCAATACAGACCATAGCCAACCAATTGGCCCAACGATCGAGCCCCAGGTCCCCAGTAATTCCCCTTGCGAAAGCCAAATATTAAAAACAATTTCTCACAAGAGGGAGAGAGAAGAGAAAAGGAATTATATTACCACACCCCTCACGCCCCAAGACAGTTGGAGTCTGTGGAGGAAAGGTGCTGCGTCTGTGGATGTAGAGGAGATGTTGGGTCTGTAGAGGAAGGGTGCTGTAGCTTTGGCTGTAGAAGAGATGTGGCCCTCTGGGCAGCTTCTTCAGCTCCACGAGTTGCAGCAGTCGAAACTTAGGACACGGAGAGAGGGTTCCTCTTGGTCCTGGTATTCTCTCGGTTTTTCCTTCTTGGCATTGTCCAGGTCTTTTCCTTTTGTGTTTTCCTTCATCCGTGTTTTCCTTCTCCTGTGTTTTTCTTCTATCTTGCCAATATCGCTCAAGTCTTTTTATACATTTAGTCCTTTGGTATGCGTCCAAGTATTGTGGATTCTGTGTATTCCTTTGTGTTTGAGCAGGGGTCTGGAGGGAGGGGGGAGTGTCTGCCTCCTCCTTCTCCATTTACCTGCCCACACACCCATTACACAGGGTATACACAGGTGGTGAATCCATTGTCTCCCATCCTCCCTTTCTGGGGTACCTGATGGGTGGAGATGATCTTGTCAGTGGCAGTGGCCTCGGTCTATTGTTGTCAGGCCAGCTGTAGTCCATTAAGCAATCTTTTATCCTTGCACCTTCCCGAGAGTGTTCCAATGGCTCTGCCCAATACACATCAGCTATTGTCTGGGCAAGCAGCAAAGGTGATTTTATCTTTGTTGAGTCACATCAGAAGAGACGAGATTTTAGTCTCTCACAGATAGATGGAGTGATTGCCTTTGCGTCTAACATGCCACAATAAGCATACTTCATAAATCTTTGTGAGTTGTGGGGTTCTTTTCCACTGGTCATGGGGGCCAGACTCTTCTTCCAGGTAACAGGAGATGGGATGAGAAGAAAAGACCTCAGGGGAGGTTTAATTTGAATATCAGGAAAAAATTCATGAGGCACTGGAAGAGGCTGCTCAGGGAAGGAGTTTAGAAGATGTCCTGAAGGAGTTTAGAAGATGTCTGGATGACATGCTTAGGGACATGGTCTAAAAGTTTTGTACATGGAGATGTAGTTCTAACATTCTAAGCCAGACCCCTTTGGCTTAGAAAAGGGCTGCTATGAGGCAGCAGCAGGGGGTGGTCAATGTGGTGATGAGCTGCTCATTGCCTATCCCAGTCCAAGGGCTAGCAAGTGTGAGTGGTACTCAAAAAAGTCACCATCAGAACTAATAAAAGGAGGAAATTCCTCATGCCACAAGCAGCAGCTTAATTGTTTCCAGGAGACCCTGTCACTGAATGAAGCTTCAGCATGCAGCTTCAGCATGTGGCCTAGCTTATGTCTGCCGTTAATTAACTTCTTGGCTATTAATCAGCTTGTTGATGGTTCCTTGCCTGGTCAGACACTTTTTGCAGTTCTCCCCTGGGATGCTGGGTTCCCTCCTGTGTGGAGAGTCATGACCCCACTGTCAGCCACAGCTTTCAAAAAATGTGAATCTAGATATTTGTCTGTCACAGCATATTTGGTCTCCAATATGATAATTGAAGACATTTATTAGAGCATCTGAGGCCCTTTATACATTGAAGACATTTATTAGAGCATCTGAGGCCCTTTATACATGTGCTGATGTAACACATGCATGATACAAAGACCAGAGCTGTGTCAATTAGCTCATTCTAACATAACTGGCATAATACATAGGTAAAGATAACAAGTCTTGCAGCTACTCTAAAATAAAGAAGCATACTTTCCTTTCCACTTATCTTACAAGGTCAAGACTGTCTTAGATAGTTGCTTCTTTTAGACAGATACCAGAAAGTTTTCATCCCTCAGTTTCAGGCCCCCAAATACAACTCTTTGTTTTTTGTCTTATCACTTAAAGGGAGTTAGAAACTGCTAGTTCAAATCCCTACAGATATTGAGCACGTGGATGCTTGATCATCATTCAGTCCTTTTGACTTTGAAATGGAGAAAATTAAGGAGACAGAGGCAAAGAAAAAAAAATTCATGAAGAAAAATGCAGAGAAGTGTCTTATATTAAAAATCCAGGCAGTTTTAATTATTTCTATTTAGTAGTAATTAATTTACTGCATTCTTTCTCATTAAAGCACTGATTCACTGAGTGCGGATCTACCCTCAGTGCAACCCTCAACTCTGTTTTCACAGGATCACAGGATGTTAGGGGTTGGAAGGCACCACCAGAGATCTTCAAGTCCAATCCTCTTGCCTGAGCAGGACCATAGAATCTAGTCCAGGTAGCACAGGAGTGCATCCAGATGGGGCTTGAAAGTCTCCAGAGAGACTTTTTAATTTCAAAAAACACTGTTTGTGCTGGTAAATACTTCAAAAGTTTGAATTAAAATGAAATTAATTTATTTTCTGAAACATATTAAAAAATAATGTTATTAATGTGAATACCTAAAAAAAGAAGGTGGTTTGGTTTGGGTTTGTTTGTTGGTTTTCTTGTTGGTTGTTGTTTTGTTCTGTTTTGGTTTTTTGGGTTTGTGTTTTGTTGTTGTTGTTGTTTTTTCCCCTAAAACTTTGTTGAGGCCTGAATTGTGCTTTGTTTCTCATATTACAGTTGTTTTGAGCATGTACTGGTGCTGAAACGTGAGTTCTACAATAAAGCTTCTTCTTAATCTCATTCCACCACCAGTTGGGAATTTTTACTTATTTTATTTTTAAATTTTATCTTGCAGAGGGTATTACCTCTTGTCATTGTTTGGGGTTTTTTTCCTTTCAAGGTGTGGCAGTTTTAGGCTATGTCTTTAAAAATGTAGCTGCTAAAATTTGTGTCTGCCATTAATCAGCTTGTTGATGGTTCCTTGCAGAAAAGTAGAAAAACAAAAATAAATTACCATTGGGTAAGTAGAAAAACAAAAGATTATTCTAAACAAATTCATTGGACAAAATGTGTGGGATGGACACAGAAGTACCCTAACAATCTTCCACATTTCACTTCCATTCCCATTCTTTTTCTTTTACTCCTGAAGTTTTAGCTGCTTTCTGTTTTGTTCAGGGAGATAAATAACTGCTTCTGGCTGGCCTTGGAGATGAGAACTACCATTCCTTCTTCTTAGCTCCTCTTTTTTTTCTGTTATGGTGGGGGGAGAAGGCTTTTTGGGGAGAGCAGAGCAGCTTCCCTGCTCTCTGGGGTACCAGAGGGGGTATAGGGGACTTCCATGTTATTTTCTAACTGTAAACATCTGTATAATATTGTAAACACTGTGCATTTTGTACATATTCATTGCATTCCATTGTAGAGTGTGGTTTTTGCTTGTGAATACAACTTCCATTTGCTTCCAACTGAGTTAGTTGTGCTTAGTTAATGTGAATGGGAAACTTCAACCCACCACATTACACAAAATAATTGGTACTTATTTAACGTGGGGCAATTGTTTGATTTATTCCTGCTCAGATTAAGGAAGCAAAATGAAGCTGTTTTGGATTCTGTGGCATTGATATATTCTGCCCTCACAGTGGTTGCTTACAAATGGTGTATTGGGATAATGTCTGATAAGCTGGGAAGGTATCTGGTGTATAAATTGTACCTTTGGTTTAAGTACAAATTGCAAATGTTGTATGGTCACTCTTTTAGGCTCTTTTGGCTTAAGAAATATGGAAATGTTACTGCAACTACTTTACCCACAGAAATATATTAATTCAGCATTTCTGTAGGTGAAACCTATGTGAACAGTAGAAGCTGGGCTTCCAAAGTGATTTATTTGCTATGTGTGAATCTGCTGTTGATGATAATAATTGTGTTCTTCTTAATTGCACTGTACCGGAAGAGACAAGCAGCTAATGAGAGTTTTATTTCTAAATGCCATAGGCATAGGCATAGGAGAAGCAGTTCTAATTCAAATCCAGAGATTTCTAGTGATGAAGAGACAGGGTAAACAGCTAGGAATAGGCAAGGAAGAGTTATCAGTAAGGCAACTCTCAATGGGACCACCAGCAGTTCTGGTGCTCAGCCAGCAGCAGGGGGGCAAACACAGCCTACAACGGCAGCACCTGAGATGGTGGCCACAGTTTCACCAGCAGCCATTAGAGAGGCAAAATCATTTCCTCCCGTAGCAGCAGGACCAGAGATGACCTCTGCAACAGCTGCTGGATTCAAAGTCTGCCTGTCAGCGCTGCCTCCTTGCAAACTCCCGCTGCTTCTGCTAAGCCTGCTGTGAATTCAAATGCATCCCCAGTTAAACAAATTGCAGCTTTGGATAGAAGGGGCAAGCTCAAGCCAGATACGGGAGCAGATGCAGGTACAGGGGAACAGCAAGATCCCTCTGCTGCTGAAGGAACTTCCATTAAAAAAAGATCTCTCTGAGGATGGAAAGAAAGTTTGCCTTCAAGATATAGCTGAATTTTTGAGACCATCACTGCATAGTGGAGATGCGGGACTGGATACAGTTTCTGGTAGGTCAGCAGTTAATGAAGGTGCTTCTGCACTTAAAGAGGTCCTTAGGAGAGTTGCAGCAGGATCATGGGGACAGCCACCTCAAGAAAAAGAAACAGACGATGAACAAGATCAAGATGACATGCCCAGACAGGAAATTAGGCATGTGCAAAAGTATTACATTAGAGGAGAGAATGAGCCAATTCTAGCATGGCTTGGCACATCGTTTGATACAACAGCTTTAACAGTGGAAGACAAGTCAGCATCTCAGCTTGGAACCCTCTTAAAAGACAATAGAATAGATAGACATCTAGGCCAGTGTCTTGGTAAGGTTTCTCTGTGGACATGCCTTCTACTGGCAGCTTTTATGTGGTACCCATCCAGCGATGACCTTCCATGGAATACTAAACCTTATAACACCATGGATGAGGGAATTAAGTGTCTGAGAGAGTTTGCTCTGAGAGAGGTGATACATGGAGACCATGGTACATCGAATCCTGATGAAAATCCAGTGGGAACAGGTCTTGCTAAAAAGCTCATCAGACTTGCTCCTCCTAATTAGAGAAGTGCATTTCAAAGACCCTAAGGATTACAACTGGGCTTTTGGAGTACCATCTGTAGACACTGATGAAGAAGAATTGAAGCTGTCTAAAGGACAGAAAGTCAGAATGTCGTCAGCAAAACTCATTCACCTTTCAACAATCCAGTGTGGCCTGTGCGAAAGCAGAATGGAGACTGGCATCTGACAGTCGACCTCCGTGCTCTGAATGAAGTAACTCCACCTATGAGTGCAGCAGTACCAGACATGATAGAACTGCAATGTGAGCTGGAATCCAAAGAGGCCAAATTGTATGCTACCATTGACATTGCTAAAGCTTTCTTCTCTATTCCCATGGCAGATGAATGTAGTCCTCAGTTTGCCTTCACCTGGAGAGGAGTCCAGTACACTTTCAACAGATTGCTTCAAGGCTGGGTTCACAGGTCAAGCATCTGTCATGCAGTGATCCATGATGCTCTGGAGAAAGGTGGACCTCCAGAACACATCCAGATCATCAACGATATCATTATCTGGGGTAAAACTGCTGAAGAAGTCTTCAAGAAAGGTAACAAAATCATTGACATTCCCTTGAAGGAAGGTTTTGCCATCAAGCGAGACAAGGTGAAAGGACCTGCCAGAGAGATCTAGTTTCTGGGAGTGCGGTAGCAGGATGGATGCCGACACATTCCAGTGGATGTGGTAAACAGAATCTCTACCATGGCAAATCCCATAAACAAGAAATAAACTCTACATTTCTTGGGTACAGTGGGATTTTGGAGATGGCACATTCCTGGATACAGTCAGATTGTGAAACCTCTGTATGATGTGACTCAAAAGAGAAACAGTTTCCAGTGGGCACCTGAGCAACAAGCAGCCTTTGACCAGAAAAAGTAGTTCAAGCAATGGGTCTGTGACCTGTACTAGATGGTTCAGACATTAAGAACATTTTGTTCAAGGCTGCAAGTGACAATGGTCCAACCTGGTGCTTGTAGCAAAGAGCTCCAGGTAAGACATGGACATCCTCTTGGTTTCTGGAGTCGAGGCAGATCTAGCTGCAAGAGTTTCTCAAGTAGACATGGACTCTGATTTTGATCTCGTCTGGAAACACCGAGGTGAGATGTTCTTAGCTCAGTGGGCTCACGATTCATCAGTACATCAAGGTAGAGATGCAACCTACCAGTGGGCTCATGACAGATCCATAGACATTTCCATGGATGCTATCACACAAGTCATCCATGACTGTGACATTTGTGCTGCTCTTAAGCAGGCAAAGTGAATTAAACCCTTGTGGTATGGTGACTGATGGTCCAAGTACAAGTATGGTGAGGCCTGGCAGATTGACTACATCACTCTACCTTGTTCTTGATCAGGTAAGCAATATGTGCTTACTATGGTAGAGGCAAACACTGGATGTTTGGAAACTTATCCAGTTCCACATGCAACTGCACATAACACCATTTTTGGTTTGGAGAGATGAATCCTGTGGAGACACGGAACTCCAGAGAGGATTGAATCAGACAATGGAACTAATTTCAAAAACAATCCTGTGAAAAACTGGGCCAAAGAGCACGGCTTTGAGTAGATATTCCACATTCCCTACTATACACCAGCTGCAGGGAAGATTGAACTCTACAGTGGTTTGCTGAAGACCACTCTTAAAACTATGGGGGCTGTATCTTTGAAAAACTGGGAGAAACATCTAGCACCTGGCCCTAAACTGTAGAGGTTCAGTGAATTGAGCTGGACCTGTACACTCAGATTTGCTATGAAAGGTAGAAGGTGATAGAGTTCCTGTTGTTAGAGAAAAGAATCTGTTAGGCAAAACTGGGTATTTTCTCCTTCAGGAGAGGCCAAACCTGTCTGAGGGGTGGTTTCTCCTGAAGGTCCTGGTCACAAATACTGGGCAATGCAAGAGAATGGTGAAATTCAGTGTATTCCACAAACAAATCTAACTTTAACTGAGAGACTTTAAATTCAGAGTGCTGTACAGATACAATATTATGCCCAAAGGATGAGTAATCTACAGTGCATGAACCCTAAGAACCTTGAGAGCCCTGAGTTAACTGAGAGTCCCTGTTCCTTTTCTTTGACTTGTCTGTGGAGAGACAAACTGTTTTATTTTTTCCTGGTTTGTTTGTGGTGGGTTTTTTTGTTTGTTTGTTTGTTTGTTTGTTTTTTACTTATGTATCATCTACATCTGAGGACAGCCAGAATGGACTATGAACTTTATCTAACAGGGCTCCCGGGTCCCTCTCCACAGGGCTGCTCTCCAGCAGATCACCTCCCAGTCTGTACTGCTGCCGTCCTCCCCAGATGCAGGACTCTGCACTTACCCTTGTTGAACCTCATTTGGTTCCTCTCTGCCCAGCTTTCCAGTCTGTCCAAGTCTTGTTGGATGGCTGCACAGCCTTCAGCTGTATCAGCCAAGCCTCCCATTTTGGTGTCATCAGCAAACTTGCTGAGCAGACACTCTGTTCCCTCATCAATGTCATTGATGAAGATGTTGAACAACACAGGACCCAGCACTGATCCCTGGGGGACTCTACTAGTTACAGCTCTCCAGCTGTATCATCACTCTTTGAACTCTATCTTGTAACCAGTTCTTAATCCACCTCACTGTCTGCTCTTCCATCCCACACTTCCTGAGCTTCTCACTAGGATGTCATGGGAGACGGTGTCAAAGGCCTTGCTAAGGTCAAGGTAGACCACATTCACCGGTCTCCCTGAATCTACCCATTCAGTTATGGCATCATAGAATGCTATCAGGCTAGTCAAGCAGGATTTCCCTTTGATGAATCCATGCTGACTACTCCTGATAACCCTCTTCTCTTCCAAGTGCTTTGAGAATCCCTAGAGAAGGAGCTGCTTCATCATTTTTCCAGGGATGGAGGTGAGGGTGACTGGTTGATAGCTACCAGGAATCTCTTTCTTGCCCTTTTTGAAGACTGGAGTGACATTGGCTCTCCTCCAGTCCTCAGGCACCTCTCCTATCTGCCAGGATTTGGCAAAAATGGAGAGTGGCAGAGTGATGACATCAGCTCTCTCAACACTCTTGGGTGCATCTCATCAGGACTCACAGACTTGTGAATATTCAATTTGTGTAATTGATCCTTAACCCAGTTTTCACTGACCATTGGGGAGCATTCCCTCCTCCAGACTTCCTCTCCTTCATCCAGGGTCTGGAGTGCATAGGGCAATTCAGTCTTAGGTGTAAAGACTGAAGCCAAGAAGGCATTCAGCAACTCTGCTTTCTCTGCATCCTCAGCTACCAGGGCTGCCTCATAATTCAGCAGTGGTCCCACACCATCCCTATTCTTCCTTTTCCTACTGATATATTTGAAGAAGCCCTTCTTGTTCTTTTACTTCCTTTTGCAGTTTCAGTTCCAAGAGGGCTTTGGCCTTCCTTGTTGCCTTCCTACATGCCCTGACAACTTCTCTATAGTTCTCCCAAGTGACGATTCCCTTCTTCTATGAATTGTAAGTTTCTTTCTTCCCTGAGATTTCCTTCAGGAGCTCCTTGCTCAGCCATGCAGGTCTCCTAGCACATCTACCCAATTTTCTACTCAAGGGAATACACCTAGCTTGGGCTTGGAGGAAGTGGTCTTTGGAAATTGACCAACTTTCCTGGGCTCCTTTACCCTCCAGTGTCTTAGTCCATGGGATTTCTGCAAGTATGTCTCTGAAGAGTACAAAGTTAGCTCTGCAGAAGTCCAGGGTTGTAATTCTACTTGTTGGTCTGCTTGTACCCTCTATAATACTAAACTCCACCAGGTCACGATCACTGTTACCAAGGCTGTTCCTGACCTTAATGTCCTCAAAAAGTCCTTCTTTATTAGTTAATACAAGGTCCAGCAGTGCCCCTCTCCTTGTTGGTTCCCCCACTACCTACATCAAGAATTTATCATTGATACACTGCAAGTGCCTTTTGGACTGACTGTGCCTGGCTATGAGAGCCTCTATTCACTTCTACCTTAGTAAGCACAAATTGCTTACAAAGAAACAGCATTGGCGGGTAGACTTTTGGTCCCAGCAAATATCAGGGTGATTGAAGTCACCCATGAGTACCAGGGAGTTTGCTCTAGAGGCTACTGCTACTGCTACTGTAGAAGACTTCATCAACATCTTCCTCTTGGTTTGGTAGCCTATAGTAGACACCTACAACAATTTCACCTCCTTTCCCACATCCCTTAATTCTTACCCACAAGCTTTCAACCTATTCTGCCTCTCCCCTTGGATAGAACTCAGCACATTTCAGTTGCTCTTTCACACAGAGAGCAGCTCTCCCACCTTGTCTTGCTGGTCTATCCTTCCTGAACAGTACATAGCCATCCATGGCAACATTCCAGTCATGGAATGTTTCAGTGACAGCAATTATATCATAGTTGTTCAGCCTAACACAGATCTCCAGCTCCTCCTGATTATTCCCCATGCTGTGTGCATTGTTATATAAGCATTTCAGGGAGGGAGTTAATCTATTTGATTTCACTCTCACAGTCTGACCATTCCAGCCACTTCCATGAGCACCAACCTAGCAGTGAGCTCTACATGTGCTGATTCCTTATTATTTGGCCCCTGTGGTACATCTCTGTAAGACTTTAAGAGTTCTTGTGTGTCCCCAGCAAGGTAACAGGAGGAAGGCTTTTATTAGCCTCCCACCCTGGTGTGCAATCCGTCAGCTTGTACCCATTGCTAGCCCTTGCATCTTCTCCAACACACAACTCATTGTTGTCTACCTCCCCTGAGATAGCAGTGGAGCTGACACATTGCCCCACAATTGTCACAGGCTTGCTTGCAGTAAGCCTGGATTTTTCCCTCCCTCCCTTCCAACCTACATTAAAGCATGATTAATGAGCCCAGCCAACCCCTGTGCTATAAACCTTCTTCCACTTGGAAAGAGATGGACCCCATCTGCTGCCAGCAGACCTGGTGCCATGTGGGGTGACCTATGGTCAAAAAAAACCAAAGTCCCGCTGGAGGCACCAGTCTTCAAGCCAAGAGTAGATCTTGTAGTCCTTCTCATTCTGTCTAGGTTAGTCCCTTCAACAGGGAGGATAGAAAAGAACACTACCTGTGCTCCCACTCCCTTGACCAGTTGACCCTGAAGTGTTTTTTGATAACTTTCAATTCTATTCTAGAATTATTGTTTTCTAGAATAGAAAATGCTATTCTAGAATAGAAAATAGAATAGAGTAGAATAGAAAATAGAATAGAAGAATAGAATAGAATAGAATAGAATAGAATAGAATAGAATAGAATAGAATAGAATTAACCAGGTTGGAAAAGACCTTTGAGATCATCGAGTCCAGCCTATCACCCAACACTATCTAATCAACTAAACCTTGGCACCAAGTGCCTCATCCAGTCTCTTCTTCTTAATTAAATAATTTTAAATCGTCTGTGCATGGTATCCCACTGGAGAATTCTCTTAGTAACACAAGAATATTAATTGCTCTTGCAACTTCTTTGCTGATTAGGAAGGAAATATTTGGTGGTGGATACAGGCAGAGCTCTGAGAAGCCCAAATATTAACAAAAGCATAGAGATGCTGTCTTGAAGAGGTGAGTTATAGGTCTTTATTACAAGGCTCCCTTTTCTCTGGATTTTGGAATATTTTCCTCTAGCTTTTACCTCAAATATTTTCTACAGAGCCATCTAAATTCTTTGAAACATGTAATACAACACAACACCCATGAAAGGTAGCAGAACACAGCTGACCTGCATGTACAAGAAGGGTGTTCAGGGCTGTTTTTTGATGCTTACTTATAAGCTTCTTCTTGTGCTTGGTGAAAAATGGGTCTGTTGCCTTGGAGAGCCAGGGGCCGCATGGCTGTTTTCCTCCCCTTTGCCCTGTCATCCCTCCAACACAGGTCAGCTTTGCAGATAGAATATGGGTTTGAGTAGAAGCTTTCATAAGGCATCCTATAGCTCACAGCCCTGTTACTTCTGTGAGATGCTCAGCTGTCCTGTGCACTGTAGATTACTTACTCTACCAGCCCTTTTTCTTCAAAGCTGTATTTGTGCCCAAGCTCCCTGTCTATAGACTCTTTCATTTATGTGTAGAAATAATGTTGTACTTCAAAAGTATCCAAATCTTTGAAAGTTGGTGGCTGATATTTGCTCCACAGAATTTGCAAATAAACAACTATAGGCTTTAATGGGTCCTTCTTCAAATCAGTAAAAGCAGTAAACATCTCAAATGTCTGAAAACATAACTTTTGTGTGTGTGTGTGTGTGTGTATGTAAGTAGCTGCATTTACATAATTGGAGAAGATTATTGGGGGGAGGGGGATTTACACATTCTTTTGTTCATGACACCAATTCCTGTCAGAGATATCAGCTGCCTGTGGAAGTGGTGGAGTCACCTTCATTGGAGGTATTCAAGAAGAGGCTTGATGGGGTGCTTGGTGCCAGGGTTTAGGTTTTTTTTAGTTGTTTAGGTGGGTTGTATTGTACTGTATTGTACTGTATTGTACTCTTTTGTACTGTATTGTACTGTATGGTACTGTATTGTATTTTAGGTGGGTTGGATTGGTTGATGGGTTGGACGTGATGATCTTGAAGGTCTCTTCCAACCTGGTGTATTGTATTGTATTGTATTGTATAGATGTAGCAGGTTGGGCTGCGTGCCCTCTGCTGTGTTCATATGAGGGGTACTTCCTGTGTCCAAAAGCCCAGCCCAGTGGGTGGACACAGGAAACCAGGTATTTCCTACCATAATTCTCTGTGCCACTATAAGATCCAGTGCGGGGTCTAGCACTTCCTCTTTCTTCCCTCGCCGTCACCCAGTAACTTGGGGTAGATATCTCCTGGCCTTGGGCCTAGCTAGGCCCAAGACCAGGGGAATGGGCAGTCTCATATCTGGCCACCTGAGACTAGCCTAGCAGTGGCATGGGAGGGGGAGGGGGGGGAAGAAGGAGCCCTGGGGGTCTTGGGTACACCCTCAGGTGGGGATGGGATGTTTCTGGGTCTGCTTTTGGGATCTCTTTTGTCACTGCACTTCTGGCTCTCCGTAAACATTCATTGCTTTCCATTTAAACTTTCCATCTCTTTTTTGCAATCTGTTTGTCTGAGTCGTTGTTTTTGCCTGTGGTGGAGAGGGGGTCTGCCTCAACCCGGCACAAGAGAGAATGATGAAAGAGCAGCTATTTTCAGATTTTACTGAGAAGCCAAGGTTAGTGCTATTTTTCAGGTCCTGTATAATGAATGTGCCTTTTGAGCTTCATTAGTCTGCTCCCTAAATAGTACAGAGCAGCAGAAGGCATGAAGGGAGGACTACTAAACATCGTATGCAGAAGTCTGTCTGTAGATGCTTCTGGCATGAGAAGACTGCAAGCCCCAAACTGGGAATTCTAAATGTTTCAAATAAATGTCATCAGGTAGTGGAATGCCAGATAGAAACACACAATCAAAAAATGGTTACTTTTAATTTGATTCTGATGGTGACAACCCTAAGGAAATAGCTTCAATTATGGTGCAGAGTGAGTTTATTTTAGTGACCAAAAGAGACTCACTAGTAGAACAGGTACAAGAGATTATTGAGGAAGCTGATGAAATGCTAGGCTGTATAGTCTATTCAGCTTCCCTGTTAGAGAGGAATAAAATCCATGCAGGAAACTATTTTGATCAGGTGGACTAGACAGGCACCTATCTTGCTCTCTAGACCCTTTACCATCTTTATTGCCCTTCTCTTCAGCTATTCAATGTCTCTCTTGCAGTGAGGGGCCCAAAACTGAACACAGGATTCAAGGTGCAGTCTCCCCAGTGATAAATAACTCTCTGCTTTCTGCATGTCAAGTGTCTGTGCTATGTAAGTATCATAATGCCCTTCTCAGTCATAGGTTATGGAACATTTCTCCAGAGGCTCAGCAGAAAACACAGCGCAACAGAGCCATTCCTAATGTACTGTCATATTATTTTTAAAGGGAAAGCAAGCGTCTCACATGATGAAAAGTTTTTAAGCTTTAGCAATAAATTGGTTGTTATATAAATTTCTCTATTTTAAAAACCTGTATTTTAAGAATAATTACTTAGTATGCATGGAATGAGCTTATTCAGAAATTTAGAAACAAAGTGCTTCATTACATTGTTATGAAGCCTAGATGTTAAAATATTGGCAGGTGATCTGAGAACAGAAAACAAATAATCAAGAAGCAGTACAGAGACACTAAGGGGTGAGGAGCGCCTCTGGATTATTCCCAGTACAACAAGGGAAATTATATCCAAGCATTGTATTGAATGTGCAGAACCGAGTCCTGGTGCCTTCTGAGAGGAGGACCTGCTAAACTCCATGTTTTGATCCCATGTCCTTTGTCTTTACATGTAGGGCAACAGAAGGAAGGCAAGAGATACTCTGAGCTAAAAAGCAGGCCCATTTACCCCTGTTTGGCAATGTCATGTGGAATGGCTGCTAGCTGGAGAGGAGGGCAGTACTGCAGTGATGATCATTGCCAGTTTGGCAACTGCCACTAGAACAGCTGTTACCCTTGCTTGGGATTACAGCCGTAGGCATGTCAGTAGCAGAAAGCTCTATTTCCCAGCACGATCTTGCCAGCTTTTGACAACATTTAGAATCTTTAACCACATTACTAGATGGCACTCACTTGTTGGGAAGACCTGAAAAAGGCAGCATTATTTCACACACTGTTGGTATCTCTGGAAAGAGAATGGAAAGAGAATTAAGAGTAAAATTTCTGTCTTGTATACAAATGTGAGCCTGCAGATCTTCACCAACTTGACCACATCCCACATAGTGAAAAGAGGGAAATCACAATACAGTGTTTGTATTGGATTTGGCTGAGCTGAGGTTTTCCTCAGAGCATCTTTTGTAGTGCTGTATTTTGCAGTGATGTAGCTGAGTGTAGATAACACACCAGTGTGGGGACGTATGTTGATGGTATTTATCCTCCAGAGCAACCACTAAACATATTTCAGCCCTGCTCCCTGGGAAGTGACCAAACATTGTCTGGAAATGAGAAGTAAGCAATAATATCTTTGTTTACTCTTGCTTCCATGTGCAGCCTTTGCTTTTGGTTTTGATCCTATTAAATTCTCCTATTTTAACTCACAGGCCTGTGGTTATATTTTCCCTCTCCACCATCTAAGAAGGGAGTGATAGAGCAGCTTTGGTGGGATCTCACCACCAGACAGGACCAAACAATGATGGTGAGAATAGAATAGAATAGAATAGAATAGAATAGAATAGAATAGAATAGAATAGACCAGGTTGGAAAAGACCTTTGAGATCATTGAGTCCAACCTATCATCCAACACTATCTAATCAACTAAACCATGGCACCAAGCGCCCCATCCAGTCTCTTCCTAAACACCTCCAGTGATGGTGACTCCACCACCTGGCTGGGCACCCTATTCCAATGGCAAATCACTCTTTCTGTGAAGAACTTCCTAACATCCAGCCTAAACCTCCCCTAGCACAGCTTGAAACTGTGTCGTCTTGTTCTGGTGTTGGCCGCCCGGGAGAAAAGACCAACCCCCACCTGGCTACAACCTCCCTTCAGGTAGTTCTAGACAGCAATAAGGTCTCTGCTAAGCTAAGCATCCTCAGATCCCTCAGCTTTTCCTCATAGGCTTGTGCACCAGACCCTTCACCAGCTTTGTTGCCCTTCTCTGGACACATTCCAGCAACTCAACATCTTTCCTAAACTGAGGGGCCCAGAACTGGACACAGTATTCAAGGTGTGGCCGACTCAAGTGCTGAGTACAGGGGAAGAATGACCTCCCTGCTCCTGCTGGCCACACTGTTCCTGATACAGGCCAGGATACCATTGGCCTTCTTGGCCACCTGGGCATACTGCTGGCTCATGTTCACCCTACTATCAACCAGCACCCCCAGGTCCCTTTCTGCCTGGCTGCTGTCCAGCCACTCTGACTCCAGCCTATAGCACTGCATGGGGTTGTTGTAGCCAATGTGTAGAACCCATCACTTGGATGTGTTCAATCTCCTGCCATTAGACATCTGTCCAGCCTGTCTAGGTCCCTCTGCAGAGCTCTCCTACCCTCCAACAGACCAACTCCTGCCCCCAGCTTGGTGTCGTCCACAAATTTACTGATGATGGACTCAATGCCCTCATCCAGATCATCAATAAAGATGTTGAAGAGCATGGGGCCCAGCACTGATCCTTGGGGCACACCACTAGTGACAGGCCACCAGCTGGATATGGCACCATTCACCACTACTCTCTGGGCTCAGCCCTCCAGCCAGTTCCTAACCCAACACAGAGTGCTGCTGTCCAAGCCATGGGCTGATAGCTTGGCCAGGAGTATGCTGTGGGGGACAGTATCAAAGACCTTGCTGAAGTCCAGGTAGACTACATCCACAGCCTTCCCCACATCCACCAGGCAGGTCACCTGATCTTAGAAGGAGATCAGGTTGGTTAGGCAGGACCTGCCCTTCCTAAATCCACATTGGCTGGGCCTGATCCCTTGGCCATCCTGTAAGTACTGTGTGATTGCACTCAAGATGACCCGTTCCATATTCTTCCCTGGCACTGAGGTCAAGCCAACAGGTCTGTAATTCCCTGGGTCTTCCTTCAAGCCCTTCTTGAGGATAGGCACCACGTTGGCCAGCTTCCTGTCATCTGGGACCTCTCCAGTGAGCCAGGACTGTTGAAAAATGATGGAGAGCAACTTGGCCAGCTTGGCCACCTCATCTGCCCCCTGACTCCATCTGCCAACTCAGGAGGCCAGCTGTCCAGAAGACAACCTGTCCTGCTATTAAAATTTGAGGCAAAGAAGGTGTTAAGTACCTCTGCCTTTTCCTCATCTTTTGTTACAATATTCCCCTCCATGTGCACTAAGGAGTGGAGGTTGTCCTTGCCCCTCCTCTTGCCATTAATATATTTTAAAACTATTTTTTGTTGTTCTTCACAGCAGAGGCAAGCCTAAGCTCTGAATGGGACTTTTGCCTCTCTATTTTTTTTCCTACATGACCTAGCAACATCCTTAAACATTTCATGGGTAACCTCTCTTTCCTTCCAAAGATGATACACCCTCTTTTTTCCCTTAATTCTCTCAGAAGCTCATTGCCCATCCGGGCCATCAGTCTACCCCGGCAGCTCATCTTCTGGCACATTGACACAGACTGTTTCTGCCCCTTCAAGATTTCTTTCTTGAAGTAGGTCCAGCTTCCCTGGTCCCCTTTGTATTTAAGAGCTGTTTCCCAAGGTACCTTAAGTAATCTGAAGTCCGCCCTCTGGAGGTTATGTTGCTGCCCCTCTTAGCCTGAGTGCATATTGAAAACTCAATTATTTCATGGTCACTGGACCCCAGACAGCCTCCAACCACCACATCTCCCACCAGCCCTTCTCTGTTTGTAAAAACAAAGTCAAGCAATGCCCTACCCTTGATAGGCTCACACAGCAGCTGTGATAAGAAGCTTTCCTCCATACACTCTAAGAACCTCCTAGACTGCCTCCTCTCTGCTGTGTTAAGTTCCCAGCAGATAACAGCCAGGTTGAAATTGCCCATAAGAACAAGGTCTGGTGGTCTTGAGACAGCCTCTAGATGCCTATCAAATCATTCATCAACATGTTCATCCTGGTTCGGTGGTCTATAACAGACTCCAACTAGGATGTCAGCCTTGTTGGCCTTCCCTCTAATTCTCACCCACAGGCACTCGACTTGATCATCCTTAATCCCTAATTCCATGGTGTCTAGAGCCTCCCTGATGTACAGGGCCACCCCTCCACCCCTTCTCCCTCACCCGTCTCTCCTGAAGAGCCTGTAGCCATCAATTACAGTTCTCCAGTCATGTGAGTAGTCTCACCACGTTTCTGTGATGGCAACTACATCATAACTTTCCTGCTATAACAAGGCTTCCAGCTCCTCTTGTTTGTTACCCATACTGCATGCATTTGTGTACATGCACTTCAGCTGGGCTGTTGGTTTCACCCCGACTCCACCTTACCACCTTCAGACTCCTGCCGGGGGGGGACTGGTTTCAGACCCTTCCTCCTTCAAATCTAGTTTAAAGCCCTGTCAATGAGTTCAGACAACTCCCTTCCTAGAACCCTTTTCCCTCTGTGGGATAGGCTGTTTGCATGTGCTAGGATTTTTCTCCCACTCTGGGACAGACGTACTCCATCTGTTGCTAGCAGACCCAGTGCCATAGATAGTTCCCCAAGATCAAAAACACAAAACTTCTGTTGGTGGCAGCAGCCTCTGAGCCACTTGTTTATTACACCTCTTTCCTGTTCCTATCAGCATTGCTTCCTGCAACTAAGGGTATTGATGAAAAAAATTACCTGTGCCTGTGATCCCTCAACCAGTTTTCCCAGAGCCTTGAAGTCATTTGTGATTGCCTTGAGACCTCTGGTTTCAACATAATCACTCCCTACCTGCATAACTATCAAGGGATTGTAATCAGAGGACTGTACTATCAAGGGATTGTAATCAGAGGACTGTACCAGGCTAGGCAGCCTTCTGGTAACATCTCTGACCCATGAGGGCTTTACTTTGTATCTCCTAACAGGGACCTGTATCCATTTCCTGGTGCATCTTGGGTCACCTTCCTCTGCTAGGGGAGCCTGCAGAGCCTGGTTCCTCAAATCCAACTCCCTTGCAGTCCTAAGTCTAGCAACTTCTTCCTTCAGTTCAGCCACTAGATCAAGCAAATAATCGAGCTGTCACACCTAATGCAGATGTTATCTCCACTGCTCTCCATTTGAGGTGTCAGGCTCCAGCACTCTCTGCAGTCAGTTGCCTGGACACCCGCCTGCTTAAATTGGACCTCAGCCTGGGTTGACACAGATCTTTTGAAAACAACTTTGTGGTGAGTTACCACCATCCTTATCCTTGGCCACGTGACCTAACTGGAGAACAATTCAAGAATGAACCGACGTGACTCAGCACCCCCCTCCCTTTGGTGAAAGCAGTGCCACTGCATCAGTCTCCACCCACACTGTGCTGGCCTCTTGGGAGAGGAAAGCTGGCTTGGGGGGTTATGGGGGACATGCCGTTCTACACAGTGGGTACCTGGGTCCCGCCTTGATGTGCTGCAGTTGCAGATCTGCCCTGGCTCGTCTGCCTGGTATTTAAATGTGCCACTGCAGCAGTCTCCACCTACACTGTGCTGGCCTCTCAGGAGAGAAAAGCTGGCTCATGGGGATGAGGGGGGGACATGCCGTTCTGCATGGTGGGTGCCTGGATCCTGCCTCAGTGCACTGCAGTTGCACATCCAACTGTTGGGTGATGCATTTAATTTTGACTTTCTCCACAGCCTCCAGAGTTTTGCCACAAATCTCTCTGAAAGGAAACCAACACTATCAGAAAACACAAACCCCTCAGACATCTTTGTGTCAGCTCTGAGCAATGATGCCTGTCATGTTTCCTTCCTGCTGTCTTCCAAGCATGTTTGCCAATAAGAAATTGAAATGTAAGTGCCAGTGAATCTTTATCAGGCACACCTAGTCACCTCATGAAAGTCTTTCTCATATTTGATGGAGTAAGGACAAGTTTTCCTAGGAGATGAAGGAAGTCAACTAAAGTGAGAATTTTTTCAGTGTGTTGTCAGAAGAAAATGTGCATCTGAATGTAATGTGCCCCTCTAAAAAGAATGGGTGCTTGGTATTAGAGTTTCCACCTTTTCTTTCTCCTTCCATTAATTTCTGCTTGCTTTATCTGCTTTGTGAGGAACCACAAAAAATATACCTTTGATGTGCTTGCCCTTATGAAGCCTTACAGTAGCCTAACTGACCACAAAAAAACCTGTCATGGTGCAGCTGTAATGGATGGGTTATTCTCAATGGGAATGTGAGAGTCACAAATCATTTCCACACATAAATATGAGAAATCACTAAAAAGACAGTGGAAAGTCAACAAAATGCTCTTGGGCCTGAGGGAACCTTTGTCCTGGATCACAGAAATCACTAAGTTTGAAAGAAATAGATGTGGCAATGGAATTTATTTTTCTTCTCCTTTAGTGAAACACTTTAATTCAGTATAAAAATAAATACTTGTTGTTTTGCTGAAAATACCAGTTTGTTGGGCCAGTAAAAGACTAAGTCCAAAGCTGGAGCCTTGGTGTTGCAGCCACTGTTCATAGGGCAGCTGCTGGATGCATGCAGAGTGCATGATTCCTTAGCTGACCAACTCCTTAGCACACTGTGTAGAGCAAAACAAAAATATTCTATGTGTGCCAAGAAAAAAATCATCACGTTGGCAGCCTTTGGTTGGAACATGCTGCAGAAGCCAGCTCCTTGACATGCTGGCACCTCTTATTGGGAAAAGATTTTAGCTTATATATGCTGTTGGATTTTACTCGTTAAGAGATTGATAACAAACAGTATAAAAAGAGCCACTCCAAACTATAAGGTAGATTGGGGGTTTATGGCTGCTAGGAACTTCAACTTCTATTAGTTAGCTTCTTCATCTGTCAAGGGCTTTGGTGTAGGGATGCTGCAAAGGACATGCTTGGGACTGTTAGCTGCATCATCTTTAAAGGGTTTCCGGGGCTGCTTCTGTAAGTGGGACTCTAAGACTGTAATGCTAGGGATTCTACAACACAGCAATAAAGGACTTCTGGGAGGGCTTCTGAGATTCTCTGCTCTCTGCATTTCTGGAATCTCCTTGCTATATGTCAACAGGGTTCATGCCTTCATTCATGACCCAATGGCTCCCAAATCAGGAATAAAAACAACACTTGGATTTAGTCATGGCTGTCACCACTGATATTCACAACCTGCTTCTAACTCAGCCATGTGACCACGGCCAACGTCTGGGAGCTACTTTCGAGACATGATGCCTCTGATGGACTGTGGGCATGGATACTATGTATAAAATCTGGGTACCTTAAATAACAACCAGTCATTCTTTAACATGTGAAAGACAGTTTCTAAGAGGAATGTCAATCTTCTTAATGCAGAGTATATGCAATTTTTTATTCATTTTGGTGAAATGCAGAGTGCATCTTGCTGTTCAGGCTAACTGCTCATTTACAAAATTACAATACAATACAATGCAATACACCAGGTTGGAAGAGACCTTCAAGATCATCGCGTCCAACCTATCAACCAATCCAATTGATTACACATTCTCTAAAGTCATCCCAAGGGAGCAGCTGCATTGCATCCATTGATGCCAAGGAGTTTGATATTCTTGTTGCTGAAAAAATATTAATAACCAAGAACAAAAGAAAGACAAATATGTTCTGATTTTTTATGTTTGTCAAAATTTATTTGCTTATTTTACTTTAGTTTTGTAAAGTAAATTTACTAAATTTACTTTACTTATTTTAGGGAAATACATTTCTTTCATATCATTAACCTCACAGTAGGAGCAACTCAAGGTGTCTTGGAGAGCCAGTGCTATTTTTATTGTGAAACAAAAGCAGTTTTATTTTGTAATAATTACGCTGCTTTAATATTTTTCCCCATAATAATCACATACTTGGTTCAAGTAATAAACCAGTGTAGATGAAAATCAGGCTGCAAAGTAGATATTGTTTACAAGTGAATGATGAATAAAATCCAGAGAAATTAAAAGGCTGCATGGATTTCCCCATTTTCAAGTTATAAATGCACTTGAATCTTGTATTTTGCAGTGATCTTGTAATTAGAGTAGCTGTAGCAATACATTTAATAATCCCTGAGGGACAGGATGTGACATATTTTGCTTATGCTTAATAAAGTCATAAACAGTTCCTTGTTTTCAGGTGGTGTCCTTCAGAGGAAAGTGGGAAAATGTGTGGCAGAATAAGGGATTCTGGATGAGAGCCACCAAGGTCATCTTTGCCTGCTATATTAACAATGGGATTGAGTGCACCCTCAGCAAGCTTGCAGATGACACCAAGCTGTGTGGTGCAGTTGACACACTGGAGGGAAGGGATGACATCCAGAGGGACTTGGGTAGGCTTGAGAGGTAGGCCCAAGCCAACCTTATGAAGTTCAACAAGGCCAAGTGGGGCAATCCTAAGAACAAATATGGGCTGGGTGGAGAATGGCTCAAGGGCAGTCTTGAAGAGAATGACGTGGGGGTCAGTTGATAAAAAACTGAGCATGACCCAGTGATATTTGCTTTCAGCCCAGAAGGCCAACTGTATCCTGGGATGCATCAAAAGAAGTGTGATGAGCACGATGGGGGATATGATTCTCCCCCTCTATTCTGGTCTCTTGAGAGCCCACCTGGAGTCCTGGTGCCTCCATCATAAAGGAGACATGGAACTGTTTGAGACAATCCAGAGGAGGACCACAAAGATGATCAGAGGGTTAGAACACCTCCCCTGTGGAGACAGGCCTCAAGGGTTGAGGCTGTTCAGCCTGGAGAAAAGAAGGCTGTGGAGAGAAATTGTAGCAGCCTGAAGGGGTCTTCAAGAAGGCCGGGAAGGGGCTTTGTACAAGAGTTTGTAGTGATAGGATGAGAGGGAATGGATTTAAGCTTAAGCAGGCTAGATTTAGACTGGATATTAGGAAGAAATTCTTTACAGTGAGGGTGCTGAGATACTAAAATAGGTTGTCCAGGGATGTCATGGATGCCCCCTCCCTGGATGTGTTCAAGGCCAGGTCGGATGAGGCTTTGACTATCCTGGTCCAGTGGAAGGTGTCTGTGGTGGTTCAGGCTAGATGCTGCCGCACAAGCCACACCTGTGATGTCCCAGAGGGTCCAGCCCAGTGGATGGGCACAGGAAGCCAGGTATTTCATCACATAATGCCCTGATCCCCTATAAAACATCAGTGAGGGGTCCTGCACGTCCTTATTCTTCCCTCACCGCTACTGGTAATGGGGTGAGCTGCCACGCAGCCTCTCTTGGGACTGGCTAGACCCAAGGCCAGGGTGGAGAGAAAGAGCCCATTTGTAACCTCCAAAAACCCATTTGTAACCTCTAGCGTCTTTGAAATGCCCTTTTCTCAGAAAATCAATTCCCAAAATACAAGGTACATCAGGTCTGGTCACAACTGTATGCTTCCACTGTTTACCAGTTAAATTATATCAACCTCCACCTTAGTTAACTCTTGAGATCCACCAGTGACTCCCAGAATAGTTATAGGCTCTGATCCCTGATAATTGGATGGCATTATGGTGCACTGAGCTCCTGTGTCAACCAAGGCCCTGTACTTCTGAAATTGTGAAGTGCCAGGCCACTGGATGTACACATCCCAATAGATTCTGTTATCTCTGTTACCCCTCTCCTCCCCCTGGCGGGAGGCAGGGCACCCCTAGTTATGGGGAATATGCCCACATGTGCAATGAGCACAGTGTGCAGTGTTAGAACTGGAGGCACTGCTGGAGCTATTAGAGTTATCCTAGGGAACTGTAGAAGTAACAGCTACCCTTCTGGTATTGCTACCTCGGTTTCTGCCACTTTGCAGTTCCCTCAGTCTCCTGAAAAGATTAGCAGTTGGTTGACCATCCCATCTGTTCATGTTCTCACCAAACTGATCACACAGAGCTATCCAAATACTCGCACGTGATTGCCTCGGTCGTCTGTTTTGGTTTGATCTCTTTTGGAATGACCTCCTTGGAGGACGTTTGTTCCTCACAGATGAAACTTGAATCCATCTGGAGGAAGAATTGGAATTATCTCTCTGTGTCAGTTGGGATATGGAATTTTTAAATTAATCCTTCATCTCTTTCATGCAGTTCTCAGTTTTTCCAGAGAGAGTTTCAATGGCTGAAACCAAAGAAACACATGTGAGACTGTCCTCTAGTTGTCTCATTTCATCAGTGAAATGGCCAACTGTAGGAGGAGCTCCACCATAATTTCCACAATTCTGCTTGCCAGAATAGTTGCCTAATTAGGAGGAGCAAGTTTGATGAGCTTTTTAGCAAGACCAGTTCCTACAGGAATTTCATCAGGATTCAGAGTCTCATGGCCACCATAGAGTACCTCTCTGACAGCAAATTCTCTCAGACACTTAATTCCCTCATCCATGGTAGTCCAGGGTTTAGGATTCCATGGAAGATCATCTTGGGATGGGTATCTCATGAGACCTGCCAATAAAAGGCATACCCACAGAGAAACCTTACCAAGAGACCTGCCTAGACGTCTATCTATTCCATTATCCTTTGTGACCGGTTGAGTTCCTAGCTGAGATGATGACTTGTCTCCAACCATTAGAGCTGGTGAACCTGTATCGAAACATCTACCAAGCCAAGCTAGAACTGGCTCATTCTCTGCTCTGATGTAATCCTTCTGCACATGTCTAAGCTCTTGGCGTGGGGCTGAGGTGTTCTGAATATCATCCTCTTCCTCATCTGTCTCATCTTCCTGAACTTGTTGTCCCCATAATCCTGCTGACACTCTCCTAAGGATCTCTTTAAGCTCAGAAGCACCTCCACTAGCTGCTGTCCTACCAGGACACGCAATTTGCCATGCTGGGTGTCCATCCTCTGATGGTCTCAATAACTCAGCTATATCTTTAAGACAAACCTTCTTTTCCTCCTCAGCAGGCTCTTTTTTAGCAGCAGTTCCCTCATGATCAGCAGTATCTTGCTGCTCTCCCCCAGCAGCTCCTGGATCAGCTTTGCGCCTTCCACTTCTCATATGTAAATCTGCTACTTGCTTAACTGGAGCTGTGTTTGAATTCACAGCCGCCTTAACAGAAGCTGACAAGTTTTGAGACGGACCAGCTGCTGCGGAGGACACTTCTGATCCTGCCAAATAAGAAGGAAATGGCTTTGCCTCTCTAATGGCTGCCGAGGACATGGGAGCCACCATGTTAGGAGCTGCTGCTGGCTGATTGCCAGAATCACCAACAGCACCATTCAAAGCAGCCTTTCCGATAGCCTGTTTAGCTCTATTTTTATACTGATACAGATTCTCCATTCTCCTCATCACTAGATATCTCTGGAGTCGAATTAAAGCTATGCTTCCTTCTCTTTGGTCTACGCTTGAAAACGAAGCAAGTTTTAGATACCTTCTTCTCCCAGTACAGTGCATATAACAAGTACATGATCACTATCACCAGCAGCAGATTCACACACATCAAATAAATCACCTTTGGATCCCAGCCATGACTTAAAATTACTCTTTCACCTACTGGAATCTTAAACTCCCGTATCTCGATGGGCAGAGCGCCAGCTGTTACATTTCCGTATCTATTAAGCCAAAAGAATCCCAGACACCGGTCATAGAGAAGCTGAATCTTAAACCATAAATATAATTTATACATTAAGTATATGCCTAAATGATCACAAATTAATCCTAGCAAATACTTACTGGTCAGTACGCTACAAATTGAAAAGAGTAATTGTTTAAAAATCCAAATCACTTTCATGTTTGCAACTTCAACTCAAGCAAACAATAAATCAAGCAAATTTTGCCCAGCTTCTGGAAAGCAATTATCCACAAGCTCCATGTTGGGTGCCAATAAATATATGTGGTGATGAGAGAAAGTTCAGTTCTCCCACACACACAAAGAAACCATGGCTAACTCTGAGAAGCAAAAATGGATTGAAGCTATATTTACAAGCAGGATGAGATACAGTGAATATATACACAATATACAGTATTTACAATATATACAGAAATATAACAGCAAAGAACCTAACACAGAAATCCTGCCCTCCTCCAAGGGGGCTACCCCCCAAAAATACCCCTTCTCTCCCTTCCTCCCTTTCTTCCCCAAAAGGGTTAGAGAGAGAAAAGGTAATTATTAAGGAGGAAATTCTGTTAGCTCAAAGCATATGCAAGAATTAGTTTCTTATCTGGTTAGTTGAAAGGTCAGCACCCACCAGCACATACAGAAGACAGCTGTTTAGGGAGACTGAAACAGACAGACTGAACTGACTGAAATTCAAATTGAGCTAAAGCTAAAATTCAAAGTTGCATTCTACCGATCTACCAATGACATACGTTTGAATATCTTTGTTTTCATCCTTACACCAAAATATTCAGCCAGAGTGTTCCAGTAACTGTCCCTTTCTTAAAGGCACAGCCTAAAACAGTCACACTTTACATTCACTGTCAATAAGAGCTGAGGGCTTGCAGCAGTGCACACAAACCCCCTCTCCCCACCTCTGTGAAGAAGTGATGTAGGCAACCAGGGGAGAGATACCTCCTCCCCCCAGGCCTGTGGATCAGTACATTTCATATGGGCCTTTTCCCCAAGCCATATATTCTGCCAGGCACAGATCCTATTCAGGGTTAAATCTGGGCATCTTTGGGGCATGTTTGGGCATGTCTAAGCAGAGAACTGATGGTTATCAGTTCTAGTCTTTGTCTGGTGACAATTCTGGCAAAAATTAGTAGGCTGGATAAAACAGGTGAGCTGTAGAGAGCATGAGGCTCTTCTTCTCTTAGGTTTTCCCAACTACACATGTGGATTATAAGCAGCAAAGCAGTTCAGTAGGATTTCCAATAAAGAGAGACAAAAGAGGAATTCCCACAATCAGCCATCAGCATTGTGAGTAACTGACATATTCCTAAAGTCTCTGGGAGCTTCTTTCTTTTTGTTAGTGAGGTTACACACTGCTTTTAGATTATCTTTTTTGAAATACTGTTCTCAAACTATCTGCAACCATTCCTATATTGTGAAGAAATTCTCAACTGAATACTGAACCTTTATAATTTTTAATAACTTTTATATATAGTTATGGGGGAGGTAGAGCCATATTAATAAACAACTTATATTTTTATTCATTATCCACCTTATCCCTCTTTATTCATAACAGGACTTCATAATCTAGAGAGGTGCAAGTCATTGGCTGGGTCACAAGAATGTGTTTTGATGGTGCACTTGCTGTGACTTACAATGAAAGAGGTGCTCTAAAGCCACACCAACTCTCAAAATGAGAACACTAAAAATATTCCTCACATCTCATCCAGGACTTCATGATGGCTTGATTTTAAGGACAGTGAATACTCCCATGTGCAGTAGGCTGGGGAGAGATATTTGTGGCCCCACAGTGTGGGACACCCAGCCCTTATAGAATCATAGAATCATTTTTGTTGAATGACTGTTAAGATCCTCAAGTCCAGCAGCTGTCTAATTCTGCTAAGGCTGGTGCTAAACAATGTCCCTTAGAAAGACATCTACGTGTCTTTTGGGGATTCAACCACCTCCCTGAGGAGTCTATTCCAGCTTTTGAATCAGGGCAGATTTCATAAGGTAAAGACCAGAAGCTGGCCAGCTGGTGACACTGGGCCACGCATGTGGCATCAAGAGAGAGATGTTGAATTCCCAGCTGTGTTTTGGATAAGGCTTACTCATGAGGTGTGAGTGTGCTTCTGGGGTTAGCCCTGAAATGACATGTCTCATCTCAGTAGCACTGGGAGGTCCTGGGAAAGCCCAAAATGAAAACCTAGATGATCTGCTTTACCTTGAGGCATCAGTGGAAGATCCAAGTGCAATAGTTTGGGTAAGGCCAGATGTAACAAATGCATCTGGAAATTTGGATTTATATTAAAAAAGCTTACTTCTGCTTCAAAGATGCAACCACTGAGGCTTCCAAGTGAGTGAGCAGTTTGGTTTCAGTCCCCATGTCAAGTAAAATTCAGCCTTTGCATATGTTTGAGACTATAACCAAGCCACATATAGGTAAACACTTGTAATTGCCTACTTTGTATCACTTGGTTTGATTTGTTGAGGGGTTTTGTGGGGTTCTTTTTTTGGTTGTTGTTTTTTAGATGTTTTGGTTTATTTTGTTTTGGTTTTGTTCTTCATGACTACTTTTCCATGAATAGCCCTGGTTTTGTCCTATGCAATTGATTGAGGGACTGACTTTCCACCTATCCCCAGACTTCAGATGGAACCTGACCACCCCCTGTTGGCCAGGTCACCCCATCCTGGTCAGGGCTACGTGAAGTCTAGAGAAAGACAGAAAGACTAGGCATCCCTCAGTAAAGCATCTACACAGCACAAATGTGAGCCCTAGTCAGGCACAGGCATTAAAAACACGACTCTCGGGATCTGTAACTGAGTGAAGTGAAAACTACCTATCCAGCTCCATCATAATGGAAAGTACCTTAAATAAATCCAGCTAGATCTAGATCAATACTTCCTTTTTTACTTTTCTTTTTTTTTAAATTTTATTTCAAAGTTGGGGTTCTAGAGTATTCAAAAGGAGTTTTTTGAACCCACAAGATGGGATAAACAAGGATCTTTAGGAGTCAAAACTTTCAAGTACTTACTATGTGTTGGTCTAACTTTGCAGTGTCAGTAGTTTCTATGTGTCAGTGTTAACAGGATGGGCTGTCACAGCTGCTGATTACACAAACTACATTTTAACAATTGGATTATGCTATTTGCCTTGCCTGTGCCTTCTCTTCAATGAATTATGCTTAGCATTGCAAGTTTTTAAGAGAGGAAGTAGAAGAATGTGCCAATATACTAAGCTGTTGATAACTCAAGATCATTTTTCTTCCAGCTGTCAGAGAACTAACACCTTGTGAGTCAAAAATGTGTGTCAAAGATGCATCCTTCTTTCCCTTGCAACATGGTCAAATGCCAGTCCATTCTTCCAAGCATTTCAAGCTAGCTAGTAGTTTGATTTTATTATTCTCTGACTTTTGTTTACAAAATATTGGGCCAGTGAAAATTCAAGGAGCTTAGTTCCTAGAAATCAGACCACAGTATCTCACTATTCCGCATTCTCAATGCAGACCTATTTCTTTAGTCCAAATGCACTTCTGCAGATTGTTTAGTAGGAGTGCTTTTACTGTGACAGATTTGGAAGGAATTGAGGGGATGGAGGTGGAGATGAATGCTTATGAAACTGCATTTTAAAAAGAGTTCTGTGCATTGCAGTGTGTCCTGGGAGAGGGTGAAATTTTTGTTTTGTTTTGTTGGAGGTATTTTACCTCTTCACAAGAAACTGTGAGAGGCCACAGCTAAAATAAGCATCTGAATCAGAAAATGGGTATTCAATACCATAATGACATCATGCCTGCTATGTAAGGGAAAGGTTGTCTTGGGCAGATACAGTCAGTGCTGTGTTTTGTTTTGTATCACTCACTTTATATATTATTTCATTAATATTCTTCCTCTGTGATGTTCTTTTAAATTCTCCTTATTTCAACACACAGGATTTTCCTGGTTTTTTTTCCCCTGATTCCCCTTCCCTTCTCACAGGGGAATGTGAGAATGTGTGTTGAGAGCCAGTTGATTGAGCAGCTGTGTGTGGCTCAACTGCTGACTGTGCCTAAAATCATGAGACAGTGAGAAATCCAACCAAAATATATTAAAATAACTCTGCCTTACATGTTTTTCTCTATTAGCTAAATCGTGCGTATTTATAATATTGGTCCATTAGCTTGCATGGCTGTTTTATGTAAATCCTTATGCACTATCATGTTGTTATATTGGGCAATATTGAATAGTGATATGATTATATGACTACTCATTAGGTTGAGCTGGTATTTGTATGCAGTACTGCCACTTATTAGTAATCTCACCCAATTAATGGGTGGGTCAGGGAACACCAGCATGCTTTTGTTGCAGTGTCTCCTGCATGTATCCCAGGTCTTGTTCAAAGCAACACAAATCTCTCCCAAGAATACCACTGTTACAGAATGTATGGCTACTATTAATATTTATTTGGTGGAACCCAGCAAGACACGTGTCTCTGCTTCTGGACTTAACAACGCATTACTGCAAGGGGCACTTGCAGTCTTTCTGGGTAAACTGAAGGACAGCTTGGATTCCAAATTGCAAGGCAAGCAAGGCTTGGTTTCTTGGGCTTGCAGGGTTAAGGCTTGTGGCTTCTCCCAGATCTTGGATAAGGCAAGGCAAGGCATTCAACCTCTGGGCTAGTATTTATAGATTTGCTGAGACAATGATGGCCAGTGACAACAAATTAAGAGATAGAAACCTGATATATTAACCTATAGAATCAGTGTTTTCCAAATGTGGCCAAAGGCATACACACCTGGCCCACTTGGACCCCAGGGCATGTTCAGACAAGCCTGGGCAATGTAAGCAACCTTCTTAAAAAACAGACCTTCTGGCTTCTGCTCCATTTTCTGGTTCATGGTATTTTTTTGAGCCTTTTGTCCCTTCAGAACAACAACTCAGAGATCTGCCCAAAGGCTGGACAGTTATGAGTGGCAGGGTACATGGGAGAGTAGGGGCAAGTGGTCACCTCTAATATTCTGGAATGTCATACCCAAACAAGAGCACAATGCTGACACAATAGTAAATATTTGGGGAAAGTATGCTGTCAACCTGGCAACTCCTGAGAAACACAAATCACTGCAATGTGCTGGGGTGTGGCACAAGCCTATCAAGCCCACATCAATGCTATCCAGTGTCCTCAAGAGAGGACTGAAGAGCTTGAGATCCATCTGAAGAACTCAAGAGTGTACAAGTCTATGGGACCTGATGGGATACATCCACAAGTACAGAGGGAATTGGCAGATGAAGTCACTAAACCGATCTCTATCATATTCCAAAAGTTATGGCAGTATGGTGAGGTTCCCAAATGAGTGGAAAAGGGGAAACATAGCCCCCATTTTCAAAACAGGAAATAAGGATGATCCAGGGAACTATAGGCCAGTCAGTCTCACCTCTGTGCCCAATATGATCATGGAGCAGATCCTCCTGGAAGCACTGTTGAGGCAGAAGAATAAGAAAGAGGTGATTTGGTACAATCAACACAGCTTCACCAAGGGCAAATCCTGCCTGACAAACCTGATGGGCTTCTATGACAAGGTCACAACATCAGTAGATAAGGGGAGAGCAGCCAAAGTCATTTATCTAGACCTGAGCAAAGCTTTTGACAATGTCCCACACAATATCCTGATCTCCAAGCTGGCAAAAAATGAGCTTGATGGATGGACCACTTGGTGGATAAATCACTTGTTTGATAACTGCATCCAAAGAGAGTGTCTGTCAATGGGTCCATGTCCAAGTGGAGGCCAGTGACAAGTGGAGTCCCTCAAGGATCAGTACTGGGACCAGTCTTGTTTAACATCTTTGTTGGTGACACGGACAGGGGCATTGAGTGCATACTCCGTAAGTTCACTGGTGACACCAAGCTTGGCGGTGTGGCAGACATGCTGGAGGGAAGGGATGGCATCCAGAGGGACCTTGACAGGCTGGAGAGATGGGCACGTGCCAACCTCATGAAGTTCAACGAGACCAAGTGAAGGTCATCCACCAGCACCCTCAAGCCCTTTTCTTCAAGGCTGCTCTCAAGCCAGTCACTGCCCAGCCTATATCGGGGCTTGGGATTGCCCTAGGCCAGATGCAGGACCTTGCATTTGGTCTTGTTAAACCTCATGAAGTTGTCTTGGGCCCACCTCTCTAGCCTGTCAAGGTTCCTCTGGATGCCATCCCTTTTCTCCAGTGTGTTTGCTGCACCACACAGCTTGGTGTCATCAGCAAACTTGCTGAGGGTGCTCTCAATGCCACTGTCCATGTCACCAACAAAGGTATTAAACAAGACGGGTTCCAGTACTGGTCCCTGAGGGATTCCACTTGCCACTGGCCTCCACTTGGACATGGACCCACTGACAGCCACTCTTTGGGTGGGGCCGTCAAGCCAGTTCTTTATGGATGGTCCATCCATCAAATCCATACTGCACCAGCTTGGAGACCCTGATGTCCTGCAGTCTTTGCTCAGATCCAGGTAAATGACATCTGTTTCTCAGCCTTCATCTACTAATGTTGTGGCCTTGTCATAGAAGGCCACCAGGTTTGTCAGGAAGGATTTGCCCTTGGTGAAGCCATGCTGATTGTACCCAGTCACATCTTCATTATTCTTCTGTCTCAGCAGTGCCTGCAGGAGGATCTATTCCATGATCTTACTGGGCACAGAGGTGAGGCTGACTGGGCTATAGTTCCCTGGGTCATCCCTCTTTCCCTTCTTGAAAATGGGAGTTATGTTTCCCCTTTTCCAGTCAGTGGGAACCTCCCCAGACTTCCAGAACTTTTGGAATATAATAGAGAGTATAATATATATAATAATATACTTCATCCACCAGTTCCCTCAACACCCTGGGTGTATCTCATTGGGTGCCATGGACTCGAACACTTTCAGGTTCTTCAGATGGCCACGAACTTGCAGAGCTGACCGGGACCGGGACCAGAACTGGCATGCTTGACCTGAGATCTTTCTCTTTTGGTTTCTTTTCAGGGTTTTGTGGGGCAGAAGGACCCCTGGCAGGCAGCAAGAGCCAGCAGGGGTGACTTCTCGCGTGCCTGCTCAGGATCGTGACGTCAGCTGTGGGAATTTTAAAACCCGTTGGGGTTGAGCGTGTGATGCCATTTTGTCTGCAGAGCCAGCCTTCTCGCCTGACTGCACGTGCCAGGTCAGTTGACAGAGTACAGAAGCCTCTGTAGTAGCTCAGATCAATTATAGTATTTAGGTGAAATATAAATTACAGTATTTAGAAATATAGTATGAAATAAATAAATTATAGTATCTAGGTGGAATATATTTTTTTTAACAACTAACAATAAAAACCCTGAACCATGGTAACAACTCAGCCAAAGGCTATTAGAAAATCAGTTGGTGCCCAAACAGAATTGGTGCACAAGCATGCAGGTGTCCAGCTGCTAGCTGCAGAGAGTGCTGGAGCCTGGCACTTGTAATGGAGGGGGAAGAAGACAACATCTGTGTCAAGTGTGACGAGGTGAATTTTCTCCTCAACCTGGTGGCTGAGCTTAAGGATGAAGTGGCTGAGCTAAAGGATCAAATATCTAGGCTCAGGACTATACAGGAATGTGAAAGGAAGTTAGATATGTGGGAACAGGCTTTGCAAACCTCCCCTGTTGAGGGAGGCATCCCTGGAAACAGGGAGGGATAGATACAGGTCCCTGTTAGGGGAAGCAAGGGGAATCCATCCCGGCTCTCTCCCCCTCCCCTGCTGCCCTTGCATAATCAGTATGAGGCCCTGCAGGCCGCAGGCAATGTGAATGAGAGGGCTGAAGAAGAACCATCTAAGGAGATGCCTAAGGCAAAGCAGTCCCCACCAACTATAAGGGCCAGCACTGTAAAGAAAAAGAGAAGGGTTATAGTTGTTGGTCACTCTTCTGAGGGGAACAGAGGGACCCATATGTCGTCCTGACCCATCCCATAGGGAAGTGTGCTGCCTGCCTGGGGCTTGTGGTAGTGAGAGAAGTTCAATTCTCCCTCCCCATACAACCTACGGCTAACTCAGTCAAAGCAGCTAAATGGAAGGGCTATATTTTTACAAGCAGGATGAAATGCAATGAATATATACACAATATACAGTATTTACAAAAAATATACAGGAAAGAACGTAACACAGAAAACCTGCTCCCCCCACCTCGATAGAGGGGAGCCCCCCCCAAAAAAAACCCTTTTTCCCCTTCCTCCTTTTTTCCCGAGAAGGGTTAGAGAGAAAAGTAATTATTAGGAAAATTCTGTTAGTTCAAAATGTATGCTAAGGGAAGAAAAAGAATTAGTTTCTTATCTTGTTAGCACAGAAGAAAGAAAAACAGCTGTCCAGACTCAGCCTCAAGCAGACTGACTGACTGCACAGACTAAAACTTAAACTTACATTCCCACTGATCTACCAATTAAATTTGTTTAGAATTATCTTTGTTTCCTTTTTACACCAAAACATTCAGCTAGAGTGTTAGTAACTGTCCCTTTCCTTAAAGGCACAGCCTAAAACTGTCACAGGGCCCAGATAAGGAACATCACAAGGAGACTCCCTAAGCTAATCTGGCTCTCTGACTATTACCCATTGCTGGTAATACAAGCTGGAAGCGATGAAATTGATAAGATGGGCACCAGGAAAATTAAAAAGGAATTCAAGGCCCTCAGACAATTGATTGATGGGGCAGGAGCGCAAGTGGTGTTCTGCTCAGTTCCCTCAGTGGCAGGGGTGTACACTGAGAGGAATAGGAGAACCCATGCCATCAACAATTGCCTCAAGGGATGGTGCCAGCAACGGAATTTTGGGTTCTTTGGCCAAGGGGCAACTTTTTCTGCACCTGACGTGCTGGACCTTGATGGGGTGAAATTACCTAGAAAGAGCAAGAGGGTACTGACATTGGAGTTGGCAGGGATCATTGGGAGGGCTTTAAACTAGGTCTGAAGGGGGTGGGTGAGGAAACCAGTCTCTCTGGAGAGGAGAGAGTGGAGCATAAATTAGGGTTAATTGAGGCATCAGCAGCTCAGCTGAAATGCATGTACACCAATGCATGCAGTATGGGTAACAAACAAGAAGAACTGGTAGTCGTGGTCCACTGGGAGGACTATGATATAGTTGCTATTACAGAAACATGGTGGGATGATTCACACAATTGGAGTACTGCATTGGGGGGTTACAAGCTCTTTAGGAGACAGGCAAGGGAGAAGAGGAGGAGGGGTGGCTTTGTATATTAGGGAATTGCTAGATGACACAGAACTTGAGGTTGTGGATGAAAGGTTTGAGTGCCTGTGGGTTAAAATCAGAGGGAGGCCTAACAAAACTGCCATCCTGGTTGGAGTCTGTTATAGACCACCCAGCCAGGATGAGGAGGCAGATGAAATATTCTACAGGCAACTGGAGGCTGTCTCAAGATCATCAGATCTTGTCCTTGTAGGTGACTTTAACCTACCTGATACCTGCTGGGAAGTTAATTTGGCAGAGAGGGCACAGTCCAGAAGGTTCCTAGAGTGTATGGAGGACAGCTTCCTGATGCAGCTGTTAAATGAGCCTACCAAGGGTCAGGCTCTGCTTGACCTGCTGTTCTCAAATAGGGAAGGGCTGGTGGGAGAAGTGATGGTAGGAGGCTGTCTAGGGTTCAGCGACCATGAGATAGTGAAGTTTTCAATATGCAGGGAAATAGGGAGGAGCAGTTACAGAACCCTGACTATGGACTTCTGGAGGGCAAACTTCAACTTGTTCAAGCAGCTTATTTGGAAAGTAACTTGGGCAGAAGCCCTTAAGAACAAAGGGGTCCAGGATGGTTGGACCTACTTCAAACAGGAGATCTTGAAGACAGAGGAACTGGCAGTTCCCACGTGCCAAATGTTGAGCCACTGGAGAAGGAGACCGGCCAGGATGAGCAAGCAGCTCTTGAATGAATTAAGGGAAAAAAAGAGGGTGTATTGCCTTTGGAAAGTGGGGGAGGCAGCTCGAGATATGTTTAAGGATGTTGCTAGAACATGTAGGAGAAAAATTGGAGAGGCAAAAGCCCAGTTAGAACTCAAGCTGTCCACTTCTGTGAAAGATAATAAAAAGCATTTTTATAAATACATTAATGCTAAAAAGAGGGGCAAGAAGAACCTCCACTCCTTATTGGACCTAGATGAAAACATTGTAACTAATAAGGCAGGAGGACTCCAGGAAAACTGGCCTCCTGTACTGGTAGATGGGGTCAGGGAGCAGTGTAGGACCCCTGAAATCCATGAGGAATTAGTTTGGGACTTGCTGAGCCACTTGGATACTCACAAGTCCATGGGACTTGATGGGATCCATCCTAGGGTGCTGAGAGAGCTGGCAGATGAGCTGCCCAAACCTCTCTCCATCATTTTACACCAGTCCTAGCTCACTGGAGACATCCCAGATGACTGGAAACTGGCCAAAGTGGTGCCTATCCACAAGAAGGGCCGGATGGAGGAACCAGGAAACTACAGGCCTGTCAGCCTGACCTCAGTGCTAGGGAAAATTATGGAGCAGATTATCTTCGGGGCAATCACTGCGCACCTGAAGGATGGCCAAGGGCTCAGGTCCAGCCAATGTGGATTTAGGAAGGGCAGATCCTGCATCTCCAACCTGATCTCCTTCTATGATCAGGTGACCTGCCTGGTGGATATGGGGAGGGCTGTGTATGTAGTCTACCTGGACTTCAGCAAGGCCTTTGATACCACCCCCCACAGCAAACTCCTGACCAAGTAGTCAGCCTGTGGCTTGGACAGCAACACTCTGTGCTGGGTTAGGAACTGGCTGGAGGGCCATGCCCAGAGAGTGATGGTGAATGGTGCCACATCCAGCTGGTGGCCAGTCATTAGTGATATCCCCCAGGGATCAGTGCAGGGCCCCATCATCTTTAATATCTTCATTGACAATCTGGATGAAGAGGTTGTGTCAGTCATCAGCAAATTTGGGGATGACACCAAGTTGGGAGCCAATGTTGATCAGTTAGAGGATAGAAGGGCACTCTAGAGGGATCTTGACCAACTGGACAGATGGGCAGAGTCCGACAAGATGGCATTCAACAAGTCCAAGTGCCATGTGCTGCACTTTGGCCACAACAACCTACGCAGTGCTGGGCCCCATCCTGTTCAATATCTTTACTTATCTGGACAAGGGGATTGAGTCCATCATCAGTAAATTTGCAGATGACACCAAGCTGGGGGCAGAAGTTGATCTGTTAGAGGGTAGGAGAGCTCTGCAGAGGGGCCTTGACAGGCTGAACAGATGGGCAGAGTCCAAGGGCATGAGATTTAACACATCTAAGTGCCAGGTTCTACACATTGGCTACATCAATCCCATGCAGTGCTACAGGCTCAGGTCAGAGTGGCTGGAGAGCTGCCAAACAGAAAGGAACCTGGGGGTACTGGTTGACAGCCAGCTGAACATGAACCAACAGTTTGCCCAGGTGGCCAAGAAGGCAAATGGCATCTTGGCCTGCATCAAGAATAGTGTGGCCAGGAGGAGCAGGGAAGTCATTCTGCCCCTTTACTCTGCACTGGTTAGACCACACCTTGAGTACTGTGTCCAGTTCTGGGCCCCTCAACTTAAGAAGGATATTGAGATACTTGAACGTGTCCAGAGAAGGGCAATGAGGCTGGTGAGAGGCCTGAAACACAAGCCCTACGAGAAGCTGAAGGAGCTGGGATTGTTTAGTCTGAAGCAGAGGAGGCTCAGGGGAGACCTTATTGCTGTCTACAACTACCTGAAGGGTAGTTGTAGCCAGGAGGGGGGTGGTCTGTTCTCCCAGACAACCAGCACCAGAACGAGAGGACACAGTCTCAAGCTGCACCAGGGGAACTTTAGGCTCGATATGAGGAGAAAGTTCTTCACAGAGAGAGTTGTTAGCCATTGGAATGGGCTGCCCAGGGAGGTGATGGAATCACCGTCCTTGGAGGTGTTCAAGAGGGGATTGGACATGGCACTTGATGCCATGGTCTAGTAGGCATGAGGTCTGTGGTGACAGGTTGGACTTGATCCCTGAGGTCTTTTCCAACCTTGCCGATTCTATGACTCCTGTTCTATTCTATTCTATTCTATTCTATTCTATTCTATTCTATTCTATTCTATTCTATTCTATTCTATTCTATTCTATTCTATTCTATTCTATTCTATTCTATTCTATGATTCACTCACAATGGGCAGTTCCTTCTTCCAGTCCCTGCCATTATCATCCATCATTCTGGGAGTGCGGCTGGAGCCCTTACCAGTGAAGACTGAGGTAAAGAAGTCATTGAGAACCCCAGCCTTCTCCATGTCACTTGTCAGCAGTTTACCTGTTTCATTTCTGAAGGGGCCCACACCTTCCCTAGACTTCTTTTTACCATTAATATACCTATAAAAATTTTTACTGTTCCCCTTGGTCTCTCTGGTTAGGTTTAATCCGAACTGAGCTTTGGCTTCTCTAACCAGGTCTCTTGCTGCTCAGGCAGCTTCCTTATATGCCTCCCATTCCAGATGACCTTTCTTCCACTCCTTGTACAGTTTCTTCTTGTGAGACAGCATGTTCAGGAGCTTCTTCTCCAGGCAGGTCTCCTTGCATTCTTTCCTGCTTTCCTCTTTGTGGGAATACTTTGCTCCTGGGCACAGAGAAGGTGATCCTTGAACACTGACCAGCTGTCCTGCACTACTCTTCCCTCTAGGGCTTTGTCCCATGATACTTTGGCCAGCATATCCCTGAAACAATCAAAGTGTGCATGCCTAAAATCCAGAGTTGTAAGCTTGGGATACATCCTAGTTGCCCTGAGGATCTTAAATTCTATTGCTTCATGGTCACTGCAGCCGAGCTTATCCCTGAGCCTCACATAGGTCACCAGCCCCAACCTATCGGTGAGAACAAAGTCCAGCATAGCACCTTTTCTCATTGGTTCCTCTACCATTTGGAGGAGGAAGCTGTCATCTAGGATGTTCCTGGAATGCTGGTACCTAGCTGTGTTGCCCCTCTAGCAGATGTCAGGGTAGCTGAAATCCCCCATGAGGACCAGGGCTTGTGAATGTGAAGCACTTCTATTTGCCTGTGCAGTGCCTCATCTGCTTGGTTCTGCTGGTGAGGTAGCCTGTAGCACACCTTCTCCTGTATTCCCTGTAATCTTCACCCATATGCTCTCAACCAGCTCGTCATCCTTCCCCAAGTGGAGGTCCACTGACTCCAGCTGATCACTGATATAGAGAGCAACATCTCCTCCCCTCCTCCCCTGTCTGTCCTTCCTGAAGAGCTTGTACCCATCCAGTTACAGGAATCATCCCACCAAGTTTCAGTAATAGCCACTATGTCATAGCATTCCAGCAGTGCAGTGGCCCTTAACTCATCCTGTTTATTGCCCAAGCTGCATGCATTTGCAGAGAAGTACTTCAGCTGGGCTGGCCTTGTCAACCTCTTAGATGAATCCCTCTTGATTCCCTTGGGGTGTCCCAGTGTTTCATCTTTGGCTTGCCTCAGGGCAACAAGTTGAGAGCCCTTGCTAGCACTCCATCCCTCTGCCTCTGGTGAGCTGCCCCAATGTTTGTCACAGGCAAGTATGAGATTAACAACCCCTTCCCCTTTTGAATCTAACTTGAAGCCCTATCAGTAAGCCCTGCCAGCTTCTGCCCTAGAATCTGTCAGCCCCTCTGGGACAGGTGCATCTCATTGGTTGCTTGCTGCTCTGGTGCCCTGTAAACCAAACTGATCATAAACCCCAAACTCCTGTCAATGACACCAGTCCCAGAGCCATGAATTGACCTGTTGGCTTCTTCTAAGTGTTGCCTCATTCATTGCTGATGTCAGAAGGATGAAGGAGAACACAACTTGAGCTCCTGATCCCTTCAGCAGTTCACCAAGGTCCTGAAGTATCTTTTAATTGATTGTAAGCCTCTCACTACTGCATCATCACTACATACCTGAAAACCCAGAAGTGGGTAATAGTCTGAAGGACTCACATGGGTGGGAAGTTTACCTACAACATCCTTTACCCAGGCACCAGGGAGACAGCAGACCTCTCTATGAAGTGTGTTTGATCTGCATATCAGGCTCTCCACTCCCCTCAACAGGGAGTCACCTACAACAATGACTCTTTGATTTTTCTTTTCAGGGTCAGTTTTTATGGCTGCCCTGAGGTAGGTTGGCCTTGGTGGTAATTCTGGTCTTTGTGGCACTTTTGGCCTTTGTGAGACCTTGTCCTTGCTCACAACCAGTTCTTCCTGCAGAGCCTCATACCTGTTTTGCAAGGGCATTGTGGGTGGTGTGCTTCTTAAAGGAGCACATTTGCTCCCTTTGTATTGTTTGTTTTGTCAGGTAGCTACCTGTTCCCATTGACCCTGCACATGTGAGTTACTGCAGGAAAGCTGGGGGACTTGCTGATGAGAGGATATCGAATCCTCTGCCCCACTAAGAGTCAACTGTTTGATACTTGTAAAAATCAGGTTGTGAAAGTTACCAATTTCCCTCGCACTCTGCCTGATGCTTCTTAACCTACTTACCTCTTCCCTGAGCTCCATCACTTCATCCTGGAGCTGTGCCAACCAGAGGAGCAGGTCAAAAACCTGCTCACACCACACACACCCATAGTCAGTGTTGCCCCCTATTGCCTGTGCAAGGCTGTGGCATTCTGAATGCCAATATGCATTTTGGTGGTTGCAGAGAGCACAGTCTTCCTCCTCCAAGTAGCCACCATCATGCCTTCAGTGAAACTGAAGCACCTTGTGCCCTGCCCACACACCCTGCTCGTGCCAACTACTGAGCTAATTTGAAAGGAGCCTCTGGGGTACTTTGTGACCCACTCGCTGGGTTCCAACTGAGGTAATTCAAAAGGAGCCCCTGGGGTACACTCAGTCACTGTTTGCTCTCCCTGCGCCTGTTAGCCTGCCTGCCCCAACGGCCAGGCGTTCCCAGGTGTCTGACCACGCCCCCTCCCTCTCGCGCGCCGCTCGCTGGGCTCCAGCTAGCGAGAAGGCTGCTGCCTCGCAGCGCGCAGTCTGAGAGCCTCTGCCAGTGTCGCCGGGTTTAAATCTCTCGCGGCTTCTCCAGGAACGCCCCCAGCCACTTCACCCTCTCAGGCACTGTCATGAGAGACACTGAGTCATGTTGGGTTGCCTCTCCCCCTGCCTGTCTTTTGGTCTGTCTCTGGGAGCTCTCTTCTCTTCTAAAGATCTCGGCACAGCAGGGAGCCAGACGATGTGCAGTTGCCTCGCAGCTTGCAGTCTGCAGGATGTTTTGTAGTGATAGGACCAGGGAGAAGAGATCCTAGCTAGAGGAGGGTAGATTTAGATTAGATGTTAGGAATAAGTTCTGCACCATAAAGGTGGTGAGACACTGGAACAGGTTGCACAAAGATGTGGTGGTAGCTCCGTCCCTGGAATTCTTTCAGACCAGGCTGGATGTAGCTGTGGGCAACCTGATCTAGTGTGAGTTGTCCCTGCCCATAGCAAGGGGGCTGGTACTAGATGATCCTTGAGGTCCCTCCCAACCCTAACAATTCTGTGATTCTGTGAACCAGAATGTCTCTGGGCATAAAAATAGACAGGCAGCCACTGTGGCTACTTAAACCCTGGCAGCAGGGGTTGATTGGTGGACTCATGAATCCTCACATCATCAAGCAAGAGATGCAACACAGAGACATACTTAGAATTGAGCAGTGGACTTAACCATAGACACTATTGCAATCAAGAAAGCCTAGTGATTAAATGCCTCTATAGTGTGGGGGATGATGGTTGAGATATAAACATGGAAAGATAAGGCAAGTGACTACATCACACTCTCACAAACCTGGCAAGGCAAAGACTGCGTGTTAACAATGCTGGAAGCAACCACTGGATGACTGGAAACCTGTGCACTTTGCCACCATCTGTAACAGTATCCTGGGCCTTGAAAATCAAGACATGGCATCCCTGAAAGAATTGAGTCAGTCAGTGGAACTCATTTCCAAAACAGCCTCAGAGACACCCAGGCCGAAGAGCACGGCATTGACTGGGTGTATCACATCCCCATCACGCACCAGGTGCTGGGAAAATCAAACGCTGTGACAGACAAGTGAAAATTACATTAAGAATAATGTGGGGTGGGAACTTTAAAAACTGGGACAAGCATTCAGCATGAGCCACCTGGTTAGTTAACACCAGAGGATCTGCCAATAAAGCTGGCCCTGTCAGTCAAAACTCCCACATAGTATAGAAGGGGACAAAGTCCCTATAGTGCACATGAAGAATATATTAGGGAAGATGGTCTGGGTTTGAACTCCTCCAGACAAAGGCAAACTCATCCATGGAATTGCTTTTGCACAAGGATGTAGGTGCATGTGATGGGTGATATAATTTTCGGTGAGAACAGCCAGTGAATTGAAATGTACAGCTTTAATTGCTAAATAATTGCTAGGCATGATGTAGATGGTAGAGAATAAGGAGTGGATAATGTCCTGGGTTCAGCCAGATAGGATTAAAGTTTTGGGTTGCTTTTTTACACTTCTCAAGAAGCTGGGAGCAGCATAGCCAAGATAGGCAGCTGAACCAGCTAAGGGAGTGTTTGACACCATACTGATATCATACCTGCTGTATAAGGAAAGCTGGCCAGGGCAAAACCAGGTGTTTTGAGCAGGTGACCATGGCATGGTGCAGTGGGGCAGGATCAGATGGCCAGGCTAGACCAGGCCAGGTCTGGCCATTAAGGTCAGTGCTGGGTCTGTATCACGTGCTTTCGTGAGTGTTAGTGGTCTCCCTGATTGTTGGAGAATGGCTTAAATCTAAGGGACATGTCTCTGTGGAACAGCTGCTTGAGCAGGATATGTAGGCCTTACTCCATCTTGTTGTTTACCGCTCATAGTTAGCTGCCTTGCTGAAGCAGCAAGGTCACTATGGCCTCGTGGCTGTTCTTGCAGCTGTGTGTTTGCAAGATAACTGGATGGGAAAGGAACAGCTAAGTAAGATAATTGGATGGGAAAGGAAGAGCTAGTAAGAAGGGCGTTTTCTTGGAATGTACACAGAGCCTTTGATATTGTACACAGGCATAATTGCAGGTGGGCTGGATATTATAATGTTGCCTTCAGTCAGAGACCAATAGAATAGTGACGCTTGTGCATATTTAGCTGAAATGCTATATAAGCTGTGTATCCGGGCAATAAAGTTGAAGCGTGCTTATCAATCACATTGATTGCTGCTGTCTTCCCTCGCTGCTCTCCGACATCTGGCGCCCGAGAACAGGGACGGACGATCCAGTGGGGTAAGGGAGAGAACCCCCGACGCGGGATAGGAGGCCTGCGGAGACCTTCTTGCGGTCGGGGTGGTGGCGAGCCCGGAAAAGCATCGATTAGCAGCGAATCGAGGGGCAAAAGTGCGACTCAACGCTGGCGTAGGGAGTTCGTACCGTGCCTGAGCTGGGTTTCCTGAATTGGAATTAAGCTCGCCGTCCGGGTAAGGGCTGCTGCTCGGTTTCCACGGGTTTTGGAAGGCTGCACTAAGGGATGGAAAGCGAAGTAGCCCTTAACTTATTTTTAAGTTTCCTTGAGAAACGCAGTGTAGAGGATGTGGATTTAAAGAAGCATCCTGAACGTTTATTACAGTTTGGTAGGGAGAATGTTTTTTTCAAGTCGTCAGAAGATGTGTTTAGTGTTGATGTGTTGGAGAGAATATGGAAACAAACTGTGGGACTTGATCGTAGATGGTGACAAAAGTGCCGTAAAGCTGCAAAAGCGGCCTGGGAGAGGCACGGTGAAGTACTCCGCGAAACAGAAGAGCTGTGCTAAATGCCCTCCAAACTGTCCTCTCCGAGAGAGGTATTCCTGACAATTCTGGCATTTTGAATGGGCTAACTATCCTCTCCGTGAGAGGTGTTACTGAGATTACTGGGATTTTGAAAGGGCTATTAGCATGGGCCCGGAATCATGATTTTATCCCCAGAGCAACTGAAGCTTTTACTACCGAAGCACGGGACAAACTGGAGCCCAGCTGTGGGATGAGGTGCTAAACACCAGCCACCATCCCAGCAGGGAGGAAGCGATAAAAAGACAGCGAAACTTGTGGTTCAGCGTGTTTGATCCCATTCATCAACATCTCCTAATATCGCCAACGACAGCTCGGATTCGGAAGAGACAACACCAACGCTGAGGAATCAAACAGTGCCAACTTTGTTTCACAGTCCCTCTTAGAAAAATGGAGCGCTTGGAGGCTCGCGGTTACGGCATTCTTACGACCGCACCCCTTCCGCGAGCCCCGACGGCCCCCACGGGCACCGACGGCTGCGACCGAGGCGGCACCGACCGACGCACCACTGACACACCGGCAGCGCGGACTGTAGCGGCCTTCACGGTGGCCCCCACGGCAGCAGCCACGGCAGCGGCCCCAGCGGCCGTCCCCAGGGCGGCGGCCCGGCAGCGGCCAGCACCAGCGATCACCTCACCATCCCCCCGCCTCCTACGCCCCAGACATTGTCAGCAGAAAACATCACTACGACGGAGGCTACAATCGAATTCCGATGGGACGATAGTGTAAGGGATCGGGAGGTGGGAGGGACGGGGAACTGTCCTGCTGCGCCGCTGGAAAGGTATTGTGAGAAATGCAGTAATAGAAGGGAAAACTAGAACAGATTGTGACTATCAGGAGCTGATATCACTATTGTATCTCGTCATAAATGGAATGGTCTCGAGTTTAAAAGGTTTAAAGGGTTTTAAATGTATCCAAACAACCTGGGTCAGCAAAGAGCCAGTGCAATTAGCTGTTACGACGGCAAATCAATCACTGTAAGACCGTAGGTGTTAACCCTTCCAGTTACTCTATTGGGTTGAGACACCTTAAGTTAGCTAGGAGCAAAACTTGTTTCTGTTCCTTTTTCTGTGGCGGCTACTGGTCAGCAACCAATCCTCAAATTAAAATGGAAAACAGCTAATGCAGTATGGGTGGAGCAGTGGTCGCTCAGGCATGATAGGCTGCAAGTTGTTAGGACCCTTACCACAGAAACAATTGCAACTACTGCACACCTTGCCCCCCCTCGTCTCTTTTCTGGTACGACTAGTCTACCAAAGGTCTGTTCTGATTTAAAGCAACAGTGCTAATTTCATAATTTCTGATTGTAATGTCTTTTAGAGTTTGGTTATTTAGAGTTTTGTTAAGTTTTCCTAGTAAGCATAATGAATAGTAAGCATTTGGTATTTACAGGTACTTAGTACATAGTAATTGTAGTAAGGTATAAGGACTTGGTTAATCATATTGATTATGTACCAGCCCCTTCTTGCAACAAGTGGAACCCGAACAGGATAAAGCTTCGGAAAACGTCCGTAGCAGCGTTCCGCGGGGACGAAGGGATTCGTTCGGTGACGTGGGCAAGAAGCCGGCCGGGATAGCAGTACCGGAGGTCGCAGGATAAGGACGACCTGAGGAGCCGAAGACGTGGTGAGCCAGACTGCTATTGGGACTGTGCGCACAGGTATTAAGGCTGAAGAAATGGATAGGCAGGCCACGTATGATTTAATGACATGCTTTTTAGAAAAGCGAGGTTGTAAGCTAGATGTTAAGAAGGTGTTGAGACCGTTGTTTGACTATGCTGAATCGTTAGGATATTTTAAAGATCCTAATGAGATTTTTGAACGGGGCGAGTGGAAGAAGTTTGGTCAAGATTTGTGGCTAAACGCTATAGATGATGATAAGGCAGCCAAGAAACATAGTAGACCCTGGAAAGAGGTTAAAAGGAAAAGAGGATAAAAGAAAAAAAAAAAACGAATAAAAGGATAAAAGGAGAAAAAAAAAATTATTGAAGGATAAAGGAAAAAAGATAAAGGAAAAAGGCTAAAGGAAAAAAGATAAAGGAAAAAGGTATAAGAAATTAGTAATGAGTTCACATTGTCAGATTTGTTATGGTTCGAACCTTCTTAGTTGTGTGCCTAGGCATTTCAAAGGAGCTCCATGTAATATAGTTAAGGTTTGTAGTAAATAGTAATATAGTTAAGGTTTGTAGTAAATAGTAATATAGTTAAGGTTTGCAGTAAATAGCTATTAATTTTTAAAAGTATTCCTTAGCTAATGTGTAGAACCATCAAGACTATGAGGAAACAGCATTTCCCATGAAGTTGAACATCGATCACAATAACTGTTATGATAATCTGGCATCAAAAGCATTGATCAGAAGAATGTATCACAGCACTCTGTGAATTTGGACGGAATATTATGGTTGGTTGATTGTTGTGTGATTAGAGAAAATGTTCATATGAACTTAGATGTTATCTCACCAGTTTGTTATAATATTACGCACTTACAGGGAAAATCAAAATTCATTATAACGCAACATGCATTTTCATTTTAGGTTGGAGACTGCAACAAACACATGCATGCCAAAAAGGAAAAAAAAAAAAAAAAAAAAAAAAAAAAAAAAAAAAAAAAAAAAAAAAAAAAAAAAAAAAAAAAACGAAAAAGGGGGAAAGAGAGAACACCCCATAGCAAAGCAGTTTTTTAATGGTACCAACAAGAAATAGTTAGTTCATGTCAACACTTAGAAACATAAACTTTGCAAAGTGCTGCAACCCTCTCACCACAAGGCAGCACGAACGTGGCACGGCTGTCATGAAGTGATGGTCAGCAGGGCTGCCCAGCGCTGACCTCAACACCTGTCACAATAATCCAAGATGTCAACAGAAAGTATCTAATTTATAACTGAGTGTCATGACTGTTTAACTGTTGTGTGAACATTAAGAGATCAGTATTACTAGGATGAGCAAAAACACATTATTATGTGTAATTTTCTATTGGGTAAAGCAATGAAGCCGTTTTGCTCTTGCTGTTTGCCCGCAAGTTTTCTGTCTGTGAAGCTAGAGCCTGGCCAGATCTACCTTTACAGATTAAAGAAATCTTGCTACCATTAAACAATTCATGATTTTTGACCATCCTAGAGAAAATAAAGATGCAACATACCACTAAAGCAGATTGTAAAAGACAGTGGTAAGGATTGCATTTGTGTTTTAATCTCTGTGTGTATTGTGTTTAGGCATAATCAGGTCTTCTCTGTCAATAAGAAGAGTGAAATGTGAAGATCAGAACTATTACGACCTGAGTTCTTCTTTACAATGTTTGCTGTCTTTGACCACATTTTATGCCAACTCTGTTAGAACATTCTAACTAGCTGAACTTAAGCATTGTGCCTTGTATGGGTTACATCAGTCTGTTAGACATGCTGTGTTATGAAACTTTTGCTTTTGTTATATAGCTTAGCTTTAACTCGCTTGCTTCTGTGTATGCAAAGAGTATCTTGTACGGGATGAGAACAACTCCCATGAGCAGAGTGCTCACAAAAACAAAAAGGGGAATTTGTGGCAATGCTGGTGACGAGCAGTGTGAGCAATCTGGCAGTGTAGGCTTAGAGCCTGACATGGTGGTAGGCCATGCTCAGCACAAGTGCAAAAGTTGCTATCAGTGTGGCAAAACAGCGCTGTGCCTGCACCGTGTAACTAAAGCAGGACACTGGTAGCTACAAACACAGCAAGTTATCTTGTTGGTCAGCTAAACAGGCTAATGTTACTGCTGTAATTTTAGATCAGTTGCTTTTAGATCAAAATAGTTTAAGGCATGCATAATTACTGAATAGAGCTGCTGTTGATTTTTTGCTTTTAGCTAATGGTCATGGCTGTGAGGATTTTGAAGGTATGTGTTGTTTTAATTTGTCTGATCATAGTCAATCAATTTATAAAAGGATTGCTTGGTTGGAAAATCATACTCAATCAATTGTTAAAAATGTAAATCCTTTAGATCAATGGTTTCATTCTTGGTTTGGAAATATGTCTCCTTGGTTATTAGGTCTGCTTAAGGAAGGTTTACGCTGGATTGGAATTGTTCTGTTGATATTGCTTGTTTTGCGTATTGCATATGGATGTCTTATGAGAAGTGTAAATGAGGTAACATCTCGAGCTTTTCTTGTACAAAAGAAAAAGGGGGGAATTGTTGGAGAATGGCTTAAATCTAAGGGACATGTCTCTGTGGAACAGCTGCTTGAGCAGGATATGTAGGCCTTACTCCATCTTGTTGTTTACCGCTCATAGTTAGCTGCCTTGCTGAAGCAGCAAGGTCACTATGGCCTCGTGGCTGTTCTTGCAGCTGTGTGTTTGCAAGATAACTGGATGGGAAAGGAACAGCTAGGTAAGATAATTGGATGGGAAAGGAAGAGCTAGTAAGAAGGGCGTTTTCTTGGAATGTACACAGAGCCTTTGATATTGTACACAGGCATAATTGCAGGTGGGCTGGATATTATAATGTTGCCTTCAGTCAGAGACCAATAGAATAGTGACACTTGTGCATATTTAGCTGAAATGCTATATAAGCTGTGTATCCGGGCAATAAAGTTGAAGCGTGCTTATCAATCACATTGATTGCTGCTGTCTTCCCTCGCCGCTCCCCGACACCTGATTGATGTTATTTGTGCTGTTCTATTAAATTCTCCTCATTTCAACCATGGGGGTTTACATTTTTCTCCAGATTGTCCTTTCCATCCCATGGAGGTTGTGGGGGGAGGGAGATGTGAAGGAAAGGCCATTTTGTGAGCAACTGTGTGGAGCTCAGCTGTGGCTGGGCCTAAATCCATGACACTGGGGTAGTGAGTATCACTGGTTTGCATTTCCTTTGTGTTATCCATATCATGTCCTTTGAGGTGAAAAGGGAACACCTGCAATTCAGGCCATTTTGGTGATGCTACTGCATCTTTTCACTTGTTATGACAAGAACATGACTTCAAAGACTGAAATCAAGTTGCAAAGTAGCCTGAATAAATGTGTGCGAATTCATGAAAATTAATATGCCAGGAATATTACAGTATATGAATTATGATCTACTAAGCATTAAAAAAATTATCCCAAATTAATTAATCAGGATTGTTTGTCTGGTTGATGGCAGGCTGAATTACACATGAAAGGTACTAATAACACAGTAGGATAACACTCTAGAAAGATCAGAAACTTGGAATTAAGAGGAACAAAAAAGAAAAATCTTATAAACATGATAACAAACATCAGATAATGAACTGCAGTGTCAGCTTCAGTTGTGAGATGGATCCCTGGGCTTAGAAATGGAGTCAGGTAATAGATAAAGCTAAGCTTCAAAACCTTTAGAAACAATCAGGTAAAATAGCCAAAATGATCCACAAAACCACTGGGCTGCTAATTAGCAGAACTTTTGCTGGACAAAGTGCTACCTAAAATTGTGATTTGTAATCCAAAAGACACGGAAAATCCAAAATGGTAAATTATAAAACAGGAAATATGAGAGAATGAGCTGCTATGGTAGAGCTTCAGAGCTGGATTGGCGATGCTGCTGGGACAAAGAGATATTTGCCCAGAAGAGAGGAACACAGGAATGCATGTCTTCGCACAGTCCAGAATCCACTAACGACGAGTGCAGACTTTTCAAATCATCCCCTATAAATTTCCCTTTTGAAAATGGAACGGTCCAGTGGCAGATTACCTATTCAAATTTAGCCAATCAATTCAAAATGCTGTACAGCCTGCAGACTGCACACACATTCTCAGGCAAGCAGTGGCACGTGTCAGAAGCTATGTGAAACACGTGAAGCACTCCCCCCCAGCCAGTCTTAATGGTGTCAGCCTATTGTTTATTCCTCCACCTCACCCAGGACCTTGTAACAGGTGAGGGGAAGAGAGGGTAGTGGCAAAACAGGTTTGACTTGTCAGTGCCTCTTCCAAGACAACAGGTCATATTTATCAAAACCCACAAAAGTAGTTACTGCAAGATTTATTTACAAAGCATTCAATTCTGAGAGGATTGAGCAAGAAATAATTTAGTTCATGGTTCTGTGTTTTCACTTTAAGACCTTGGCCAACTTTATTTTAGGGCTTTATTTACTCCGCTTTGGTAAGTATGGCTAACAGTTTTTGATTTAGAGAAAGAAAATATAATCTGGGGTCTATAAATGAACTAGTCTCTTACAGCTACAATCTAAACAGCTGCAAAATAACAATGAATGTAGCTAGCAATCAGTCATTTATGTCACAATGCCCTCCTCAAACCATCTGACAATTAAGTTCTGCCTAGATGATGTCTGAGAAAACGGTATTCTGAAACAGTGAAACAACTCAGAGTTAACATCTAAGTTCTATAGCTGGACATATACTACCAGTTTCAGGAAAGAAACTGTGTCAATACTTGAAAGACTGTTTCAGAATGAATGAGTGAAATGACTCGAATGTTTCAAAGTGGATTTTTTGGATTGTTAAGCTTTATCTTTTTATGTGTTAGTTTTTTTAAAAAGGAAGTCTATCCTTGTACAAGATTAAAAATTATATTCTTTACTGAAGTTACCCTTAAAGCCGGTGTCCTGAGGTTGTGATTTTTATCTTTCAAATTGTTAATGACAGCTGTTTAAGAACTGCATTTTTTACAGTGTATCTGCAGAAGAAAACTAGAAAAAAAGCATTTTTAATAGACCTGAAGTACCAGATCAATATTAAAAACTCATGGTTGTTCGGAAATTCAGGAATACTAGACTTGCTCTTTATTTTATAATTACTAATTGAAGTCCTGTATTCCTGAAAGTGAAGTACTTTATGAATACGATTCTCAGAAGAAAAAATATGTCCATTGTTTGGAAGCGAGGGTATTCAGTATTGTTACCTCTATACATCATGACTTATTTAGCAAGAATGCATCCAGCAATATCACATGCCTTTTTGTGCTTGAGGAGAAAATAAGCTGATGAGTTCATCTTTACAAGCAAACTATTTTATGCTCAGTCATAAAAACATTACAAATCCAAGTGTGCTGGCATAACAAACATTTGTATTGCCTGTAAACAGGACAGCTGTTAGAGAAAGAGGACTCTCTCAATTAGCTTTTTCTTTTTTTTTTAATTCCATAAAGTCATCATTATTACTGACAATTGGCCATTTTCAGCAGTACTGCTCTAGAATGTCATGTTTGATTATGCTATTTACATGCTTACTCATCTCTCCAAATACCATACTCTTTCAAGTGTGTCAGTGGCATTGCCATTTAGAGGATATGACAGAAAGGAGAACACCTGGAAAGGGTGGAGACATTTTTAAATGCTTCTGAAAGTCAGTTACTTTGTGACCTCAGGAAATTATTTATTTTATTTTTTAAAATTATTTTTATTTTTTAGAATCTGTAAAGTGGATGCAAAATAGTTATGAGGTAACAAATGGAGAGCCTCATGGTTTTAGTCATGTGCTCGTAGGATTTCAGAAGCATAACAGGTTGTCAAAGACATGGATAAAAAGACTATTTAAGTATGAATAACCTAAAATTTCCTTCACCAGTTTTCTGTTTCTAATCAATAACATTAGACTTACTTTGCAAACTGCAGTTCTTACTGCTAGCCTGTGGGTGATCACAGAATCACAGATGTTAGAGGTTGGAAGGAACCTCCAGAGATCATCAGGACCAACTCCCCCTGCCAAAGCGGGATCACCTAAGGTATGCATCCAGGAATGCACCCAGGTGGGTTTTGAATGTGTCCAGAGAAAGAGGCTCCATAACCTCCCTGGGCAGCCTGTTCCAGTGCTCCATCACCCTCATTGCAGAGAAGTTTTTCCTCATGTTGAGGTGAAATCTTCTATGTTCAAGCTTATACCCATTGTTCCTTGTCTTATTATTGTGATATTATTGTGATGCATGTTCCAATAACAACTTCCAATAAAAACACTAGGCAACTCTGCAAAAAGGCACATTTTTGTAAGAAGGGGAGATAACTGCTGAGCTTTAAATTCCTGGTACCATAAGTCTACTAACAACAATAAAAAACCCACCCTGCCCCTAGGTTTACTCACCCACTCCCATCAGGTGTGTCTGACTGTCTGTCTGTCTGTCTCTGCAGAGGTTCACTAGCAAACAGGATGTGATCTGGCATGGCAGCATGCACAAGAAGCAGGAAAATTCCCTGCTCCACATTCCTTATGCACTTCAGCCCCTTGGATGACTATAGCATCTACCTATCATCATAGATGCCACCTGAATAGGAAGAGCACACATTACCACTACATGCAGGTAACGGCTGGGCTGGGAGCGGATGGGCACACATAAGGCGAATGAGGGGCCATTGTTTGAGACGTATCCTTTTTGGAATGGGCTGAAGAGATTCTTGAGTCCACGCAACCCAGCACTCCTTATTAGAGAACAAGAAGCTGTTCTGAGGCAAAGAGGTGACATTCATGGCATGTCTTTGCTTACTTCTGATTCAGGCACCTCTTTGAAGAGTTTGTGCCTTGTCCTCACGGCGCAGACTGTAGCTGCTAAAATAAAAACTAGCTCATTGGCTTAATTAAGAACTAATGAAAATGTATATTTCAACAAGAACATCTTGGTGGGATGCTGACTCTACAAGATCACACTTTGCTGAAGTAATATTTGGTTTTAGACAAGACACGTTTTGTTATTTTACTTTCTACAGAATTGAAATGCTTAGGAATTTGCATTATTTCACTGATGAGTGAACTCTGAAGCTAACATGTACTAATTTCTACTGAAAATGAACTAAGGATACATTTTTACTCTAAACCAATCTTTCTTAAAATGATGAGTGCAATTCCTTGGAAAAAGATGAAAATAACAATCTGTTGAATTTCATCTCATGTAACAGGCTGAGGTATTCCCACCTGACCTTTAACAGTATTCAGAATTTCCCTCAACAGTGTAAAAAGCTCAGGATTCCCTGAGGGATAATGTAAGAACCTACCTGAAACACAACACTTGCAAAAGAGACTGAGTCTTCACATATTTGTAACGTCTTTAGGATAAATACAGTACACGAGCCAAATGACCATATTTGGCTAACTTATAAATAATGCAAAACTTACTCATCAAAAGTCCACAGAATATAGACATGGCAGCTTGATCTGGGATATCATGTCTTCCTTAAAATTTTACTGTATGGCCGATTTGTTTGTGAACTTTGTGACAAGTTTAGAACAAAACCAAAAACCTTAAAATCAGTATCTATAGATATGGATTCCACTTCCTAAATTGCATAATTGCAGTAATTACAAGTGAGAGATGATGAACAAGTTCTGCTACAAACCGACAAATTAATGACAAGCAGTTTAAATAATTGAAGAGACATGTACCTGTGTTTAAATTTATTCTACACCCATAAATGCATTCTGCTATTTTTCCCAAAGAATTACTGTTTTTGAACTGAACTGATACCTACATCAGGACGAATAATAAATCCTCTTGCTGATGTAGAAATACCATGTTTTTAAAAAAATCTTAAATTTAAACAGAAGTGTGATATCTATTTCAAATGTTAACTATTTCAGAATAAAATACAATTTTTATCTTTACACATGAGTCAGGATGCTGACTGGTTAATTTATGACATGTAAAACCATAGTGTATTTTATAAAATTATTTCTCTGCTGTCAAGAGGGGACATTGCAATAAAACTGTTCAGAAGAGTATTACCTCTCTAGAGAAGCAATGAATGCTGGCACAGGAGAAACCATTATCCTTACTTGCAGACTTTAGTGATGCACACTTAAGGACCTGCAGTTAGATGAATCTTGAATTTTTCCAAATGATTGCAGAACACTCCTTAAATCTCACACCTGAATTTGTATTAGCCTACCAGCAAATTAAGGCAAAAGCTAAAAAGAATGTTTCCTGTTGTTCTTGAAAAGTATCTTTGGGCTACTTAGAACTACAGAACTAAACAGATATAACCAGTATGTTTATATGTAAGTTGAAATTGATGCCATGGGTATGTATATGGTTCCTCGGTTCCAAAAAGTCACTTAAGAAATGCAAGACGCACTCACTATTTCTTACAGTTAGATGCTGACAGTTCTACCACAAATGCAGGTGATATGCTCCAGCGTAATCATTTAATATTTTATTTGGACATTAACTCCAATGTAATAGACAAACTCTTTCAGATGACACATACTTTAATCACATATAGCCCTTAAACATTACCACTCAGTACTACTATAAATACACTTTAGAGAGGAAAAATGTGAACAAAGGAAGTTAACAGGAAAAAAAATATGTAATGTAGCCATTGACTTCATTACATCTCAATCACACTGTAACAATAAAATAGAAGGATAATTAACATTTCAGATGCTTACAGTCCTTCTTTCTCGTATTCCCAGTAACTAGCAATCCCCAATTTGAAAAAAAATAGTAGTTAATATTTAGAAACATTTAATGCTGGAACTCAGACCAGGGTATGGTAACTTGTTGCTATTTCTGTGTAGAGCCCTAGAAAATAATTCCAGCTACAAAGAGGCATCAGAGTAAGAAATGGTGCATTTCCTCCATCCCCATCTAGTAAGTATATATTCTTTCTGAAGGTTTTTATTCCTAGTGACATTTAAACTCATCTGTTCCCAGTATTTTGAAATCTGATTGCAATGATTTCAAAAAGTTAGAAGGTTAGTATTTCTACTTTGCTTTGCTCAGCCTGTCAGAAGCTTTACACACACTTCATTTTGGTTTCTTGAATAACTTCCTTATGCCATACAGAAGCAGTATTACCTTTGGACACTATGCATGGAATGTATTTTTGCTTAGCAGAAGCTTTTGTAGGCTTCAGCTACATTCTGACCCTTAATACAAATTGAAATAATAAAAAAAAAAGTCAGGATCAAAACCAAATCTAGCAATTCATATTCTGCAGGTCCTCTAAGATCAATGATATTTGTTATCTGCTTGTTATCATTAGTAAACCTCTTCCTGCTGGCCTACTGTTTCTACATATTCTTTGGAAGGCAGATGATTTCCAGTATTTCCAAATATGTAGTCAAGATTTCAAATTGTTTTTTCTGTTTGTTTCTTAAATAAACATAGGTCATTGTAAAAGAGACATATCGCTGAATTCTGATGGTTTTTAAAGAAAGGTATAGCTTAAGTAAATCACATAACATGTATGAAATATTTACTACAGCATGGTAAGCAATGCACAAGTTTTCTGCAGAAGAAAATCCTGGATTTCACTGTTCAGGAAGCACATTTGCATCCAGAATCTGAATCATCTTCATCCTTAAAAACAAAGTATTACTCAAAAACAGCAAAGTATCACTCAAAAAAGAATTTTAAAAATACAAAGTTTCTAGGTGAAACACTTGTCAAAACTGTCTTCAGTTTTAAGGCCAACATGTATGACAGTCACCATATTAGAGTGCTGCTGGTATTGACATACAGGACAGGGATAGCAGAGTGAGAATGGAAATTAAAGTAGAAAACCTCTGAAAAAAAATTCACTAGCAGCTACTTGCTGTAAAACAGATAGAAGCCACAGGCCTTTAAATCTATGGTATGTGCTCTTCTATTTACAGGTAACCTAAATGACAATATTACTGTGACTGGATATCTAGCATTTTGCAGTATATATCTTTAATGCAGGTGTAGACATCATCTGAGATGGTACATGTGTATACAAAAAAAACAGTTAATTTCAAATAATCCTAGAAGAGTATTGCAAATAAGGTTGTATAAATGCATAGTGTTTCAGGGAGAAAAATTACTTCACTGGGAAATAAAGTCCCACACATGGAGTTTGGCACTTGTTTATCACTATGTTACTTTCTTTTTGATTGAAGATAGCTCTTTCTGAATCTCACTGAATTTTGGGCGGTTTTCTGGTTTGTAGTCCCAGCACCTCTGCATGATTTTATATATTTCTTCTGGACATTTTTGTGGTGCTGACATTCGGTAGCCTGATACACACACACACACAAAAAGAAAAATATTTAGCATTGAAAATTAAGACATATTGACAAATCTAAAAGGAAATGATCCAAGTCCAAGATCATCCTATTAAAAAAGCTCTTCAAGGTAATATGAGGAAAGTCTTCAATGTATCACCTATAAAGGACAGACAATTATTAAACTTATCAAGGATTGGGTAGCATTTGCATTTAAGTTTGGCATGGAAAATTGTCAGTATGCTTCTTACACCTAAGGACTGAAACTTGCATAGATTTCCTTTATCTTAGGAAATAAGCACCCTTTGGGTAGCTAACTCTAGGTTTTAAATGTGTTTCCTTCCCCCTCCCCACTGCCCCCACTGTGGAACTCAATAATAAACATTAAGATGAGACTAAATTTATTTACTCTGTTTCAAAAAAAGATCAACTTTTTTTCTCATGCCTCTCCTTACTTTTTGTCTCTTTAGAAAGTCCTGTTCACACTTGCACTTTATGCTTTTATTTTCCCTCCCTCTGGTTTTCTTTATTTTTATACTTTCCTGTCATCTTAACTCTCTTATTCTTCTGGTTTCTTAGACAGGCAGTGGCCTTCCACACCTTTCTGCTGGAGTCAGCTGAAGGAGGTTCTCTGATTTGGTGTGAGCAGGATGAACAATCAATAAAATAATTAGCAGCAAATTGTTCAGAAGCCACACAAAAGTGACCATCCATAACCTGGACCATGTACTCACACCAGTGACAACAAACCCCCAACAAGTAGGAAGCTGGGCAAAAATACCAGGACTGCATGGAAAACTTCACAAAAATATATAATGTGGGAGGAATACAGAAATATTATCTGGCTTGGATATCAAGTGGGTGACAAAAAAACGACTAAGAAAAACTTGGGCCTACTTTTGAATGAGGTAGGGCCTGGTGACACAGGACATAGAAAAGTCTGTGGTACCAAATGTTTTCTGAGTCTCAGTTTTACTTAGCCAGACTAGCTTTTATGAATCCCAGGTCCCACAGACCGGGAAGAAAGTGTGGAGCAAGGAAGGTGTACTGTTGGTAGAAGAGAATACTTAAGAAAAACATATTTACACAAGACCACTGGCCCTGGTGAGATGCTGCCATGAATGCTGAGTGAATTGGCTAATGTCATTGCATGGCCACTCTCAACTATCTTTCATCTTTCAGGGTGATTAGCACAAGTGCCTTAAGACTGGAGTAAAGCAAATGTCACTCCTGTCTTCAAGAAGGACCCAAGGCTGGTCAGCCTCACCTTAAACCTTGGGAAGGTGATGGAACAGCTAATCCTGGAAACAATTTCCAGGCACATGAAGGACGAGGAAGTCATTGTCCTGGATTTGGCTAGATTGAGTTGGTTTTCTTCACAAGAGGTTGGGAGAGGCCACACCCAGCATAGCCTGCTGAACCAGCCAATGTAGTATTCAATACCAATACCTACCCTGCTGTAAGTGAGGAGACTGGCACAGGTGTAAGGACGTCACATCCTAGATTACTTATTGTTACATATCATGTTCTTTACTATTTTGTAATTCCTGTTGCTCCTTCATTCTTTGTACTATTAAACTCTCCTTACATCAACCTGCGGGATTTTGCATTTTGCTCCTAATTTCTCCTTCCCATTCTACTGGGAGTGGGGAGAAGTTGTGTGAGCAGCTGTGTAGTGCTCAGCTGCAGCTGAGCTTAAAACCATGATAGCTGGGGTAGTCAGCAAGGGGGAGTCATGCTTGACCAACCTGATCACCTCACAATGAAATGGCTGGCTTGGCAGATGGGGAGACTTCAGTAATGCTTTCAAGATTGTCTCCTGTAAGATCCTCATGAAGAAGCTGTTGAAATATGAGCTGGATGAGCAGACAGTGAGATGGATTGAAAACTGGCTGAAAGGCTGGTCCCAGATGGAGCTGATCAGAGGCACAAAGTCTACCTAGAGGCCAGTAACTACTAGTGTACCCCAGGGGTCACCAGCAGGTCAAATCCTATTGAAACCTTCATTGTTGCAGCCACTGTTCTGAGGGCAGCTGCTGGATGTGTGCATAGTGCATGATTCCTTAGCTGACCAATTCCTTAACATGTTCTGCAGAGCAGAAAAACGTGTGCCAGGAACAACATCCTCACATTGGCAGCCTTTGATTGGAACATGCTGCAGAAGCTACCTCCTTGACATGCTAGCATCTCTTACTGGGAAAAGCTTATAAATGTGGTTGAGTTTTACTGGTTATGGGATTGATAACAAAGAGTATAAAAAACAGCCACTCTGAGCAATAGGCATTTTGTTTAGGGCTTCTCAAGGATTTTTGGTCAGGGATCTGGGATTAGGGACTTAGGTAGGAACAGCTTTGGTTAGGGTTTCTAGGGAACTCTGCTTCTGTTAGCTACTTTGTCTGGCAAGTGATTCAGTGTGGGGATGCTGCAAGGCATATGCTCAGGACATCTGTTAGCTGCTTTGTCTGTTAAGGGCTTTGGGACTTTTTCTGTAAGTGGGACTCTGAGACTCTGTAATGCTAAGGATTCTACAACACAGCAATAAAGGACTTCTGGGATGCTCTGCATTTCTGGAATCTCGTTGCTATATGGCAACAGGGTTTGTGCCTTCATTCATCACCCAGTGGTGGCCCAAAGTGGGAGGAAAAACAACACTTCCTTAGTGACCTGGATGATGGGGCAGACTGCAGGCTCAGCAAGTTTGCAGATGATGCCAAACTGGGAGGAGGGGTTGATAAATCAGAGGGTTGTGATGCCATCCAGATGTACCTGGAGAGGCTGGAGAAAGGGACTCAAAGGAACTTCATGTAGTTCAACAAAGGGAAGTGCAAAGTCCTGCACCTCCAGGTGGAATACTAGGGGCAACCCACTTGGAAAGCAGCTTGGCAGAAAGCAGCGGTGGGAATCCTGGTGGACTGTAAGTGTTGAACACCCACCAGCAATGAGGCTTGGTGGTAAACACAGCTAATTGTACCCTGGGCTACACTAGAAGAAGTGTTGCCAGCAGGTCAAAGCAGATCTGTCTCCTATGGTCAGCACTGAAGAAACTACACTTGGAGTATTATGCTCAGTGCTGGTTTACAGAGTACAAGAGAGACTTGGACACGCTGAAGAGAATCCCATGAAGAGCCAAAAAAATGTTGAGGGACTGGAGCAGGCTCACATGAGGAAAAGCTGAGAGAGCTGAGAATGTTCAGCTTTGAGAAGGCTCAGGAGGATCACTAGAAACACTAGTAGGGAGGGCACAGAAAAGACAGAGCTGGAGTCTTGTCATTGGAGTCTTCCTGTTAATAGGACCAGAGGCCATAGGCACACACTGAAACACAGGATGTTCCTCCTGAACATCAAGATTCTTTCACTGTGAGGGTGACCAAGCATTTGCACAGATTGACCAGAAAGGTGTTGGAGTCTCCATGTACGTTTATTGACATACAAAGGCCATATGGGAATGGTTCTAGGTACCTGGCTCTGTATGGGCAGAGGGGGTGCGCCACAAGACATCCAGGAGCCTTCACAGAACTTGACCATTCTGTGACTCTGTGAATTCTATGAACTCCTTACCATATGTAGCTCCCCAAGCAAATGATAGGCTGTAGAAAGTAAAGTGAGCTGGCACATAGGACTCTACAGCAAAATGCACCTCCATGATTTGAGACTTACTGCACAGGTCTCTGCATCCCTCTAAAGCAGAGCATAAACAACACTGGTGTCATATAAGAAGTAAATTTTGAGAAATATTTTTCCTTTGTTACATTGCATGCATCTGATCTAGATGAAGTATGCATGTAGTTTCAAAGGAGAACAAATGGACCTTCAGGTATTTTTAGGTACCTAAAATTTTTAGGTATAAAAATTCCTAAAAATCCTTTCCTTCACAAAATTTCCCCTAGACAGCAGTTCTTCAGAACAGTGACAACAGCCACTACCTTTTCTCCCTAAAGTGATTCTTTATCTTGACTTAAAGTAAGCATTCAAGTGATTAAATTCACTGAAGGCTTTTACTGTTTGAGTAACTGAGATAGGTAAGATAGGAAGAAAATGTGGAGAGTCTTAGCTAACTATCCAAAACAGAAGAGTTATTATGTATTGAAAATCAAGAAAACAGTCTCATTATATAAATGAAAATTCCATTGAATAAAAATGAAAAAAGAATTGCTGATGGTATAGACAGCTGAAAAGGCATAAATACACTTCTAAATCTTTGCATTTTATCAATATCAAGATATTATTATTTTCAGCAGATTAAAACAGAATCCGTACTTAGTAAGACTTGTTTTTACAAAAGCTCCTCTGCTCTGGAAAATGTTTTTCTATTTGGCCTTTTAAGGAGAAACTTTGATGGTTTTCTACATTGCTTATAAGAACACTGTCAATCTGTGTAAATCAGTAAACTAATTGTTTGGGGTTTGTAAAAACATTTAGCAGTTTTACCAGGTTAAAAACCGTTAAAAAATGACACAGTAGTACCATATGGAGGAAGAAAAGTTCTGAAATGCCACTTAAGATGATTGATATAATTCAAAGTCCTGAAATCCTGCTCACAGTTATTTGCTACTTTAAATAAAAAATTTCTGATTACTTGTAAATGAGTCTTTCAGTGATAAACTAATTTACTATTCTCTAGCATAACTTTTTTTCTGCAATGTTTTGATAAAAACTATAGAACGATAATGATTTTTTTTCTTCTGTACATTTAAAGTATTTATATTTTCATTTGCATAATCTTAAATAATTCATGTAGGTCAGGCCTCTGCTTTGCACAGCAGTGAATCCCTTCCTCTCCATCTCACCAGAAGTTAGAAGGCCTTCTGCCTTAAGCGACTCATCACAATATTCCTTTTTTTCCAATAAGCCTATTTATCACACTAGTCCTCCCAGAAAACTAGATTTAGCAATTAAAAAATCTTGTTATACTTTTGCTAAAGTTGCTGGATAACTCATATGTTACTTCTTTGCTAGATAATACTGTTTGTACTACATTCTTCTGGATCTATATATTTCTTTCATTGCCTAAAAATAGATAAATACCTTTCTCAACTTGTTCTCTTGCTTGTTGGTTGGTCATTCCAGGGTATGGGCACACCCCTAAACTGAAGGTCTCCCATAAGAGGATTCCAAAGCTCCATACATCACTCTCAAACGTGTACCTTCCTAAGAAAAGAAGAGAAAGCCCTCAGCTTAATGGAGAGAGAAATTAATGTTGCAATTATGGCCCCAAATTTTCTGTAAAATGATACACTGGCAAGCTTTAAACAGAACAAACCAGTAGCTACTAATAATACACTTTGCAGACATAATCTACTATATTTAAATAATAAACAAATTATAACTTTAAAGTTCTACAATTTGACAGCACTTACCATGTTAGTTTTTTTTAATGAAATTTAAGAATTCATTTCCTCCTCAATGTACAGAAACATTTTCTTTTAACATAAAAGGACAGAAAAAATGTTAGTATCTCCCCCTTTTGTTCAAATCACTTTCAATTAGAAAGATTCTTTAAATGAAATTATCTTTCCCAGTTTTGTAATGTAGGATGGCAATGAGTATTCTGAGAGAAGCCACCACCAATATAGTGTGGAACTCCAAAGAGGATGTCATTTTCATGCTCCAAGAAAATCTTTTCCAAAAATGAAAGCATAGTTGCTCCCACATGTTCAGTTTGGACCCCAAAGAACTGATGAATCCAATCAGTTAAAGACAAAAATCAGGCCTGCTGGTTCCATCCGTCTTCAAACATGCTTCAGAGATAGCAAAAGAGATAACTGACATATAACCGACTTCCAAATATTTTTGTGGAACAAAAGCTTTATATTATGGAAGAAGGCGAGATGTTGGGGTAGATATTTCTGTTGTCCATGATGGATTCACATTAAGAAGGATAAATTCACATCAGAAAGTTAAGGCTTCTAGCCCTTTGCAGCAAGGTATGTGAAAAAGTTACTTTAAAAATGAATTTTCAACATTACTTTCAACATTTCTCATTACTATTTTCCCTGTTCTGAACTATTACATTGTATTGATGCATCTTTATCCTTTAAAATATACACATCCTTGTGAATCATAGAATTACTTCAACTGTACCTTTAAGATAATTGAGTCAAACCATTATCTAGCTCTGCAAAGCCTGGTGTTAAACCATGTCCCTTGGCACCACATCAACGTAGCTTTTTAACACCTCCAGGGAGGAGTATTCAACCACCCCCTTGGGAAGCCTATTTCAGTGTTTGATAAAAGTGAAGATGTTTCTTCTAATACAGAATCTAAACATGCCCTGGTGAAACTAGAGGCCATTTCCTCTTGACCTATTACTTCTTACTAGGGAGAAGAATGTATTTGTCCATCTCTGATGATTAAACAAACCAAATTAAGCAACTCCTGACTAGAAAAAAAAAAGAAAATCTATGCAAATTGCAGCAACAGTTGGTGATATGACCACTGTTCTGTCACCATAAAATTGACTTGCAGCTGCACTACATTAGATTGTGTGTCTCATAGCTGGCAAATATGGACATTCACTATTCTCTTTATAGTAAGATTAGTTTTCTTGTCTTTGTATCAAGTCTCCTGAGTTTGGCATCCAGTAATTTAACACTTTTCAGACAATTTATTAGGCAGTCTGGTTAGAACAAGTTCAGTAACTGAAACGATAATAGCAATTTTGATGTTATTACATTATTGTTTTTGAAAGCAAAACAGTATTTTACACAAAAATTAAGACTGAAATAAGAAAAATTGTGGATTTGGACTGGCCACTACAAATATGCATTTATACTCAATTCTGCTTGCAATGTGGTCTAAGATGCTTCTGCTACTTTTTATTTATTTGTCTGTCTATCTATCTATCTATCTATCTATCTATCTATCTATCTATCTATCTATTTTATTACAAGAAGATAGAGGTACATCCTTACCATAGTTGAGAGCTTCTGGAGCAGTCCACTTGATCGGAATCTGCTTTAGGCCAGATGATGAGTATACTCCATCATCCTCTTGACGGGACATGCCAAAGTCACTTATTTTCAGAATGTTGCTTTCACTTACCAAGCAATTTCTTGCAGCCAAGTCTCTAAGTTAGAACAAGAAATAAACCCCCATATTTTTTCACATTTGAAAGTACTTGAAGCCATTTAAAATAACTAAGCCAAGATGATGTCACATCTCAAAAAACGTATTTCAGAAAGAGTAAAAACACTGCATAGCAGTTGTGGAAAACAGTAATGAGAGCAGAAAACCAAGAAGTGTGAGAAATAATCCTGTGAGCACCAAGGCTGGTGAAGAGGGAGGGAGAAGGTGCTGGAGATATTAGAGGTGCTTCAGATGCCATAGAGGAGATTGCCCTGCAGCCCTGGAAATGACCTGCACCAAAGCAGTTTGTGGAAAACTGTATCCCCTGGGAAGGACCCATGCTGTAGCAGAGGAATAAAGAAGGAAGGAGCAGCTAAGAGGAGCTGTTATGTACTAATTACAACACCCATTCTCCATTCCCCTGCACTTCTTGTGGGGGAGGAGATGGAGGAGTTGGGAATGAGGGAGTGATGGTGAGATTTGGAAAAAAGCACAAGTGAAAATTATTTCAGGTTGTGTTTTTATTTCTACTATTCAACTCTATTTTAATTGGCTGCAAATTAAATTAATGTTTTCAGAGTTGAGTCTGTTTTGCTGTGATGGTAATTGGTATGAGTGATCTCCCTGTCTTTACCTTGACCCATGAGCTTTTCTGTCTTTTTTTTACCCTTGTCCTGTTAAGGATGGGGAGTGAGACAGCAGCTAGGTGGGCAGTCATCCAAGGCTGACCCAACCCACCAAAACTGCTCTTTAAAGTCTTAGAAATAAACTTGGAGATTAACAAATCAGATTTTACGCAAAATGAAACAGAATTTGAGGAAGCACCCTGAGACCTGTTTACATAACTAAAAAAAAAGAAAAAAGGGAGAAACCAGAAAACTTCTTCTTTCTGCCCATCTTATCTTCATGTTAGTTTCCATAAAAATAAAAAGCTACTCAGTATTGCAGGATGAGGAATTTTGGCTCAGTAATGAGTAAGAAGCTCAGAAGCCTTAGTTTCACTTCCTCCAATGCAAACATATTTTTAAAGATTAGGCAGCAGCATTTAGCAGTACCTGATGAAAGACCTAATATGGCTTCTCTACATCATACATTTGGAATAATAATACATGCTAATAATAAATTTTAAACATACTCTATGTATATTACATTTCATTGTTTCAGAATGTATTAAAATACTGCATAGTAAAATATATATTATTATTCCAATCTTAAGTGACATAACTAAATCTACAGTATTTGGAACATCATGGGGAAAATATTTCTAAACTTAATGTACAATGTTTGCTTTCAATTTAAATAGTTAATAGGTTCATAAATGGCTTGTCATACATGAACATTCCATAAAAACTACATTAGCTCTAATGTTTTGGATTGGAGCTGTACTATATTATGAAGTGAATGTCCAGAGCATTTAATGCACGTTCTTCATTAGTTTTGAAGAATCATTTTCATGTATGCAAACCAGATTAATCTTGGAAGAACCTAACCCTGCAGTCTGCCCACAGTATGCACCATTTTTGTTTCTACACCTAAACATAGAAAGCAAGCAGTGTCAAATGGCTTCAAATGCTACGCATGGTGTGAATATTCATGGCAAAGGACTGAACTATATCTAGTCTAAATGAAAAGTCTTGAGCCATATATAAAGATATTTAAGTGTGTATATCTACAACTAACTTGATCAGCTGATCCATGCTGCTGTTGCACTACATTATTTGAGGTGTACACAGAGCCTGTGCATAAATACTATAACCTGATTTAAGAATTTTAGTATCTTTGACTCACTACATTTTTGCTTTAAGAACATTTATGGAGCTTGAGCTTGATGCCACAGTGATGTGAATGCAGTTACGAATAGAATAGAATAGAATAGAATAGAATAGAATAGAATAGAATAGAATAGAATAGATTGAGTTGAAAATGGCCTCTAGAGGTCATCTAGTCCAAATCCCTGATGTGAGCAGGGCCTTCCCCAACTAGATCAGATTGCTCAGAGCTACATCAAGCCTGATCTTGAATGTCTCCAGAAATGGGGACTCCACCACCTCCCTGGGCAACCTGTTCCAGTGCTCCACCACAGGCTGGTGGAGGGTACATTATGCCCAGAATTATGCCCAAAATATGCCCAAACATGTCCCCACATGTTTTGCTCAAACCTCCCTTCCCCCTCCATTTTGGAGTGGGTACTCAGCCTAGAGCTGAAGACAAAGGGGCCAGGAGTCAATGGGCCTGGGTAAACAGACCAACATGCCTTGTTAGGATAAACAAAATCATGCATCCACCTTGTGAGATGCTTGTGTGGTGCTTGTGCTTCTTCCACGCATGAATAATTCTAGCCGTATGCTCTGCCATAGGTTAATGGATGTGTTTACCAAGTTTTAGTAGTGGGCAAGTTCAAGACGTGGGCAAATTATAAATACTAGCGAAGTTGTAAACAACTTTGCTCTTGCCTCTTGGCTCTCTTGCATGTGCTTTCATGCATGTGCTCTGCCCTTGGCTTGCAGTCTTGAAAGAAGCCTTGCTACCCAGGAAGAGGCCTTGTGTCTGCTTGTAACCTGAAAAGAAGCTATGCCTCAGTTTAGCCAGAATCAGCAAAGAGCCCTTTGCATAAGCTGCACTCAAACTATAGCCAGCTCAGCACCAGACTGATCCTGTGCACAAGAGCAGAAACCCAGGAAGAAGCCCCAGGGAGAACCAGGACCTTGCCTGAGTTGCAAGAGAATCTACACCCTCACCAGACAGGGAGAACTTGCCTGAATCCCTTTCGGCAGTTCTTAGAGTGCTTGCTGTAGGCACAAAGCTGCAGCCCTGTAAGCCCAAGCCACTCCGTGTGCCCACCTGCCCACACAACAGGACCTTGCTGCAGTTTTCCTATGCCTATAGGAAACTGCCATGCTGAACCATGTGAGCTGCTAATCCTGGAAAGGAGCCATCCACTGCTCCACAGCCCCGAGAAAACTCTAGGAAAAGCAGCTGCTGAGAATAGGCAACACTTAATCATTTTGAGCTGAGCCAGGGGAAAAGCTACTCCGCATCTCCCCATCATGCTCTCAAGCTGCTCCTGGAGGGGAACTGCTTCCCTACAGCACTCTGCGAACTTCACAGCACCTCCAGCACTGAGGGACCACCCCAGAGCCAGCCACAGCACCCAAGCAGCTCCCCAGGCCTCAGCAGATACAAGCAACCAGCTTAGCTACAAAGCTACAAAGCCTTCACCAGTGAAACTGTATCATTTCCATTGTTCACATATTTAACACCAGTTTTGCTTTGGTTTATGTTGTGAAGGCATCCAGAATTATGTCCCAGACACTGCCAAAACTTGTCCTACCATGTTTTGGTCACAGGCCCCCTTCCCTCTCCTTTCTGGAGTGAGTGCTTAGCCCAGAGCTGAGGAAACAAAAGCCCCAGGCATCAGCCAGCCATGGTAAACAACCTCACCTACCCTGGTAGGGTAAACAAGACCTGATGGGTCTTGTTTAGGCACCCACCTATCAGGCACCCACCTGATGGGATGCTTATGCTGTTCTTGTGCTCCTTCCAAGTTTGGGCATAATTCTAGCCACACAATTGGCTGTAGGCTGAAAGGTCCAATCAAGGTTGACCATTGGTCCAACTCAAGGCTTGAGTAATGTATAAATATTCCCTAAATTGTAAACAAGTCACTCTTTGCTACCAAGCTCTTTGCTTATGCTCTATTGCTCTTGCTCTTGCTTCATTAAGCTCCACCACATGCACATAAACTGCTGGCCTCTACAGTCTGGAGAGAAGCCAGCAACCTGGGAAGTGCCACCATGCCTCAGTCTACCTGGAAACCCAAAGAGTCATTTGCTTCGCTGCACCACAGCTTAGTGTCATGTCCCCTAATCCCACTGGTAAGCCTACCCAGTTGGGGGAGGACTGGCCTGAACCTCTCAGCCAGTCCTGACTGCATCTGCTACAGTCACGAGCCACAGACCTGTGAGCCAGAGTCTTTGTGTCCCAGCTTGCAAGGCAGGAATTGTGCTTATCTGCATCTTGTGTGACCTTGCAGTTGCGGGAGAAGGAAACTCCCTGCCTGTACTACTCCACAGCCCTCTAAGACAAACCAACCTAGGGCAATTCAGCGCCCTGTGAGCATCCCATATAGCTTTAGAAAGGACTGCCCCATGATCTTAAAAACAGAAAAGCAGTCACCAAGAGTAACTCAGCAGCTCTCGGACAGCCCAGAGCAAGCCAGGGAAAAGCCACACTGCTCTGGACTGTGCTGTCCCCACCAAACTCCCTAGCAGCTCCAGGAGGGAAATGCCACCCCAAGGGAGCCACCTGAGCCCATCCAGGGAATCTGCCTGATCTGCAGAAATCTACATCTCACTGCACCCCCTTAGCTGTGGGAGAAGGCTCCACATCCAGGGGGACTGCTCCAGCAGCCACAGCCCTGCTAGGCCTCGATGAGTCCCTTAGCCTTGGCAGCCAGCATAGCTGTAGCTTAGCAACTAGCTTAGCTACAAGTGACATATTGTATCTTTTCAGTGTTCACATGTTTAGCATCAGTTATAGCTCTGTTTAAGTCTCCATGCTTAGCCTGTGTGTAATTGTAACTTATGCTTTACAAGCAGCCCCTCCCACCTCCCCGGCAGTGCCTGGAGTAATAATTTGTGGTCAGAATTGATTTAAGTCTCTAAAAGGTTCCTTTAAATTGCACATGCCTGACCCACTGCTTCTCATATCTATCTAGCAGCTGCAAGTGCCTTGTTGAGTCACCATCTGGTGTACAAGTGGCACCCTGAGTTCTTAATTTCATAACTATTTTGTAATTTTCTAATCAGGTTCAAAATTTTTACTGTACCAGTTTATGGGGCATTTTCCACAACTCTGCATTAGAATCTGTACATATATATTGATAAATGGATACTAATAATTTTTAATATGAATAAAAATTATTTTCCAAATTTTATATTTTCATAACTCAAATTAATAACCTCTTAATTACAGTATTAAATCCTCACACTTTAGCCCATGTTGTACTGTAACCTGTGTATTATAAAGCAGCAGCCCTGGTAACAGTTGGAGCCATAACCTGTGAGTAAAAATTGGTTTAAGTCTCTTTGCAATGGTTCTTCAGTTTTGTGCCCTGACTTCTTGCCACTGCTTTCAGCAGCAAGGTGTCATCAAGTCCACCCCTAGAGGGCAAGCAGCAGACTGCACTGTAGTTCTCTCTCTGGTTGAGTAACTTCTGTACTTTTTCTATTTTTGTTCAATATTGTTAAACTGTTTCCTTTTATGGAAATTACACCCAGGACCATATATTAGTATCTGTATATATATTGTAAACAAGTTATTAATACTTTTAATATAATTGGTTTGTATTTCATATTTAATAGCTATAAATGCCCTCATAGAAAAGAACTTCTTCCTAATGTCCAATCTAAATCTACGCTGCTCCTGTTTGAAACCATTGCCCCTTGTCCTTTTGCTACACACCTTTCGTAAACAGTTCCTATTCAGCTTTCTTGTAGGCCCCCTTCAGATACAGGCCACTATAAAGCCTACCTCAAGTTTTCTTTTCTTCAGGCTGAACAACCCGAGCTCTCTGGAGTTGTCTTCGTAGGAGAGGTACTCTAGTTCTCTGAGCATTTTTGTGGCCCTCTTCTGGACTCCCTCCATCATGCTCATGTTTTTCTTGTGTTGACGACCCCAGAGCTGGACACTGCTCCAAGTGAGGTTTCACCAGAGCAGAGTAAAGGGGCAGAATCATCTCCTTTGACCTGCAGGCCACGCTTATTTTTATGCAGCCCATGATGGAATTTCCTTTCTGTGCTGCAAGTACTCACTGTTGGCTCATGCTCAACTTGCTGTCCACCACTACTCCCAAGTCCTTTTCCATGGGGCTGCTCGCTATCACATCATCCCCCCAGCCTGTATTGATAATGAGGCTTGTCCCAACCTATGTGCAGGACCTCACACTTGGCCTTCTCAGGAAGTTCACTTCAGCACACTTCTCCAGCTTATCCAGGTCAATTATTCAAGTTAGAGAAGATGAGCCACTTAGAAATAGTTTGAAGTCATAGTCTCCAGATGCAAATATACACAAATGTAAAAAGCAGGTCAGTAAAATTTTAAGAAATAGTGAGTGCCATGCTGTTAACAATGAGACAGAAAAGGAAGCATTACGATAAAACTTAACTTGCTAACAAAACTACAAATAGCAAAGTAACTGTAGTAGTACTGGTTATCAATCCCACAGTATTACCTGCTTTCCAATGAAACTCTCACATTTTTTTAGCCATAATACTACATATTACTTTTAATACATAATTTGTGTTTTAAAAGTCTTTTGAGCAGTTAATAAGTCATACAAGCAAATTTGCTTTTTCCTTTCTCACGAGTGAGGTACTTTCTTATTTAGAAAATACTTCAGATGGGAACTTTTCTTCCCCTATTTCCTTTAGCCCTTTTAAAGGACTTCTGGAATCTCACAGGCACTTAGCTTGCTTTTCACAGTTCTTGTGAGGAGTTGGCTTTTGGAGTACACAGAAAACAACTTTTAGCAGATTCTGAAATTTTTAAAAGTCATGCTAAATGCCACAAAAAAAAAAAAAATTCTATGCCTTTGCACTTGCCAGTACAATTTAATTCTGAGTATTCCACTTCAGATCCTGCAGTTACATCCACTGTAGATACATTTTTCAATGTTTTTTCCCCCCTTGTTCTCTCATG